>OX369282.1:8067011-8485801 GCA_947284805.1 Coleophora flavipennella | reverse complement strand
CTAAAAACTTATGATTGTTTTGTAGTTACAGATGAGTGATTACCTAGACATACTCTGAAACGTCATAAAATTTAATTATTCATATCATCAATACCAACAGGTGTATCAAATTAGATTCTATAGGAAATCAAGCTAATTCGAGGTCGTGAAAGTAAAACCAATCGTAAACAGTTTCATTACTTATTGTCTTAAATTCGTCACGTTTATTGATTAATAGACAAAGGCAAATCAAATAAATTAAACACTCCAATAGGCATACACTAGTGCACGTCAAATGGGTAGGTATCGCAAAAAATATATGTTTATCAGTTTATACATTTGCGTTCTCTATTGGAATGGAGTATTAACACGAAGCTATCAAATCCTGTATTCCTTTATACAGGGTGTTACAAAATTGGTGTAGGTCCCGTTAACTGGGGGTTCTACTTGTCTTACTCAACAACTTTCTCCAAGGAACCCATAGTCAATTCTCAAATTCTCAATTCTCAAAAAAATTTGGACCCTCCATACTAAAATGCACAAAATCGATCGACCAGCTGGTCGATTTGTATGAAGAGTAAAAAATTTTTTTTACGTTTTCAGCAAAGTCGTAGAACAAAAGTTGTTCAGTATGATAAGAAGAAGTCCCAGTTAACGGAACCTACACAATTTTTGTTATACCCTGTATAAGTAGTTGTTTCATTAAGTTAAAATCAATGTTTAATTTTGCTAAGGGTCTTAAAAGTAGTCTTACATAAGGCCCAACAAAATAAGCGAAAGTATTTAGCGCTGCTATTTAGTCCGTAAAGCTAAAAACTTTTTCCTACAACCATGGGTCGAATAACAATAGCTTCAGAATCAAAAAATGTCTATTGTCACGGACTGATTAACTGCGTTAAATCATCATCATATCAGCTCATATTCATCCCCACTGAGGGGCTCGAGCCTACCCTGAATTAGGGCGATCTGGACTTAGTCGACCACGCGGGCCCAGTGCGGGTTGGTCGACTTCACACACAGGATTCCTCACGATGTTTTCCTTCACCGTAAGAGCATCAGATAATGTACATATGAAATCGAAATTCGAAAACACATTGGTACGTAGCAGGATTCGAACCACGACCTCCCTGATTCACAAATAATACTAATAATAAGTACTTTGCACTACCGATCGAGAGGCCATCTGGAAAGACAAATAGCTGCACGGTAGGTTCTTCAAGGCCCTTTGTGGATCCTCCGTAGATCAGAAGGCCTCCGTGCACTGGCTGCGCTTCGGAGACCTTTTTGCGGAGACCGAGGGTTTTGTCTGTGCAATACAGGATCAGGTGGTTAAGACGAACAACTATAAGAGGTTCATAATAAAAGACGTTTGTCGGTTGTGCCGTCAACCAGGGGAGACCTTGCGTCATATAACCTCCGGTTGTTCAATGCTTGCCAACACTGAGTATTTGCACAGGCACAACCAAGCAGCCAGGATCCTACACCAAGAGATCGCTCTAAAGTATGGCCTCATATCTCGGTGGTTTCCGTATTATAGGTACATGCCGGAGCCGGTTCTCAAAAACGACCGTGCCAAGCTCTACTGGGACCGACCTATCATTACGGACAGGACTATTCCTTCGAATAAGCCTGATATCGTGTTGATGGATCGGGCGCATCATGAAAGGTAACATCATGAAGAGCGAATAGGGTCGCTACCCGGGGGCCGCCGGGGCGCGTCTGGTCACGCTGATGCCAGACGTAACAGGATGCGAGTAGGCGCACCACGACCGGCCCGAACATCTGGCCGGTCAATTCCATCATCGCCATCAGTGCGCTTGGCGCCAGCAGAGTCTTTACAGGCTCAGCAAGCGGCGCCGGTGGAGTACGCCGCATCAGATGTACTAGGACACAAAACGAAAATCTCATGCGTGCGTACTACGGTGCGACGGGGGGAGAAACTCGTCTGACGAGCTACCGAGCGAGGCTGCACCAAGCATTCATGCATTTGGAGCCTACATTATCTGTATCGGGGCCAAACCTAGCGGATCGAGTTCGATACATATTACACTTGAACATCTTTAGCGTGACCGAACTCGAAGGACTACGACGCGAGGTCATTCCCGCCTCAAGATCCTCAATAAATGGCTCGCGCCGAATATCAGCGCATGTGCCACATGTGGCAGGGCCAATTTCAGACCTACCACCTCCACCATCACTTGAAGAGGATAATGAAGCAGAAACGATATCCCATGAATTAGAGCAAATCAGGAGTATACTAGAGGAGGCAATTCAGGAATTCCGCACTTTGCCTCCTGAGGAGAGGCCACGGCTTCCTCGATTGCCCCTTAGCATTCGAAATCGGGATGTCATTGAGGCTGTAAATCGCATGCTGCCAGAATATCTGCCAAACAGCATCGATCTTGGTGATACGAACTCAATCCTCTTTGGCGCTGCAATGGCAGTCTGCCGTTTTATCGATGCCAAATTGCCGGAGCCGGCTCGCATATCCCATTCGTGGGAAAAGCCGGCATGGCAGAAAAGGATTGAGCGTCGTATTGCTAAGGCTAGAGTCCTCTTTGGCAAACTGATTGCTTTCAGATCGGGCAATAGTAGGCCCCAAGGGATGCGCTTTGTCAGGCTCGCAATTGCGGGATCGGACTATGATCTTGCAGGACGCAATGCCATGCGATTAATGACGGAGTGCATTGATGACCTGAAACAACGGATAGCTGCGTGGGCAAACCGTATTCGGCGATACTCGGAGCGAGTAGACCAGTTTCGCCAGAATCGGCTCTTCATGAGTAGTCAAAAGAAGTTCTACAGGCGAGAGACCGGAATATGAGGGTATTGTTGCCTTTTGGCGTAACCTGTGGTCCCGGCCTGTGCAACACGACGAGGGGTAAAGGACAGCTGAGCTGAAGGAGGCATGTGCCCGCATCGAACCTATGAGCCCCGTGACCATTAGTGCCGATGATGTGCTTCATACGGTTCGTAAAGCTCCGAACTGGAAAACTCCAGGGAGCGATGGTCTTCACCACTAATGGCTCAATGGGTTCTATGCGAGTCACGAGACCATAGCCAGCCATTTCCAGCAAGCTCTCAAGCAGCGTCAGGTCCCGAGCTTCTTGACTACTGGGATCACTCATTTAGCTCCCAAGTCGAGTAATACCGCTGACCCTAGTCAATACCGCCCAACCACGTGTCTTTCTACCACCTACAAGACACTAACATCCATTCTGAAGGTCAAAATTGACGCCTTTATTGAGGCGAATGATATCATGGCGATTACTGAGAATGGATGTCGGGGCGGAAGTCGCGGTACGAAGGAGCTACTCCTGATTGATGCGGTCGTTGGCAAATTGGTAAACCGCAATTGACGCAATTTCTCCGCTGCCTGGATTGATTATAAGAAGGCTTTTAACTCGTTCCTCCATTCATTGTTAAAAAGGGTCCTCGAACTGTACAAGATAGATGAGACAGTTCTAAACTACCTCGGATCATGTATGGGGCAATAGAGTACGATCCTTAGTAGACATGGACGATTTCAAACTTTTCGCTCCAAATGCAACACGGTTGGAGGAACTGCTGAAAATCACATAAGTGCGCGATCATTCAAGTTGACAAGGTTAGGGTGGTGCATTCAGACAGTTGTAATCGACTCGATGAACATCCGCACTCTCTCTAAAACAAACATACCGGTATCTGGGTATGTCGCAGAATATTGATGTTCATGAGGAAGGGGTGAAACGGGCGGTTTGTGACGTGTTTTGGGAGCGCCTGGCAAAAGTTCTATAGAGATTTTTGTCGGTCGTTAACAAGATACGAGCATTCAACGCCTGAGTCATACCTGTTCTTTTGTACACCTTCGGCATACTCAGATGGTCACAGACTTCCATAGTAGAAATTTATTCATTCAATAAACTTCAATTTAACATAATAAGTTTTCTACTTTGTCTAAATTATTCAAGTTAAATTTCAGAATTTGTAATTTATATTATCAAACACTGCTTCAAAACATAGAAATAGAGTTTTATATTTGTTTATAAAGTTATTTATTCTTATAAGTAGATTTTAGGATTATCTGCAGAACTTGGCACCCATTTAGATCTCAATCCTTTTGTCGGCGTAGTGTACAACCAAGCATATTTTTAGTATTAAACTTGGCTAACATTTTTCTCATTTATGTTTTTAGTGACATATCATTACTTTTCGTACAGAAATTTTAGAATTTAGTCATTTTTCCAGCGTTTATGTTGCATAGTTTTCTTTTTTAAGCTACTATCCACACCTTTTTGAATTTTAGAAATATGAGAGCGCATTGCCCATTCTTTATATGCAACGTTTTTGACGCGTTCTCTAATTATATTTAAATTGGCTAAGTCAGGTCGGCCTAACGATCGAAGACGGTTGTATTCTACTATGGAACTTTCTTGTGCCTTAATTTGACTAGGATCTATGTTATTAACATGTACTCCAGCTAGAGTTTTAACTCTGGAGAGCGCCATGTAAGCCTGTCCTCCGCTAAATATTGAAGTGCGTATGTCGAGAAGAGCGCTGTTCAGACTAAGTCCTTGTGATTTGTGGATATTAATAGCATAAGCTAAGCATATAGGGAATTGTTCCCGGTAAACGTATGCATTATTTAGTATCTGAAACTTAGTCTTTGACACGTTCTAGCTCATAAGTTAAATTATTAATTTTGATAGTAATTTTACGTGCGCTTTTGTTTCTATCGACGTCCCAATTTATTTTTTCTATTACTCCTATGGAGCCGTTTACTTACATCTATATTTCTGCGTAACATTACCCGCGCACCTAACCGTGATAACTTTTTATAAGCCAGCTGTTAATGATGAATCATCCTCGTTCTTTTTTATAAGGCATTTGTCCTGCAGTGGACGTCTTTGTCTTTCAGCTGTCATGACGATGATGATAAGACAGCAATTGAATCTGGACTTTTGTTTATCACAGACTTGTAAAAGAGTTTATTCTTTTGTTACACAAGGCGCTAGGTGCTACTTAATAGAATCGATTGTTTAGAAAATATTTCAAACCTAAAAAATATAAAAGCGTCAGTGGCTCAACCGGTAACGACTCGGTTCTTCTAACCAGAGGTACCGGGTTCAAATCTGGACGGCCAATGTACCAATGAGTTTTTCTAATACTTACGTACATATACTTACCGATTGCTTTAACGGTGAAGGAAAACATTGTGAGGAAACCTGCATACGCCTGCGAAGAAACTCGAAGGTTGTGTGTGAAGCCGTATTGGGCCCGCGTGGTCGACTAAGGCCTAATCGCCCTAATTCAGGGTAGGCTCGAGCCCCTCGGTGGGGACGTATATGAGCTGATATGAATGAATGAATAAAAAAATATATATTTTTCAAGTAAATTGTTAATTTTCATTATTGTTGTTTTAGGATATTTATGTTCATTTTAGTTTAGATAGTTTATAAAGAGAAGGATATAGGTTAGGATTGATTTTATCTTATTAATGCAGTATATTGTGTTTCATGAATGAAAATTCATCGGAGGACTTGCACATAGAGTTCCTGGCTCTATAATTGACCAGAAAAGTTAGTTATGGCCGTTGAAGAATCCTGGCATCAAGTTAAGGAAAGTGGAGGTGCCATAGTAATTAGAAGTAGATGACAGCCAACCAGTCCCCTTCCAAGATGAACGAAGAGCAGGTAGCGCTGTCATCAGCAAGATGTTGGCTATCCATTCCTATGCCATAACGAGGGATGATGAGGGAGAAGATGGTAGCAGCCACCAGTACCAGCAGTTAGTGGCAGCCATTGCAGCTCCCATAACCCTCCATGAGATCGACAGGAGATAATTAAGTTTTCACGGGCCTTAACTTTTGACGTGATAACGTCTTATAAATCGATGAACACGGGCTGCTTACACGAAAAAGTGTGACGTCATTATCGCGTTACGCCTGAGTGTCACACGGTCACGTTACCCCTGTCACGTTACGCCTGAGCCAAGCCACTTTATTTATGCTACATTTTATTCTCTACTTGTACTTGAACTTGGACGGAGGGACGGACGAACCGTCAAACTAAAAAGAGGCGTTTCTTATACCTAACATCAGTGTGTCAATGGATTAAAAGTACTAGGTTTCCAAGAGCTTACAAGAGGTTTTCCAATGCGGTCGATGCTTTGTGAGGAAACACAAAAGTCCATTTTGTTTCCTTGTATTTTTGACGTGATAGACTTGGACTTGTACTTGGACGTGTACTTTAACAATAAAAATATTAGGGTATCTCGTTTCATCAGGGGGGGGGGAGATAAGTTAGGAGATAGGAATATAGAAATGGGTTGATATAGGATAGAAGGATTGATATTAAAGGAATGTAAGATTAGGAGATGGATTGAATAGGTTATAAGACTTGATGATGACAGGATATAGGATAGTTTCGAATAAAGGATACCTTTGTTTGGCAATTCAGATACATTGAATTAAAATATGTAATTTGAAAAGGTTGAAACGACAAAAGGGATGGATTATGTTTGGGTCTCTTTGGTTTACTTAGTCCATAGGCTGTCTAGGTTCTCCGAATTAAAGTTTTAATCGCCAATACTTATATATGGTAGTTACCACGAACTTGTATAAAAAAGGCCTAATACGTTGACATCTCTCTGGATCTCAAATTATTGACATCTACTCAGATCTCAATTTATTGAAATCTTTATGGATCACAAATTATTGGTGCACGCAGAGATTTGTAACCATATATGGGTTATGCACTAACAAACAACATTTGAAAATCGAAGCCATTTACACACACAATTTAATAGGTTGTTCGCTTCCATTGCACCGAATGTTACTAAGAAAAGAGATGGCAATTGGCATCTTTTTTTTTGCTTCACTTTTTAGACACATGTAACCTATCTACTTCCCCTTATATATAGCATATCTCTGGGTGCACGAACTTTTTTTGTCAAATTCGTTATGACCACAGATTAACTGGTACACTTTTATAGTCAAAGCTTAAAGTTTTTCTTATACTGCGCCTCTTTGAATAATCTTTGCAAACCTCTTTAAATTTTTCAAAGATCACAGATTATATGGTCAATAATTAACTTTTAAACATCTCTTTTTATGAACCGGATGTATTCGTTGTCAATGTTTGCTAGGTTTATAGGTTAAAGGAAAAACTTTTGAGTATAGTAGTCTTAACTCAAGCGTAGGGACACAGGCTAGATTTGTTTGGATGTACTTAAATATAGGTAGGAATTTGATTTTTGCATTGTAAAAATGTTAGGCAGGGGGCAGTGGTCCTGTGGAAGCAATGGGCGGTGTCTGTTGCTGGACTAATGTCGAAAAGTCCCTCTCTGTTATCGTTTGCCTATACAGCATGTTAGGGTGAACACCTACAACCTTGAAACTGTTGATTCAGTATAATGTAAAGAGTCGAAAACCAATAAAAAATGTTACCCTTAAAAATCTTTTTTTATTAGTAATATTCTAAATAGTACGCATATAGGACGTGCCTAGGCGAACTAATCCGTGACTCGTGACCCGCCATGAACCTTCTTGGCGAGAGAATAGGTGCGGAAGAGTGCCTGCAAGTCCATGGCTCATTTAGTTTCCTGTCCTGCCTGCCCTGTCACCTGTTCGCAGCAGGACTTAATGGACGCCACAAATAGTGCAGTCGAAGTGGCTAAGTTCTGGGCCGGAATGATTTGATTTGTCATCGACACGCAAAGAAGAAGAAGCGGCGGTGACCTGCCGCCAAACAGACAAGACTTACAAGTTGATCCCGCCGGGAGTCGAACCCGCGACGTCCTGTTGTGAAGTGAATTTAATAACCATTACGCCACGGAGGCGGTTAAACCATGCCAACCCACAACCTCTAAGTTTTGTTTCGGCTGGAAGGCGGTCGTTGACCTCGAGACTAGGGCGCATAGACTGCATAATATTGTGTATTTGAATTTTCGTGCGGATAACAACTAAAACTGTTAAAAAAAACCTACAAAAAGTGTCAGTTTTTTTTTAAACATTACAATATTTTCTAATAATAAGTTAACAAACCTACAAAAAGTGTCAGTTTTTTTAAACATTACAATATTTTCTAATAATAAGTTAACAAGCCGCAGTTTTTGAAATGAAGGTATTTACCCTAACACGCTGTATAGGTAGGCGCCAAGAGACTTTGGCACTTATAGGTAGGTGTAGTGAAGAGGTGGAACAAAAACATCGCAAAATACGTGAAGTTTTTGGAGATTTATTTTGATGATTATCCATTCTGAGGTACCCGATTCTAAATGTAACATTAGTAGCCAATTAAATCTAACAGTTCAACATCAGCGCTATACAATTTTAAGAAATTTGATTTTGCATCACCCGGAATACAAATACCATCGCAGTTACAGCCAAATATATTGCAAGGTCCGTATCCGCAGTAAGCTCCCTCGCCGGGCTGTTTACCGTTTCCACAGACAGCTACTGCACACTTTTTAGGATCTGTAAAAAATAAATAAATTTGAAATGTAAAAAATTAATTAATTTTGTTAGTAAACTTTTCAGTACGAACTTAGGTAAGGTAATATATTGACAGCCCCAACACAATCTTGCGGGCATTAGCCGATAGATTCAAAAGTCCACTTTTGTGGACGTTGATCAATCGTACTAAGTCTCTATTATTTATAAGTTACTAACATAGGTTAAGCTTATTTGTGTACTAACATAATTGGATCTTGTTGTCTGTAAAATAAATATAAATAAATAAATAAATATAAATAAATGTGTGCCATTCATTATATAGATTCATTGTGACTGTCTCAATTTTACCAATGAAACTGCTGAGCTTGCCTAAATTATCTAATCACAGTTAATTGAGGTTGATTTTAATAGATTTATAAATAAAATTTAATGAGAACGGTTTTTTTGTATAAACTTTAAAGTTCATTACTTGATTATCTATTATGCATATTTTAGAATTAAAAGAAAAACTCAGTTTGATGCGTCTAATCCGGTCCGATAAGGCCGGATCTCCGTCGATCTGACCGAGTTACATCGGATTGATACATTTCAGAAAATAAACATTTTGACTTTCGCCGGTCAATATATTTACGAAAATATTACGTTCGTAAAGATTAGGCATCACCATAACCTGAGAAGTAAAAGTGACCTCGACATTGCTTTATCAAGGCAAGTAAAGTAAAAAAAAAATATTTGTGGGGCAGTGTGTACACTTCTACAATAGAATACCTAGTAATGTGTGTGAATTATTGGAATGTTAATTTAAAAAAAAAACACATACCGCCGTTGGGTCAGTAAAGTTCTCCAATGTCAACCGAGCACCGGAATATGTAGCGTATGCAGACCTCCCACGCGGTGGACCGACGACCTGGTGAAGATCGCGGGAAGCCACTGGATGCGGGCAGCGCAATTCCGGTCGTCGTGGAAATCCTTGGGGAGGCCTTTGTCCAGGAGTGGACGTTTTTCAGCTGATATGATGATTTAGAGTTAATCCAAAGTATACATAATTCTAATATGTTTAGTACCTAATAACGTTAATCCACATTATACGTAATTCTAATATGATTAGTACCTAATAACGTATCCAAAGGCTACCTTTAAAAAAACGATTGATGATAGTTTGAATTCATTAACTTATCTATTTCGGTATAATGTGATCCTATCTTTCAATACAATTTATGTCATTTACCTTTAGCACAAGAAACATGAGTACGACAGTGTATGGCGTTCTGAAAATCTTCACACGTTTTATTGCTATCTGGTTTTATTTTAAATGCCACGTCTCGGCGCCCACAACAGATGGAATAAACCAAGCATGGTAACATCGACATCGATAAAATGATAATTAAAAACTTCATTTTTTACAAATTGTATAACGTCAAGCAGTACACATAAAGACGGAAGATACGAAGCGGAATAAGCTAGCGCCGAATGGCGAGTGGTATTTATACTGCTCTGTAATGCAACTTTCTTATCTAAAAGTATATACATAAGAATATATTTTATTATTTAATAATTAAATGGCTATAAAATGTCGTTAACAAACCGTGAAGGTCCCCACTACGTCTACCACACGGGTCTATTTCCAAATTCGGGACGGTTAGGCCATACTCCACCCACGCACGGGGGCCAAGTCAAAGTGGTAGGGCTAGTGACGAACCCCACTGCCAGAAGTTTTTCAAGCCGCCTATTAGGAATCTTGTAACATTTTCAAACAACTATCTATCTTCAAGTTGAAGGTCATCATTTGATACTCTTCAAACTGTTAAATCGTGTTTTACCAAACATAGCTAAGAACCACCGCAAGGAAGCTTGCTTTCACGTAAAAACATACCGCATTAAAATCGGTCCATCCGTTTGAGAGCTACGATGCCACAGACAGACACACAGATATTGGCATAAATCTTATAACACCCCCTTTTTGCGTCGGGGGTTAAAAAAACGTGCAAGTCGAGTTAACAACGTTTTCACGCATGGTGCGGATATAGTCATCAGATCAAAGAGTCGGACGTAAGGATATTGACACGATTCGTCATAAAGTTCATCTTTGCTTTTAGAATATTAACAAATTAGGTAAAATAGAGCTTAATTTTAATGTTCTAATCATGGAACTAAATAACATAGAATAAAAAGGAAAAGAATTTGTTTCACAACTTTGCTGACATAATAAAAAAATGTTTGAACTTCCTATACTCTAGCTAATCAGTTGATCGATTTGTATGAGAAGTCCAAAACTGTTTTTGCTATTTTCAGCAGTTGTAGAAAAAAGTTTTCCAGTTTTATAATTATAGAAACCAAGATTATACAACATTATCGTTTCTTTACAAGATTATCAAAAATTCACGTTAGGTAAAGAACTATAAAAGTCAATGTATTTTTATAAATAAAATAATTAAACTACTTCGTCAAACATAATGACATCATTTTGATACTTGATAAAAAAACAACTCAAATTGAAAAATAATTGTTTTTAAGTGTATATCACTAGAAACTGTTGAATTTAACAATCACTACTATGCCACAGTATATATATTAGTACTAACGACTATGCTTTTGAGGTTCAAAAAACATCTCATTATTTGTTTTGTTATTTTGACACCCTTGTGGCACCTGTACCGTGTACATTAACACTATTGAGAAATCTTAAAAATTATGTCACTGTTAGGTGGACTTTAGACTGAAAATTGTAATAGCGAAATGTACTAAGTGCCACACGGTTGTGCCACGGGTAAAAACCTTGTTATTTACTATTAAGTATTAATATTAGTATGTGAGTAGAAATGCAAAACTCATAAGTCGAATTTCGTAAAAAAGTAGGTACTCTAACATAAAAAATTTAAAAATTTAACGTAAAATCCATTAAAAATACAATTAGGTCTTCATACAAAGCTTGATCAGCTGTTCGGTGTCATGTATGAAAAAGTATTTTTCTATCGGAATTCCACTTATGTTTGCTTGGTTTCAAATATTTAAAATACTTATTAAAACATGGTACCTAGTTCTTGAGATTGAGCCAAAAGTTTGTTGAATCTAAGTCTTGGCCCGATTAGTGTAATAATTTCCTTCAGGCCTTCGTCTCCAAGAAGATGAGTAGTTCGATCGTATGCACGATCACGAAAGATTTTCGAATTTCCTTTGCGGTACATGTATTCATAAAAAAGGCTACTTTTTATACTATAAACAAAATATTGTACTTACAACCTGTATTAGTGTAATAAATACAGGTCGTCTCAGAAACAACACGCCAGAGTGACACTGGAGCTAGATTGTCTTTGGGTCTATCATATAACATCAACATGACCCTAGTATAGTAAAAGTCCTCTGGTTTTTGAGATGTTTGCATTTATTTTTTCTAAAATCGTATGAAAAAAGCATTTGTTTAAATATTTTGTGATTTATCTTAAAAAAAAGTTATGCTTCAGTTCACGTGCAAATACGGTAAAAAAATCCTCATTTTGCTATACAACAAAGTAAAAAGTTAAGAAAGTACAAATTAGTTGCAAAAAAAATAATGATTGATGTAGGATTGATGTCAAAAAGGTGCCTCAGATCCCTTACTAATTTATTACAATTTTGTATGGAAAAATTAAAGTTCTAATGTTTGCATAAGCTTGTGAATCTAAAGTTATTAAATGATTCTAGAGGATCACAGATGTCTAATTAATAAATCTTAGCATAAAAAATAAACATGAAAATAATGTTACTTGAAAACTTGTATGATACTTAGGGCACCCTTTTGACAGCAATCGTGATTTTTTGTTGCAACTAATTTGTATTTTTTTAGGGTTCCGTACCAAATTCTGATAGACCTACTTATACCCAATCTTTCTTCAGTGTCACTCTGGCGTGTCATTTCTGGGACACCTGTATACAGGATGTAAAAAAAATTGGTGTAGGACCCGTTAATTGGGGCTTCTACTCATCATACTAAACAACATTCTCCAAGGAACCCATAGTCAATTCGCAAATAAAAATTTCGACGCTCCATACAAAAATGCACAAAGTCGGTCAATCAGCTGATCGTTTTGTGTGAAGAGTTCATTTTTTTTTTGCGATTTCAGCAAACTTGTAGTACAAAAGTTGTTCAGTATGATGAATAGAAGTCCCAGTTAACGGGACCTACGTCAATTTTGTTACATCCTGTATAATAGATAGTGTCACTTATAGTGAGTGTCGATATAAGATACGATTTCATACTAACTATCCAATAGAAATGTACCTGCTCAAAATTTAAAAATGGGAAATTGTCCTTAAAAATATTTATTGACAAGATGCTTATACTGTGAAAGTTTGAAGGCTGTAGCTCCAACCGTTTGCTTTTTTAGGTGTTGGTGTATGGAACCCTTGGTGCGCGATTCAGACTCGCACTTCGCCTGTTTTTTATGTGTTTTTTTATATTTTTTTATTCACAATTGGTAAACCCTTGACAACAAAACCCGTGTTTTTTTATTCTTAAGTTTAACAAGTCTCTAATTACATTCTAGAATTTTTTATCAGTGTTTTTTTTTATTTAGATATAAAAGGTTCCTTATTTGTCTAACACATTACAAAAACTAGTTAGATTTTTAAAATTTTATTTTTTATTTTAAAGACAAGTGCCCTTAACATACTATTAGAATGTACGTTAGGTGTGCGAACCAAGTGCCATAGACAAAACATAAAGCTTTTTAGTGGGTTTTTTCGCATTTAACGGCTTTGTTGGATAACCAAACCACACAACACTGTTGTTTCCCGGATATAATACACCTACTATTATTAAAACATCAAAATACAGCGCATTTCAAATGTTTCTTACAAGAATTACAAATGTCTCCAAAATGACTCCTAGTGACTGTGTAAGAATACATTTGAAATTAGCTACATGAGAATTTTAGCTTGAAAAATGTACTAAAATGTGCATTATATCCGTGAACAAACAAATATGTGTTTGGTTGCTAAACAGAGCAACAAAATGCAAAAAAAAACGGCTAAAAAGTTTTCAGTTTTGTCCATGGCACCTGGTTCATCTTTAATGTAGCCACATCCTTATAGTTCGTTTGCCGCACTCGTTTGTACGTAAGCAATATCCTACCATACTGCACCGACACCTTTCCAGCAACTAAGCAACACCAGTAGTAACGTAACCAGCTCCATGCATCAATGGAGACACATCCTTATAGTACGTTTACCGCTCCGGTATTCACCTAAGCGGTATCCTGCCATACTGCACCGACACCTTTGCAGCAACTAAGCAACACTAGTAGTATCGTAACCAGCTCCATGCATCAATGGAGACACATCCTTAGAGTACGTTTACCGCTCCGGTATGCACCTAAGCGGTATCCTGCCATACTGCACCTACACCTTTCCAGCAACTAAGCACACCAGTAGTATCGTAACCAGCTCCATGCATCAATGGAGACACATCCTTATAGTACCTATACCGTACCGGTATGTACGTAAGCGGTATCCTGCAACACTGCACAGATACCATTCCAGTAAGTATACAACACCGGTATAAACGTAACCAATTCGATGCATCAATGGAGTGACCTCCTTATAATACGCTTATCGTATCAGTATGTACGTAAGCGCATTCCTGCCATACAGTACCGACACCTTTCCAGTAAGTAAGCAGCACTAGTATGCACATAACCAGCTCCATGCATTAATGAATTCAATCCTCATAATACGTTTACCGCACTGGTATGTACGTAAGCGCTATCCTGCCATACAGTACCGACACCTTTCCAGTAAGTAAGCAACACTAGTATGAACATAACCAGCTCCATGTATTAATGGACTCATATCCTGATACTACGTTAACCGTACCGGTATGTACGTAAGCGCTATCCTGCTATACAGTACCGACACCTTTCCAGTAAGTAAGCAACACTAGTATGAACATAGCCAGCTCCATGTAATAATGGACTCATATCCTGATACTACGTTTACCGTTAAAGTATGTACGTAAGCGCTATCCTGCCATACAGTACCGACACCTTTCCATTAAGTAAGCAACACTAGTATGAACATAACCAGCTCCATGTATTAATGGACTCATATCCTGATACTACGCGTTTACCGTACCGGTATGTACGTAAGCGCTATCCTGCTATACAGTACCGACACCTTTCCAGTAAGTAAGCAACACTAGTATGAACATAGCCAGCTCCATGTAATAATGGACTCATATCCTGATACTACGTTTACCGTTAAAGTATGTACGTAAGCGCTATCCTGCCATACAGTACCGACACCTTTCCAGTAAGTAAGCAACACTATCATGAACGTAGCCAGCTCCATGCATCAATTGAGTTGCGTACTTATAGTAGTAAAATTCTCCAATAATACCGGGTTGGCATCCAAAATGGGTCGTCGGTGCGGCTATGGAACTCTGGATAACTTACGTAGCACACTCCATTATGAATGGAACACTGTACAACTTACGTAGCATACTCCATTATATTTGTAATGGTGAATGATACGTACTGCTGGTTCGTTACGAAGCATGTAGCCGCTTACTTACGTAATAGTGGTCCTTTTTTGTCTTTACGTAAGTAAGCGCGTTACGTATATACGTAGCATATTTCTCTCTGTGCACAACTGTATATCTTAAGTTGGTCGTCTATGACTCCTAAATTAACAAAGCCTACTTAGCCGCGATCGTTTTATTTCAAATTGATTATATGTCCCACTATTTAAAAAAAAAACAATGTCCTGAAATAGCGGCATAGGTTGAGTTTAAACTTGACTCGAACATAAAGCTTAATATTTCGCAAAAGAAACCCGCCCTGAAACGAAAATTTGTTTTAGCAAATCCTTAGTTGTTTTGAAAGAACTATTTAGCGATACCCCACATGACAATATACGTCAACAAAAAAAGTCACCCCCGCTTGACATGTAGGGGAGAGGTACCCTAAAAAAACTTTTTTTTCAAGATTTTATTGTACATCCATGCCAAATTACAGCTTTCAAGTACTAATAGTCTCCGAGCTAAACCGCGGAGAGACAGACAAACGGACAGACATGGCGAAACAGTAAGTTTATCTTGTTGGTTACGCCAAAATAAGGAATAAAAATAGGTCGCCGGTACACGCACAATGTTTTAAGTCGGTTTAGCAATGTCAATAATTAGCAAATTCAGTATCGTTCCTCCGATAAAGTTTTTTGATTTCGTGACAATAGCCTTCCGTTCACCTGTATTAGCCTTCCTGAGAATGAAAGGATACATAATAAAAATAGGTCGTCAATATAATGTTTGAAGTCGGTTGTTTTAAACGTTTATAGCGTTGTCAATTATTAGCAAATTCAGTATGGGTTCCTCCGGAAAAGTTGTTCAATTTCGTGACATAGAATAACCTGTAATAGGCTTCCTGAGCATGGAACGATACATGTCGCAGCCATATAGTAGAATTAACCATTTAAAAAACAGCATTTTTATTTTTTTTACTGAGTAAAAAACTACGAATAAAACTGAGTCGGACGGACGGCCGGACAGACGTTTACGTTAGATTAGGTTAGCTTGTCTTGTCCTACCGATTCGGTCCGACTCGGTTTTATGGAGTTTTTTACTCAGTAGTTTTACAAAGCGGCGTGCCGTTTTGTAAAAAGGCTACTTCTACTATATGGCTGCGACATGTATCCTCAGGGAAAAGCTAATACAGTTAAACGGAATACATATAAGGAACATAGACGTGTGAGCCACATTGTTCCCATATATTGAATTACGAGAAAAACTTATGATTGTTTTGTAGTTACAGATGAGTGATTACCTAGACATACTCTGAAACGTCATAAAATTTAATTATTCATATCATCAATACCAACAGGTGTATCAAATTAGATTATATAAGAAATCAAACTAATTCGAGGTCGTGAAAGTAAAACCAATCGTAAACAGTTTCATTACTTATTGTCTTAAATTCGTCACGTTTATTGATTAATAGACAAAGGCAAATCAAATAAATTAAACACTCCAATAGGCATACACTAGTGCACGTCAAATGGGTAGGTATCGCAAAAAATATATATATATCAGTTTATACATTTGCGTTCTCTATTGGAATGGAGTATTAACACGAAGCTATCAAATTCTGTATTCCTTTATACAGGGTGTTACAAAATTGGTGTAGGTCCCGTTAACTGGGGGTTCTACTCGTCTAACTCAACAACTTTCTCCAAGGAACCAATAGTCAATTCTCAAAAAAATTTGGACCCTCCATACTAAAATGCACAAAATCAGTCGACCAGCTGGTCGATTTGTATGAAGAGTAAAAAATTTTTTTTACGTTTTCAGCAAAGTCGTAGAACAAAAGTTGTTCAGTATGATGAGTAGAAGCCCCAGTTAACGGGACCTACACCAATTTTGTTATACCCTGTATAAGTAGTTGTTTCATTAAGTTAAAATCAATGTTTAATTTTGCTAAGGGTCTTAAAAGTAGTCTTACATAAGGCCCAACAAAATTAGGCGAAAGTATTTAGCGCTGCTATTTAGTCCGTAAAGCTAAAAACTTTTTCCTACAACCATGGGTCGAATAACAATAGTTTCAGAATCAAAAAATATCTATTGTCACGGACTGATTAACTGCGTTAAATCATCATCATATCAGCTCATATTCATCCCCATTGAGGGGCTCGAGCCTACCCTGAATTAGGGCGATCTGGACTAAGTCGACGACGCGGGCCCAGTGCGGGTTGGTCGACTTCACACACAGGATTCCTCACGATGTTTTCCTTCACCGTAAGAGCATCAGATAATGTACATATGAAATCGAAATTCGAAAACACATTGGTACGTAGCAGGATTCGAACCACGACCTCCCTGATTCACAAATAATACTAATAATAAGTACTTAGCACTACCGATCGAGAGGCCATCTGGAAAGACAAAGAGCTGCACGGTAGGTTCTTCAAGGCCCTTTGTGGATCCTCCGTAGATCAGAAGGCCTCCGTGCACTGGCTGCGCTTCGGAGATTTTTTTGCGGAGACCGAGGGTTTTGTCTGTGCAATACAGGATCAGGTGGTTTAGACGAACAACTATAAGAGGTTCATAATAAAAGACGGCACCTTGGACGTTTGTCGGTTGTCCCGTCAACCAGGGGAGACCTTGCGTCATATAACCTCCGGTTGTTCAATGCTTGCCAACACTGAGTATTTGTACAGGCATAACCAAGCAGCCAGGATCCTACACCAAGAGATAGCTCTAAAGTATGGCCTCATATCTCGGTGGTTTCTGTATTATACGTACATGCCGGAGCCGGTTCTCGTAAACGACCATGCCAAGCTCTACTGGGACCGACCTATCATCACGAACATGACTATTCCTTCGAATAAGCCTGATATCGTGTTGATGGATCGGGCGCATCATGAAAGTTAACATCGTGAAGAGCGAATAGGGTCGATACCCGGGGGCCGCCGGGGCGCGCCTGGTCGCGCTGATGCCAGACGTAACAGGATGCGAGTCGGCGCACCAAGACCGGCCCGAACATCTGTCCGGTCAATTCCATCATCGCCATCAGTGCGCTTGGCGCCAGCAGAGTCTTTACAGGCTCAGCAAGCGGCGCCGGTGGAGTACGCCGCATGAGATGGACTAGGTCACAAAACGAAAACCTCATGCGTGCGTACTACGGTGCGACGGGGGGAGAAACTCGTCTGACGAGCTACCGAGCGAGGCTGCACCAAGCATTCATGCATTTGGAGCCTACATTATCTGTATCGGGGCCAAACCTAGCGGGTCGAGTTCGATACATATTACGCTCGAACATCTTTAGCGTGACCGAACTCGAAGGACTACGACGCGAGGTCATTCCCGCCTCAAGATCCTCAATAAATGGCTCGCGCCGAATATCAGCGCATGTGCCACACGTGGCAGGGCCAATTTCATACCTACCACCTCCACCATCACTTGAAGAGGATAATGAAGCGGAAACGATATCCCAGGAATTAGAGCAAATCAGGAGTACACTAGTGGAGGCAATTCAGGAATTCCGCACTTTGCCTCCTAAGGAGAGGCCACGGCTTCCTCGATTGCCCCTTAGCATTCGAAATCGGGATGTCATTGAGGCTGTAAATCGCATGCTGCCAGAATATCTGCCAAACAGCATCGATCTCGGTGATACAAACTCAATCCTCTTTGGCGCTGCAATGGCAGTCTGCCGTTTTATCGATGCCAAATTGCCGGAGCCGGCTCGCATATCCCATTCGTGGGAAAAGCCGGCATGGCAGAAAAGGATTGAGCGTCGTATTGCTGAGGCTAGAGTCCTCATTGGCAAACTGATTGCTTTCAGATCGGGCTATAGTAGGCCCCAAGGGATGCGCTTTGTCAGGCTCGCAATTGCGGGATCGGACTATGATCCTGCAGGACGCAATGCCATGCGATTAATGACGGAGTGCATTGATGACCTGAAGCAACGGATAGCTGCGTGGGCAAACCGTATTCGGCGATACTCGGAGCGAGTAGACATGTTTCGCCAGAATCGCCTCTTCATGAGTAGTCAAAAGAAGTTCTACAGACCACTGGATCGAGTTGCTCTGTTGAACTCAGACGAGAGAACGGAATATGAGGGTATTGTTGCCTTTTGGCGTAACCTGTGGTTCCGGCCTGTGCAACACGACGAGGGGTAAAGGACAGCTGAGCTGAAGGAGGCATGTGCCCGCATCGAGCCTATGAGCCCCGTGACCATTAGTGCCGATGGTGTGCTTCATGCGGTCCGTAAAGCTCCGAACTGGAAAACTCCAGGGAGCGATGGTCTTCACCACTATTGGCTCAATGGGTTCTATGCGAGTCACGAGACCATAACCAGCCATTTCCAGCAAGCTCTCAAGCAGCGTCAGGTCCCGAGCTTCTTGACTACTGGGATCACTCATTTAGCTCCCAAATCGAGTAATACCGCTGACTCTAGTCAATACCGCCCAATCACGTGTCTTTCTACCACCTACAAGACATCCATTCTGAAGGCCAAAATTGACGCCTTTATTGAGGCGAATGATATCATGGCGATTACTGAGAATGGATGTCGGGGCGGAAGTCGCGGTACGAAGGAGCTACTCCTGATTGATGCGGTCGTTGGCAAATTGGTAAACCGCAATTGACGCAATTTCTCCGCTGCCTGGATTGATTATAAGAAGGCTTTTAACTCGGTCCTCCATTCATTGTTAAAAAGGGTCCTCGAACTGTACAAGATAGATGAGACAGTTCTAAACTACCTCGGATCGTGTATGGGGCAATGGAGTACGATCCTTAGTACACATGGACGATTTCAAACTTTTCGCTCCAAATGCAACACGGTTGGAGGAACTGCTGAAAATCACATAAGTGCGCGATCATTCAAGTTGACAAGGTTAGGGTGGTGCATTCAGACAGAGTTGTAATCGACTCGATGAACATCCGCACTCTCTCTAAAACAATCATACCGGTATCTGGGTATGTCGCAGAATATTGGTGTTCATGAGGAAGGGGTGAAACGGGCGGTTTGTGACGTGTTTTGGGAGCGCCTGGCAAAAGTTCTATACAGATTTTTGTCGAGCGTTAACAAGATACGAGCATTCAACGCCTGAGTCATACCTGTTCTTTTGTACACCTTCGGCATACTCAGATGGTCACAGACTTCCATAGTAGAAATTTATTCATTCAATAAACTTCAATTTAACATAATAAGTTTTCTACTTTGTCTAAATTATTCAAGTTAAATTTCAGAATTTGTAATTTTTATTATCAAACACTGCTTCAAAACATAGAAATAGAGTTTTATATTTGTTTATAAATTTATTTATTCTTATAAGTAGATTTTAGGATTATCTGCAGAAGTCGGCACCCATTTTAGATCTCAATCCTTTTGTCGGCGTAGTGTAGAACCAAGCATAGTTTTAGTATTAAACTTGGCTAACATTTTTCTCATTTATGTTTTTAGTGAGATATCATTACTTTTCGTACAGAAATTTTAGAATTTAATCATTTTTCCAGCGTTTATGTTGTATAGTTTTCTTTTTTAAGCTACTATCCACACCTTTTTGAATTTTAGAAATATGAGAGCGCATTGCCCATTCTTTATATGCAACGTTTTTGACGCGTTCTCTAATTATATTTAAATTGGCTAAGTCAGGTCGGCCTAACGATCGAAGACGGTTGTATTCTACTATGGAACTTTCTTGTGCCTTAATTTGACTAGGATCTATGTTATTAACATGTACTCCAGCTAGAGTTTTAACTCTGGAGAGCGCCATAAGCCTGTCCTCCGCTAAATATTGAAGTGCGTATGTCGAGAAGTGCATATGTCGAGAAGAGCGCTGTTCAGACTAAGTCCCTGTGATTTGTGGATATTAATAGCATAAACTAAGCATATAGGGAATTGTTCCCGGTAAACGTATGCATTATTTAGTATCTGAAACTTAGTCTTTGACACGTTCTAGCTCATAAGTTAAATTATTAATTTTGATAGTAATTTTACGTGCGCTTTTGTTTCTATCGACGTCCCAATTATTTTTTCTATTACTCCTATGGAGCCGTTTACTTATATCTATATTTCTGCGTAACATTACCCGCGCACCTAACCGTGATAACTTTTTATAAGCCAGCTGTTAATGATGAATCATCCTCGTTCTTTTTTATAAGGCATTTGTCCTGCAGTGGACGTCTTTGTCTTTCAGCTGTCATGACGATGATGATAAGACAGCAATTGAATCTGGACTTTTGTTTATCACAGACTTGTAAAAGAGTTTATTCTTTTGTTACACAAGGCGCTAGGTGCTACTTAATAGAATCGATTGTTTAGAAAATATTTCAAACCTAAAAAATATAAAAGCGTCAGTGGCTCAACCGGTAACGACTCGGTTCTTCTAACCAGAGGTACCGGGTTCAAATCTGGACGGCCAATGTACCAATGAGTTTTTCTAATACTTACGTACATATACTTACCGATTGCTTTAACGGTGAAGGAAAACATTGTGAGGAAACCTGCATACGCCTGCGAAGAAACTCGAAGGTTGTGTGTGAAGCCGTATTGGGCCCGCGTGGTCGACTAAGGCCTAATCGCCCTAATTCAGGGTAGGCTCGAGCCCCTCGGTGGGGACGTATATGAGCTGATATGAATGAATGAATAAAAAAATATATATTTTTCAAGTAAATTGTTAATTTTCATTATTGTTGTTTTAGGATATTTATGTTCATTTTAGTTTAGATAGTTTATAAAGAGAAGGATATAGGTTAGGATTGATTTTATCTCATTAATGCAGTATATTGTGTTTCATGAATGAAAATTCATCGGAGGACTTGCACATAGAGTTCCTGGCTCTATAATTGACCAGAAAAGTTAGTTATGGTCGTTGAAGAATCCTGGAATCAAGTTAAGGAAAGTGGAGGTGCCATAGTAATTAGAAGTAGATGACAGCCAACCAGTCCCCTTCCAAGATGAACGAAGAGCAGGTAGCGCTGTCATCAGCAAGATGTTAGCTATCCATTCCTATGCCATAACGAGGGATGATGAGGGAGAAGATGGTAGCAGCCACCAGTACCAGCAGTTAGTGGCAGCCATTACAGCTCCCATAACCCTCCATGAGATCGACAGGAGATAATTAAGTTTTCACGGGCCTTAACTTTTGACGTGATAACGTCTTATAAATCGATGAACACGGGCTGCTTACACGAAAAAGTGTGACGTCATTATCGCGTTACGCCTGAGTGTCACACGGTCACGTTACCCCTGTCACGTTACGCCTGAGCCAAGCCACTTTATTTATGCTACATTTTATTCTCTACTTGTACTTGAACTTGGACGGAGGGACGGACGAACCGTCAAACTAAAAAGAGGCGTTTCTTATACCTAACATCAGTGTGTCAATGGATTAAAAGTACTAGGTTTCCAAGAGCTTACAAGAGGTTTTCCAATGCGGTCGATGCTTTGTGAGGAAACACAAAAGTCCATTTTGTTTCCTTGTATTTTTGACGTGATAGACTTGGACTTGTACTTTGACAAGTACTTGAACGGGTACTTGGACAGGGACTTGGACGGGGAATCGGACGGGTACTTATTATCACGTAAAATATATAGGTTAGGATAGATTTTATGTTATTAATGCCGTATACCAATGATAATTATCATTCGTAAACCAACTTTATAGACAACCAGGTTGTTGTATAAAATAAAAATATTAGGGTATCTCGTTTCATCACGGGGGGGGGGGGGAGGGGGGGTTGAGATAAGTTAGGAGACAGGAATATAGAAATGGGGTGATATAGGATAGAAGGATTGATATTACAGGAATGTAAGAGTAGGAGATGGATTGAATGGTCAATAATTAAAACTTTTAAACATCACTTTTTATGAACCGAATTTATTTGTTGTCAATGTTTGCGAGGTTTAAAGGTTAAAGGAAAAACTTTTGAGTATAGTAGTCTTAACTCAAGCGTAAGGACACAGGCTAGATTTGTTTGGATGTACTTAAATATAGGTAGGAATTTGATTTTTGCATTTAAAAAATGTTAGGCAGGGGGCAGTGGTCCTGTGGAAGCAATGGGAGGTGTCTGTTGCTGGACTAATGTCGAAAAGTCCCTCTTTGTTATCGTTTGCCTATACAGCATGTTAGGATGAACACCTACAACCTTGAAACTGTTGATTCAGTATAATGTAAAGAGTCGAAAACCAATTAAAAATGTTACCCTTAAAAATCTTTTTTTATTAGTAATATTCTAAATAGTACGCATATAGGACGTGCGTAGGCGAACTAATCCGTGAATCGTGACCCGCCATGAACCTTCTTGGCGAGAGACTAGATGCAGAAGCGTGCCTGTAAGTCTTGTCTGTTTGGCGGCAGGTCACCGCCGCAAGAAACAGACAAGACTTACAAGTTGACCCCACCGGGAGTCGAACCCGCGACGTCCTGTTGTGAAGTGAATTTAATAACCATTACGCCACGGAGGCGGTTAAACCATGCCAACCCACAACCTCTAAGTTTTGTTCCGGCTGGCAGGCGGTCGTTGACCTCGAGACTAGGGCGCATAGACTGCATAATATTGTGTATTTGAATTTTCGTGCGGATAACAACTAAAACTGTTAAAAAAAACCTACAAAAAGTGTCTTTTTTAAACATTACAATATTTTCTAATAATAAGTTAACAAACCTACAAAAAGTGTCAGTTTTTTTTAAACATTACAATATTTTCTAATAATAAGCTAACAAGCCACAGTTTTTGAAATGAAGGTATTTACCCTAACACGCTGTATAGGTAGGCGCCAAGAGACTTTGGCACTTATAGGTAGGTGTAGTGAAGAGGTGGAAAAAGAACATCGCAAAATACGTGAAGTTTTTGGAGATTTATTTTGATGATTATCCATTCTGAGGTGCCCGATTCTAAATGTAACATTAGTAGCCAATTAAATATCTAACAGTTCAACATCAGCGCTATACAATTTTAAGAAATTTGATTTTGCATCACCCTCAATACAAGTACCATCGCAGTTACAGGCAAATATATTGCAAGGACCGTATCCGCAGTAAGCTCCCTTGTCGGGCTTTTTACCGTTTCCACAGACAGCTATTTCACACTTTTTAGAATCTGTAAAAAATAAATAAATTTGAAATGTAAAAAATAAATTAATTTTGTTAGTAAACTTTTCAGTACGAACTTAGGTAAGGTAATATATTGACAGCCCCAACACAATCTTGCGGGCATTAGTCGATAGATTCGACAGTCCACTTTTGTGGACGTTGATCAATCGTACTAAGTCTCTATTATTTATAAGTTACTAACATAGGTTAAGCTTATTTGTGCACTAACATAATTGGATCTTGTTGTCTGTAAAATAAACATCAATAAATATAATTAATGTGAGCCATTCATTATATAGATTCATGGTGACTGTCTCAATTTTACCAATGAAACTGCTGAGCTTGCCTAAATTATCTAATCACAGTTAATTAAGGTTGATTTTAATAGGTTTATAAAGAAAATTTAATGAGAACGGTTTTTTTGTATAAACTTTAAAGTTCATTACTTGATTATCTATTATGCATATTTCGGAATGAAAAGAAAAACTCAGTTTGATACGACTAATCCGGTCGGATAAGGCCGGATCTCCGTCGATCTGACCGAGTAACATCGGATTGATACATTTCAGAAAATAAACATTTTAACTTTCGCCGGTCAATATATTTACGAAAATATTACGTTCGTAAAGATTAGGCATCACCATGACCTGAGAAGTAAAAGTGACCTCGACATTGCTTTATCAAGGCAAGTAAAGTAAAAAAATCATTTGTGGGGCAGTGTGTACACTTCTACAATAGAATACCTAGTAATGTGTGTGAATTATTGGAATGATAATTAAAAAAAAAACACATACCGCCTTTGGGTCAGTAAAGTTCTCCAATGTCAACCGAGCACCGGAATACGTAGCGTATGCAGACCTCCCACGCGGTGGACCGACGACCTGGTGAAGATCGCGGGAAGCCACTGGATGCGGGCAGCGCAATTCCGGTCGTCGTGGAAATCCTTGGGGAGGCCTTTGTCCAGGAGTGGACGTTTTTCAGCTGATATGATGATTTAGAGTTAATCCAAAGTATACATAATTCTAATATGTTTAGTACCTAATAACGTTAATCCACATTATACGTAATTCTAATATGATTAGTACCTAATAACGTATCCAAAGGCTACCTTTAAAAAAACGATTGATGATAGTTTGAATTCATTAACTTATCTATTTCGGTATAATGTGATCCTATCTTTCAATACAATTTATGTCATTTACCTTTAGCACAAGAAACATGAGTACGACAGTGTACGGCGTTCTGAAAATCTTCACACGTTTTATTGCTATCTGGTTTTATTTTAAATGCCACGTCTCGGCGCCCACAACAGACGGAATAAACCAAGCATGGTAACATCGACATCGATAAAATTATAATTAAAAACTTCATTTTTACAAATTGTATGACGTCAAGCAGTACACTTATAGACGGAGGATATGAAGTGGAATAAGCTAGCGCCGAATGGCGAGTGGTATTTATACTGCTCTGTAATGCAACTTTCTTATCTAAAAGTGTATACATAAGAATATATTTTATTATTTAATAATTAAATGGCTATAAAATGTCGTTAACAAACCGTGAAGGTCCCCACTACGTCTACCACACGGGTCTATTTCCAAATTCGGGACGGTTAGGCCATACTCCACCCACGCACGGGGGCCAAGTCAAAGTGGTAGGGCTAGTGACGAACCCCACTGCCAGAAGTTTTTCAAGCCGCCTATTAGGAATCTTGTAACATTTTCAAACAACTATCTATCTTCAAGTTGAAGGTCATCATTTGATACTCTTTCAAACTGTTAAATCGTGTTTTACCAAACATAGCTAAGAACCACCGCAAGGAAGCTTGCTTTCACGTAAAAACATACCGCATTAAAATCGGTCCATCTGTTTGAGAGCTACGATTTCACAGACAGACACACAGACATTGGCATAAATCTTATAACACCCCCTTTTTGCGTCGGGGGTTAAAAAAACGTGCAAGTCGAGTTAACAACGTTTTCACGCATGGTGCGGATATAGTCATCAGATCAAAGAGTCGGACGTAAGGATATTGACACGATTCGTCATAAAGTTCATCTTTGCTTTTAGAATATTAACAAATTAGGTAAAATAGAGCTTGATTTTAAAGTTCTAATCATGGAACTAAATAACATAGAATAAAAAGGAAAAGAATTTGTTTCACAACTTTGCTGACATAATACAAAAAATGTTCGTACTTCCTATACTTTAGCTAATCAGTTGATCGATTTGTATGAGAAGTCCAAAACTGTTTTTGCTATTTTCAGCAGTTGTAGAAAAAAGTTTTCCAGTTTTATAATTATAGAAACCAAGATTATCATTTCTTTACAAGATTATCAAAAAATCACGTTAGGTAAAGAACTATAAAAATCAAAAAAACAAGCCATTGTATTTTTATAAATAAAATAATTAAACTACTTCGTCAAACATAATGACGTCATTTTGATACTTGATAAAAAAACAACTCAAATGACTACCTATTTTTTAGTAGTTAAAATCCGTATCATCTCAGTTTATATGACGTCATGTTGGCTAACCTGTCTGTTTTGCATACATTTTCTATGCACCATCAGATCAGGTGTTTACCACGCACGCATGGCATGCACGTCAGACATTATTTTACAGAGATACTTACGTTACATGAAGATGGATGGCCCTGTAAGCCTTTACCTCTTCCTTGCCTAAATTAAGTACAGCTCGCTCGCGCCATACTTTATTAAAGCTCTGAAGTTGGTCGCAAGACGCGTCGAAGTTAGCAAACTTTGGGTGTTCGGCACGTAAAGGTACTTACTAGTAGATTTAAACTCGATTGTATTGGCGGGCAGCGCATGCAAGCACTCGCATCACAGTTAAGTCAAAAAGTTTGGCGCGAGCTCTACTTGAAGATCACTCCAAAAAGAAAACCAGCCTAGTGCGAGACGAGTGCACGGAGGGTTTTCATAACAATTACTGTTACCGAATAGTTCCTTTGCGGCAATGTTGTGTAGGTTCTCCATACTTAAGGCAATGAAACTGATCAAAATAAAAATTTTGGAAACCTATAACTATTTAATTCGTTAAATAATTTCTAGTCATGACAAACTAAATTGATCCCAATTTTTGTTTTGGTAATTTAGTCAGTATACACAAAGAGAAAACTGTTCGATTCCTGATACGTCCAAAGTTTCATCTGCAAGGATACTGAAAAACCCTGAGTCATTTACATTTTTAACTATTTTAGTTTGAATTATTTTGCCGCAGATATCAATAATTTCGTTGACGATTTTAGGACTTGCATACATTGCATTTTTTTGCATTTTCCAAATGTTCTTTGAGTTTGCTGTCACCTGATTCCACTCTGAATCTTAGTAAAGCTCTAAATTTTCCATCTCGACAACTTTGGGCATCTAACGTTTTGGAAAGATCAGAACTCTCATCATCACCACGGAGTGGGATTTCATTTTGCCCGCAAAATATAACTGTTTTTATTATCGGTTTAATAGCCTCTCTATTTTCTAAAATTTGCTTTTTTCTGTTAGAATCGAGTTGACTGATAACAGAAAGTGTCGAATCAGCTTGTTGAGCTAAAAAATTGTTTGCTAAAGTTATTGATTCCTTGTGATAGGCAGACTTTTCGTGATCACGAAATTTCTCCACTGCGTGCTTCCATTTAACGAACGGACTATCAACTAAAACACCTATTTTTTGATGTTGGCCCTTTCCAACGCAATGTTTGGCGAATGCGACACAATATTTGCAAAACGCACCATCAAAGTGTTTCGAATATATTATCCATTTCCATGTTTCAGTCCAAGTGCTTTGAAATTTTAACATTTTTCTACCAACATTCTTAGCAGGGAATTTAAAATCTTTTTCTGGATTAGTGAGTCCAAAAATAGCCATTTTCACCGCGTCTGGTACGATTTTGTTAGACGATTCCTTTAATGTTAAAATATAATATCCAATATCGTGTTTGTTTGGAACTTCCAGCGCAGTAACCATTTCTTTTAAACAGTCAGAATTTGATGGGTTACTTGTACTTGGTCCAGGTTCATTATGTAGAGAATCAGTTGTCGGTAGAGATATGCTGTCTTGTTCGGCAGTATTTGATAATAATGGTGTTTCAGATTTGTTGATATTTTCCTCAAGTTTAGCAACTTTTGGCTTGAAAAAGTCGCTTATTTTAGAAATGCGTTTCATTTTTATGGAAATTATCTTCTCGCCATTAAATGTACTTGTTAGACTCTGTAGACAATTAATAAAGAATTAATTAATATAAGTACAAATACTTAACAATATAAGTACCTACATAGATACAAAACTTAAAATGCAATATTTAATTATAAAGCAGCCTGCGCGATTAACTTTTCTCACTTACCTTTATCTACGAGTAGATTGTACCAAATACAAAACTGCTACGTGGTGGTATTTTATTACAAACTGATCGTCGTCGGTCAGCGTGGTGAATCAGCATCAGCAGCCGAATGCGATGCGATGACACGTGCACCTCGAACAATGCGTCGGGCGAACTGACCTGTGACTTGCAGTGTTGCCAGATCTTAGAGCCAGTTTTCCTTAATTATAATTGCCAAATTTTGTATTAAATCGGTATAAAAAAACTAAAAATTTAAAGTAAACTATCCTGAATTATGTTTGAAAAACGATGTCGATGCTTTTGAATTTAAGTTTTTATGAAAATATATCAAATAATAAAGTTCAAAAGCATCCGCTAATTTTACGTGCCACGGCTCGCTTGTCCGAATATAGCATTTAAGCATTGTACAGAATTAGACAATCACAAACAAGTCCGTGTTGCTGATGTAGTGAAGCGAAAATTGATGAAAATTTAATGGAAATTGCTAGTTTATGCATGGTTGTAATATAATGTAACGTTCCATTTAATGAAAAATATTTTTTGGTACACAAAAAATCATTTTTTATTAATTAAATTGAAAATTTCTGCAATTTCCGTATAAAAGTCAGTATGCATTCATTGTCCGGTTCGAACATTAAAATTCCGTATGGATGTGAACAATTTCGTATATATGGCAACACTTGACCTGATTCAACTGGTTCTTTTCGGTTTCGCTCGGACCAACCAGCCCGGCGCGGCGGCGGGCGGCGGCGTGCGTGGCGCGAGGCGAGCGACCGAGCGAGACGGGGCGGGGTGCAGGGGTGGTGTAAAGCTTTGTTGCGCGCGGAAACAACTTACTGCGTGCGATAATATCAAAATATTCTGTTGTGTTACATTCGTTAAGACGCCCCACCACTACCTGCCGCCCCTTAGAACGGAATATCTGTTTTTAGGAATTATTTTTTTTATACTTCTATAATGGGGGGGGGGGGGGGTCCGGACCCCTAGGACCCCCCCTTGGGTACGTCCTTGCCTTGATCTGATGCTGCAGCATATCCAGGTGTCTGCAGGAAACCCAACTCCTCACCAACTTACAGCAGAGGTGTCGTGTTTGGGCTCATTGGAATTGTCAAAATGGATAGTTATTACATAGAACATGGTAACTTTGACCTGATGCTGTAATCTCCTGGAATCTGCAGAGCCAGAGGTAAATAAAAAGAAAGTTACATTTTTTTGTCTAAGGTTTATTTATTGAGACTATTCCAATGAGACCAAACACGATACCTCTTCTGTAAATTGGTGACGAGTTGGGTAAATGGTAACCTGTAGATTCCAAGTGATGCTGCAGCATCAGGTCAAGGTTAGTATATTCTATCTAACACTTATTTATTGACTCTATTCCAATGAGCCCAAACACGATACCTTTGCTGTAAGTTAGTGAGGAGTTGGGTATCATGCAGATTCTAAGAGATGCTGCAGCATCAGGTCAAGGTAACCTTGCTCTTGCAATATCATCAAAGTAACAGGACACCAAATTTCAAATGGATCAGTCTGGTGGAAATTGCCAACACCCCTTCATCACCTAGAAAAGACCAGATGATCTTCAAAATCGAAACATCCATTTGGGAGCTACGATGCCACAGACACACACACACACACACAGATACACAGACACTTGAAATTTATAACACCCCTCATTTTGCGTTGGGGGTTAAAAAAGTGAATGTCATCAGTTTTCTAGCTCATTAAGGGTTCTTAGAAACTTCCACAGCTCGTATACATCTTAACAGAGGGCGGGCTCGAGCCTATCCTGAATTAGGGCGATCGAACCTTAGTCGAGCGGGCCCAGTGCCTCACTTACTTAGTCGACTTAACACACAACCTTCGTTCTCGTGACTTCGCATTCCATAAATCCTAGGAAGAACCGCCCTTTTTTGTAAAACAAAAAATATGGTGCTTTACTTCAGCTAAAAAATTCTTGTGGGTAAAATTTGTTAGGGGTTGGCAACACTGACCCACACATTACCCCCGGTACTAGTATAGTAATCTGATTCGCGCCATATCGCGTCGTCGTCACGTCGTTATTTCTGGATTTCAGGTGATTTATTTTATTCGGTACCTAATCGGTAGCTCCTCAGTAAAGTTGGTTGTTGCGTTACCTATCATGAAAGACGATATATCTTCATTATTAGCAGCCTAGGATGTGCCGCTAGACGTGCTAGAGAGTTTCAAGAGTAAGTGAAATTTAACATTATGTACAGAAACGGACAATCCACTGTCATCTCATCACATCATGCATGGCAGACGCCAAGCTGAGGGGATTTGTGTGTTGGTGGTACTGCACAATCACAATCCTTACCTTGGGCATCCAGCGGATATTCGATGTATGGCAAAGGAGAATGGCTTGCCAGCGGGTCCGGCGCGACAAGTATCTATTGTTTAGAGATTAATGTGGGGTACGAAGGTTTGATGCATAGATAGCGTCCTCGACGTGCAGGGCGCTAATCTCTCCACCTAAATAGACTATCCCAGAGAAGCAGTAAGTATCTTCGGGCAGGGGCCACCAGGGCCACAGTAACATATTTTTTTTAGTATGGCAGTCTGGTTATGTGCACCCCATTCTATATTTTAACTGCCTGCACAAAAAGGAGGAGGGTAAGTGAATGTTTCTCATTTGTATCTCTATTTCTTTGGCTGAGCCTTAACCCTTAACGGCTTGATGGATTTAATTTAGAGTGTTAGGAGTCCTTAGATTATCTTGATCACCCGAGTGTCATAGGAGAGGTACCTATTAAGCAGTCAAGTTTTTTGTTTTTAGGGTTGATTAAGGATAGTCCTGTTTGTCTGTCCATCATAGAGAGTTAAAATATACATTTTTAACAAAATGGCATGAAATTTGACACAAAAGAATTAAGCTCTAGATTTCAATTTTAAATAGGCTCGCATGTTAAGGAATGAACAGATTTTTTTCTTGTGCACTCCCTCGGTCATCTTTGAATCTTTTAAAATGAAATAGAGTTTTTCAATAACAATTAACAAATGTTTCTTTTCACAGAAAATAGCATTGATAAAAGACATTTAATCTGTTACTGGAAGATATGTGCCCGCTAAAGGCAAATTAGTGGATAAGGTTCGAAACCTACTTTACACATCTGGAAAAAAACCGAGAAGCACTAAAACTACTGATACAGCAGATTCAGATACAACAAATAATCAAGGTACACTATGTTAAGTGCAAACCAAAGAAAACATGATTATTTCAACCACAACTTGTCATCAACACTGTTGACCAGTAGAATTAAATTTTCACGTTCATTTTCACCTAACTCAGGAGTCCAAGAGTATTTTTATCCCATGATGATTTTAGGGTTCCTTACATCCAAAGGGTGACTAACGGGACCCTAGTACTAAACCTCCGCTGTCTGTATATCCATATGTATGTCAGTGGGCTGTATCTGTATATCATAAATCGTAATAGGTAAGACATTTGAAATTTTGAAATATTGAACAAAAGTTGTTCAGTATGATGAGTAGAAACCCCAGCTAACGGACCTACACCAATTTTGTTAGATCCCCTGTAAATATTAACAGAGTTGACAACAGGATGATTAAATATGACCAAGAACATACACCCTCAAATACAATTTTATTACCTACTTCATGTTTTGAACACATTTCAGGGACACTCAAATGACGATGTGATTTGGCTTAAACATAATACTGAGCCTTGGGAACAAGTGGTCGAAAAATTAAATAACACATATGAAAGAACCAAACAGAAGTTTAATACAATTCACGAGTTTCTCGAAACATGGAATATCTTGAAGGAAAGCAAAGGCGACACACTAGTAAGAATTTTTATTTTACAAGTCTTAAGGTTGATGTCCTTTGCTGTGAATCATGATTGTGTATTTACAGACAGCGTCATGATATTCATAAACATTTATAATTTTAATTTTGTTTTAGATACTTTTGGATTTTGAAAGACAGCACAAGGAGAAGTCCCTTAACTTTAATAAAAACTGGGAACCCTTTTTCTCGAAACTTTTAATGCTCAGAAAAGACATTGTGTCTAATGAACATGCCAAAACCATAATCGAAAGTCTAGGAGACATTCCTGAGAACGGTGGAATTCTAAAAGGTAAGTCAGAAACAGGGTTATAAGTACCCATGACATGAAAATTCAATAATTTGAAAAGTAAAAATCGACTGAAGTACATTGTTATTAAGCTTTAAAGTGCAAATTTTTGTTACCAGTTAAGTGTTCCTCTTCCCCTACCAGCTAAAGTGCTATTTCAGGACATCTGAAAAAAGTTGTAAATACTAGGCTATATAATCAATTTCAAAGGAAAACTATACTGGCTAAGTAGACTTTCTTAGTTATTTAATAGTCGACGAACTTAAGATGTGCAGTAGAATTTGTAAAAAATCATAGATTTTTCCATACAAAATGCTGAAAAAATATTTATATTTTTTTTAAATATACATTTGTTTTTTTAAAAGACTACGAACCCTACTTTCGCGAGTCCGATTTGAACTTGACCAGTTTTTTCCAGTATATTTTTTAATTTTTACAGCAGATAAAAATATTTACTTTTTAAATTTTGATTTGTGTATTTGTTTCAGACAAAAAAATACCTATGCAAATGTACCTAATGGGGTATTTAATACCACCCAAAGGCCGCAAATCAAGGAAGATAAAATTTTCAACAAAAGAATCAATCAAGGGCTTAATGATTCAAACACATGTGAGTTTACCTTACCTAAATATTTGTACATCTAAATACTTGTACGTGCGGTGCTGCTAAACAAAAAGTCTAGTCATTTTATTACAAAAATCTTGCCAAGTGCATGACTGAATCAGGGCGATTAGGCCTTAGTCGACCACGCGGGCCCAGTGCGGGTTGGTCGACTTCACACACAACCTTCGAGTTTCTTCGCAGGCGTGTGCAGGTTTCCTCACGATGTTTTCCTTCACCGTTAAAGCAATCGGTAAGTATGTACGTAAGTTTTTTGAAAAACTCATTGGTACATTGGCCATCCAGATTTGAACCCGGTACCTCTGGTTAGATGGACCGAGTCGTTACCGGTTGAGCCACCGACGCTTCTACCTTTATTATAATACTAATTAATTGACTAAGTTAATATTGAATTGTAACTTTATTTTCAAATAATTGAATAAACAATAATACGGATCTGTTTTGTTTCTATTTCTAGCATAAGCTGATACCTTTCTATTTAAATGTGTTTCGAAGATTAGTGTTAATATTATGTTAAAATATTTTTAATTAAGACATACATAGTTAGTAGAGTTTCTAAGTGAACAGTCGCGTTCAGTGTCGTATCTGGTGCCTCTGACAATTTCAATGTCGGCACCCTCGGTAAGCGCGAACACCGCGCCCGCGCCGCGATCGCGAGTGATGCCCGCACCTAAGAATGTGCATCGTGTGGCAATTGTGAGCGGCGACTCTGCGCCTAGCTCATCGTGGAACTTAGACTGTGTTGTGTGTCACGAAAATCACACGCTTCCTTCGTGTAAGCGGTTCCTAGCACTTGACAACGATGCTCGCTGGGAAGTCGTTAAAGGAAGTTAGCTTTGTTTTAAGTGTTTGTGCCAGAGACACTCGCGTGAATATTGTCGTGCAAAACGTTGTGAGAAGTGTCGTGCCCCGCACCACGCACTGTTGCACTTCACTCGATCGACACGCGAGCGCTCACCTCCGTTGACGCCTTCTGCACCGGAAGCAGAAGTGGAGCAAGTTTCTAGTGTCGGTGGACATTGTGCAAAAGCTCTTCTCAAAATGGTGCCAGTGACATTGATTCGCGATATCTGTGAGATAAAGACTCACGCCCTGCTCGATGATGGGGCCACAGTGTCGCTCGTAGACGGCAGCCTGCTGCCCAGTGATCTCGGTGTGTCGTGTCCGCTTACTATAATGACCGCGAACGGACAAAGTGTCACGGACGAAAATTCGCGTAAAGTGAACATTAATATTCGCGGTCCTAACGGAAAAGCGCATGATGTCGGTATGCGCACTATGCCGCGCCTTGACTTACCGAGTCAAGTGGTACCAGAATCGGTATTTGAGAATGTGCATTTGCAGGACTTGCGTGAAATTTGCAGTGTCGTGGACTATAGTGAGGATAACAAAGGAGGAAGGGAGACGAAGCCATTGCTGCTCTTGGGTCAGGACAACTGGGAGCTGATCGTCGGCAGGGAAATTCGTAAGGGTAAGTCCGGCCAACCAATTGCTTCTCTCACCTTATTAGGTTGGGTTATCCCAGATTGGAATCCTGATCCAAAGTGGTATCTACCACACTTTGGAGTTGTGAATCCAAACAAACCGGGAAAACTCCGCCTTGTTTTTGATGCAGCCGCCACATATAAAGGGGTGTCTTTGAATTCTAATTTATTGAGTGGCCCTGCCTTGTTGAACTCACTGTTCGGAATTCTTAGATTTCGAGTTGGCAAAATCGCGGTTAAAGGTGACATCGCGGATATGTTTCTTCGAGTTAAAATAAGGAAAGAAGACAGAGGAGCTCAATTATTTATGTGGCGCGGAAAAGAGAGAAATAAACGTCCAGATACGTACGTTATGACGTCAATGATATTTGGTGCGACTTCTTCGCCTGCTTCAGCTATATACGTGCTAAACAAGAACGCTAAAGATTTAGCAGTAAAATATCCAGATGCCCTCGCAGCTGTGCATAATAAGTACTACGTTGATGAATACCTTGATAGTTTTCCCAATGAAGATAGGGCTCGGGATGTAGTTTATCAGGTAACGCGAGTGCATTCTGCAGGTGGTTTTAACATCAGGGGGTGGGTGACAAATTCAATCATTTTAAACAAGGAACTTTCAGGGTCTCCATATGAGAGCGTGAATAACGTAGACTTTCAAAACAGCCTGCCACAGATACCTGCAGAAAGAACTTTGGGCTTGATCTGGTCCCCTCAGGATGACAACTTGTCTTTCGATCTGTCTCTGAAAAGGATTTCGGATGACATAATAAAAAGGGAAGTAATTCCTACTAAAAGACAATATCTTAAAATAGTGATGTCAATTTTTGACCCGCTAGGGTTCTTGTATCCAGTCATCATTCCAACACGCATTCTGCTTTAGCAGATCTGGAGATCAGGTGTAGGTTGGGATGATAGGTTGCTCGATAGTGAGGTAATAAAAGAAGTAAAAATACCTAGATGGTATCACTTAGATTTACGTGATTTAGAATTACATGTATTCGGGGACGCGAGCGAATTAGCTTACGCCGCGGTAGCGTACCTTGTAGGTGTAAACGAGCGCGAGGAACGTGACTGCGCCATCGTAGCAGCAAAAGCCAGAGTGGCGCCGCTGAAAGTAGTCAGCATTCCTCGTTTGGAGCTCCAGGCTGCAGTCCTCGCATGTAGATTAGGAAATAGTATTAGGCTATAATTAGGGCTAGATGTTAAAATGCCTTTGGACGGACTCGCAAACGGTATTAAAATGGATAAATTCTGACGCGCGGGACTTTCAAAGATTTGTTTCCCATCGCCTTAGCGAGATAGAATCTAAAAGTGAGAGGAGTGATTGGCGCTGGGTGCCTTCTGCTAGTAACCCTGCTGACGAAGCAACCAAGTTGGACTGGCCTCGGGAAAAAAAAAGCATTTGGTTTTCGGGGCCCCCTTTCCTACGTGATCCTTCTCATATGTGGCCGAGCGAGACACCGTCACTTGAAATACCAGAGGCACACCTCGAGTTGGTTCACAAAGTGAATGTTGTAGACAAGGCTCAAACGGAGCCCTTGATTGATCTGAAAGGATTCTCGTCGTGGAAACGTGCTGTGAGAGTATCAGCGAGAGCTCTCGCCTTTGTATGCCGATGTCAAGGTCGAAAAACTATTGATGTGGAAAGGAAAGACTTAATTGATGGTGAACGACTCCTCTTGAAAGAAGTTCAACAGGAACATTTTGGACCGGAAATAGAAGTTCTTCGAGCTGGACGAGTTTTGCTTAAAAATAGTAGACTACGTGCTTTAGATACCATGCTATTTGATGATGGACTCCTTCGGGTAAGAGGACGTATTGGAGCTGCCACTGAATTATCATTCGACGAGAGGCATCCTGTGATCATTGACGGTCGTGGATTGGCAGCTCAACTCATCGTGCAGCAATATCATGAAAAGTGCGCACATGCCGGATCAGAACACGTCGTTAACACAATTCGAGAACGGTTCTGGATAACAGAAATTCGAAACAGTAAAAAAAGTGACAAGAGCTTGTTGTATTTGCAGAATATTGCGAGGTCAACCTGAAATCCCAAAGATGGCGGATCTCCCTCCTGCACGTCTACACTCAACTAGACGAGCCTTTGTACACTGTGGGGTAGATTATTTTGGCCCAATGGAAGCGACTATCGGACGGCGCCATGAAAAAAGATGGGGCGTTTTATTTACATGTTTAGCCACTCGAGCAGTCCATATTGAGTTGGCTGCTTCCCTCAATATCGATTCTGCTGTCTTGGCTTTAAGACGACTTATTGCTCGCCGGAGACAGCCAGAAACTATTCGGAGCGACCGTGGGACGAACTTCATTGGCGCAGACAGAGAACTTCGTGCAGCCTTGCGCGAATTCAACCACGATAAATTCGGCGAGATTGTATCTGGCAAGGGTATCCAATGGATTTTCAACCCACCTGCTGCCCCTCACATGGGTGGTATTTGGGAGCGTCTCGTACGATCTATTAAAAATGCTCTTAAAGTTACTCTTCGTCAGAAGGCTCCGAAAGAAGAGGTTCTACACACGTTGCTTCTTGAGGCTGAGCTTGTTGTGAACGACCGGCCACTGAGCTACGTTGCTACTGGAGATGCGTCTAGTCCCACCGTCCTCACGCCGAACCATCTCCTGTTGGGGACGGTGTCGGGCGACGCCCCGTTCGTGCCAACGCGCCCTGCTGATCTCGACGCTCGCCGTCAGTGGAGGCGTGCCAACGCCTTGGCTGACGAGTTCTGGCGGCGGTGGCGTCGGGAATACCTGCCTACGTTACAGCGACGTACAAAGTGGTCTGAAGACGTGAAAAGTGTAAAAGTAAATGATATCGTTGTGGTATGTGATGACTCTATGCCTCGAAATTTGTGGCCTAAGGGCAAAATCGTAGAGATAATCGAATCAAAAGACGGTAAAGTGCGAGTAGTGCAGCTTAAAACTATAAATGGAACGTTACAGCGTCCAGTGTCGAAGATAATTGTGCTGCCCGTAGCCGATAGTTGTGTACTAGACTAGGTCTCGTACAAGGGGGTGGAAATGTTACGGACAGCTAACATCACCCTTGCGTGGGCCCCGCGCGCGTGCCTATAGACAGTGCCCTTTGTCTCACGGCTAAGACTCAAATGTTTACATTAACGGCACGGCCGGCCGGCTCTCCCGCGGGCCCCCGAACTACGGATGTCTAGTACATTAATTTTGCAATAAGTTTCGTTGTTTCCTTTGTTTAGTATTAGTTTCTTTGTTTAAATTATTTTTGTATGTACTCCAGTAGTGTCAGTTGACCGACTTGCCTGCACACAGTGCGAACGTGTCGCAGAGCAGTCCTCGTATTTGTAATTTCGTATATTATATTCGTAAAGTAAGATCGAACTTGTTTGTTTTGACTGGGCACGCCTAGTCCCATCTGCTGGGAAACCAAAACTGCGCTGTCGTCGATAACAGTGTACGATGGTGATCTGAGGGGTGCAGTCAGGCTGCTTACGTCTGATTGCGGCTTGGCTCCGGCTGACTTCGCTACCCTCACCAGCCTGCATGACAAACACCCGACCCCTATGCGAGCGCTCGTACAGCCATTGGAGCCACACGTCTCCATCCCTTATCTAACAGTCACCAGCAAAGACGTAGCAGAGGCTATAGGCTTCTTTCATGCCAGCTCAGCTGCGGGCTTAGATGGTTTACGCCCCCCGTCATTTAAAGGAGCTCATTACAGTTTCAACCGGAGACATGAGACCTCGATTGATGGATTCGTTATCCAAATTATGCAACTTCCTTATCGAGGGTAGGTTATGCAGTTCAGTGTCCCCACTCCTTTATGGAGCGTCACTCTGCGCATTGCTCAAAAAGACGGTAGCATAAGACCAATAGCCTTATGGAGTGTTGTACGTCGTCTGGTGGCTAAGTTGGGATGTCGTGCAGTGCGTAACGAAATGGCTGATCTACTTCGGCCCAACCAGCTGGGCTTCGGTACTCCACTTAGCTGTGAGGCGGCTATCCACCCCAGTCCTCTATTCGCAATGGACCCAAAGCACGCCGGTGATGTAATCCTGAAGTTTGACATCAAGAATGCCTTTAATAGCGTTGAGAGGGACGTGATGCTGGCCGAGGTGAGAAATAAACTACCCTCATTAAGCCCTTTCCTGGCTCAGTGTTACTTATATTTCAACGGCCACAGGATTGCATCATAGGTCGGCGCGCAGCAGGGTGATCCTCTTGGGCCTTTGCTGTTCTGCTTGGCAATCAACGATATAATTATCAAGGTTGAGGCGCTCTTGAATGTCTGGTACCTTGATGACGGCACTATCGGCGGGGCACCTGATGTCGTCTGCAAAGACTTGGAAGCTTTGATTCCCCGGCTGAATAACATTGGGTTCGTTATAAATAGCGCCAAATGCGAGTGGAGGCGCCGCTAGGGAGTGTATTCCGAGTTTTCATGAAATCCTCCCAAACATAAAGGTCTTAGACCGTAACTCTTTCTCCCTCTTAGGCTCTCCTGTCTTCCAGGATGCAGTTCCGGCGCCTCTACAAAACAAGAAATAGCTGCTTGCCACAGCGAGAAAAAATTTTAAGTTCTTGTAGGCTCATGCTTTTCGTCTGTTGCCTATCCATGCCCAAGTTGGTGTACCTTTTGCGAACCTCTCCAACGTGGCTTTATCCGCAAGATTTCTGAGCTGGATGAAGACATTAAAGTTACGCTGGAACTTATACTCAACGTGCACCTCAACGAGATGCAGTGGGTGCAGGCATCTTTGCCAGAACGCCATGGGGGCCAAGGCGTTAGGAGCGTGCGGGACACCAACATTCCGGCTTTCCTGGCATCCTCCAGCGGGGTTGTCGGACTAGTCACTAAAATACGACATGTACAGGGTGACAGTCTTGGCATGGAGGCTCTTACAGTCTGGTCTATCATGTGTCCCTCCGCAGATCAGCCGGAGGACCCAGCCATTCAGCGGCAGTAGGACGATCCAATTTACAAATCCCGGGTCGCCCAACTAATGGAGTCTGCTGCGGGGGCGAACATAGCTCGACTCAAGGCGGCAGCTTGCCCGGAGTCGGGAGCTGCACGCCCTTCCTTCTCCTTATTTGAATACTGCCCTTGATGATGGTTCTTTAAGGGTGGCTGCAGCTCTCAGACTTGGGTGCGACGTTTGCGAGCCACATACCTGTGTATGTGGGACGCCAGTGGATACCAAGGGTTATCACGAGTTGAGCTGCTACAAGTCTGCGGGTCGTTTCCCACGTCACCACATGCTGAACGATCTAATCCGTCGTGCTCTTGTATCTGCTGACGTTCCGAGAACCCTAGAGCCACTACGTCTCAGCCGCTCTGATGGTAGGTGACCTGAGGGGTTGACACTGACCCCTTGGAAGCGAGGGCACTGTATGGTTTAGGATGCAACGTGCGGCAGCACGTTCGCAGCATCTCATTTGTCACGTACAACCCGCTCAGCTGGCTCGGCTGCTGAGTGGGCTGCCGCCCAAAAACATACGAAATACTCGCTTCTTGAGGGGACACATATTTTCGTCGCGTTTGCAGTGGAGGTGAGCGGTGTTTAAAAAATTTGCGCGTGAGCTGGGGAGTTCTCTAACCAGCAACAGTGGAGATCCCCGCTCCGGCTCATACCTGATGCAGCGCATTTCGCTGCTGATTAAGCGTGGCAACGCTGCCAGCGTTTTGGGTACCTTTGCATCAGGGGCGTTTCGGGGGCGGGCTTTTTGACTAAGGCTTACTTCGTAGTATGTTTTATATTTTATTTTGCCAGTTGTAACGGAGTAGTTCTACCGCCCTCCAACAGATGGCGCTACTGTTACTTTAAAACGCGCTTACGTTTTGTTCCATTACTTCACCTATGTCAGATCATAAATTTTGTATTGCTATCCTCGTTAGGTACTTGATTGTGTACGGTTTCCTGGACCAACCAAGTATAATAGGGTTACCATAGTGTGTGTACGTAGTTGATCTGGCCCCCAGACAACTCACGGACCATAGCCTCACTGTAAAACATTTATCTACAATATAATCTGTTTGTTCCCGATCCAAGTATGTAGTTTTCCTTTCGTCTCCCCACCTGCTACACAGTTAATTTTTTTGTTATCATTAATTTCTTCTCCAAAAAAAAATTAAATTAATAAATAATGGACGTAATAAATCTCCATATAGTAACCACATACTTGTTAACACAGGTATGGGCGTTACATGAAGGGCATTATTACATAGTCCATAGGAAAACGCTAAGATACATAATAATTAGGTGTGCCACCAAAAACTGTAATGTGAAGGCAAGAATAATGGCGGGCATGCCTATGCCGCCCGCACCTATACATCACCACGAGCCAGAGTCCTAGCTAGGAGAAAGGTATCTACTATTACATCTCTATCCTTTTTTTTAACTTTTAATAAAAAAAATAGATGTATGGAGAAAGGTAGCAATAGGGATGACCTTACTTGTAGGAATACGAATGGGTAAGAGAATACATTTTGTACTTATGCCCTTTCTTTATGATTTAATTTTTTTATAATAACTTTGAATAATTGATTCGGCGGTTGCCTACATCTGGACAGTACGATAATTGAAATGCATTTAATTTCAGAAATGAGCTTTATCAAAGGCTCAGGGTGCGGCTTGCCTTAATTTATGACGATGAGGCGCTTTGGTACGTAAGTCTATGTATGTGTGATTAAGAAACCGGATAAGTGCAAGTCGGACTCGTGTACCGAGGCCTATGTGCTTTGTGACCGAAGTTTCAGTACCACAACACAATTCGAGTGCGTTTGATTGAAACTCACCTGATGGAAAGTCACATGCAAGGATGGTACATGCAAACTCAAACAATTAATGCCTAAGCATTGTAACCTTGAAGACCCGCAAATTAAAAGAAGCCGCGGACCAAAGCGAAGTAACTCATATCTGTGATTAAGTCCCTATGTCTTATGAATATTCTAATCTCTCAATTGTCTCGTATTATAGGTTTCCACTAGGTGCCCAGCACATGCCGCTGGAGACGGTGCTGCTAGCAATGCGCGTGTGGCGGCGGCAGCAGCAGCCAGCAGTCCCCGCCACTTTACAAGAATACGCGACTGTGATCGCCGCAACGACCCACTACCATCTGCTGCTGGGCCACGTGACAGCTGGCGGCGCATCGGCCGTATTGTTAGGCATGGCCAACTTTGGCCAGTGCCTAAAAGAGGCAGAATTCATAATTGCGCCGCCACTTTACAAGAATACGCGACTGTGATCGCCGCAACGACCCACTACCATCTGCTGCTGGGCCACGTGAAAGCTGGCGGCGCATCGGCCGTATTCTTAGGCATGGCCAACTTTGGCCAGTGCATAAGAGAGGCAGAATTCATAATTGCCGACGGCACTTTCAATTTCGCGTCAGTCGCTCCGCGGGCCTACCAACTCCTTACTATTCATGTGATTAGTAAGCGGCCGCTATTTCCACCCTGGAAGTTAATATTGTTTTTGCAACTTCGTCTCTAAGTTAACATAGTTTCGGATGCATATATAAGTCATTGGTATGCATATTTTTTTGGGAATGTATAAATATAATTAACTAGTCATAACGTATAGTTTCTACTTTTATTTAGGCGTTGATTCTAAACATATTTTTTTTCGACATTAGAAAATTGAATCAATAAGTAGGCCATAAATCATTTCGGTATCGCAGCCGAGTTGGTCCCTAAAGAAATGTATGATACGTACATAGAAAGTGATTACTGATACTGTGCTGGCGGTAGACTCGGTCACAGATTTTTTCTCGATATCAATGATGTAGTACCTTAATGATGATACACTTTTTTGTTTACTTTAGGTCATCTTCTTATTGGAAATGAAAAATAGGATTCGCGGCCTGTACGATGTAGTTGTACAGCTATTATGGCGTCTGGCCGGGCAACCAAACCCAGGCGTCATAAGTACTATCGGACTACGAGACGGCGCTGCATGCCTCATTACAGGCAATCTGCCCAACAGCCCGGGTTCTAGGCTGTTTTTTCCATTTTGCACAGGTAATTAACATTGTAACATCAAAACTTCGACTAATCTTGATGAAATTTAGCATACAGGTAGCGTATGTAACTGGAAAGGATATAGGCTACTTATTATCCCGTGATAATAGCATAGACATCGCAAGGAACAATGGAGTGTTGTGATTTTTTGCACAGACATTGTTGAGGTGGTGAATGACGTAATTTACTAATTGCGGCTCGAGCAACACTCACTCTCAAAACAGTCAAAAAAGCAATATCCACGCGGGCCAGGCCGCGGGCAAAAGCTAATGTAAGAGACGCGCTGTTTTGAAAAAACGGCTAAAACTACGATATGGCTGCGATTCACTCATTAACAACAAGTACATTTATTTATAGATACTTAGTCATTGTATTAGTATATCTGGTTTGGCCATATAAAACCTTCATGATCAGTCTGTATGGTTTCCGGCTAAGAATAGGACCATCCTATCTCTTCCAATGGGTGTCGTAAGAGTCAGCAGCGTCCTTTCCGTACACTGCAACACACCTGCAATTACACTGCGATCGCCAACCCGCCTGCCATGCGTGGCGATTACGGCAAAACCCCCCTATGAAATCCACACCCAGAAAACGGCCCCTAGTCCCCAGCGGCCCCGCTATTCCTGGCTCCGGTAGCAGTCATGGTAACGGCGGGGTGAGGGGTGCAAAGAATCCCCGGCAGATGCCAGGCTACCAAACCCAACGACCTTTGGCCCTGGCAACTTACAACACGCGTACACTGCGGACTGACGAGAAACTTACAGAACTCGAAGAAGTATTGAGCAGGTTACGGTGGAATATCGTTAGTTTATGTGAAGTCCGAAGAGAGGGACAGGCCACTATGATCCTTAAATCCGGAAACCTGCTCTTTTTCCGGGAGCGCGACCAACAGTCCCAGGGTGGTGTCGGGTTTCTCGTCCACAAGTCCCTCATTAACAATGTGGTCCAAATCGTGAGCGTTTCGACAAGGGTAGCATACCTTATACTCAGAATCACCAAACGGTATTCGATGAAGGTCATACAGGTATACGCGCCGACTACGGAACACTCCGACGACGAGATAGAGACTATGTATGAGGACATCTCTACAGCCTTACATAGCACCAGGACCCATTATACCGTTGTTATGGGGGACATTAACGCGAAACTGGGCAAACGAAGCGATGGTGAGCTGAGAGTGGGGCAAATTGGATATGGAAAGCGGGCTTACCCACATTGTGTCAAAGCCCACATACATAACTAGTCACTGGGCACGCACGTCTTCCTTCACTGTCGCAAGAAATGCACGTGGCCAGATGCTGGCCGACTTTATGGAGAAGGAGAGCCTCTTTATGATGAACTCCTTCTTCAAAAAGTCAAAACAGCAGAAGTGGACATGGTTGCATCCCAATGGCGTAACGAAGAACGAGATGGACTTCATCTTGACGACAAGGAGGCAAATATTCAATGATGTCTCCGTGATCAATTCAGTCAAAACAGGAAGCGATCACCGGATGGTCAGAGGCACATTGAATCTAAAGACTAAGCTAGAAAGATGTCGACTGATGAAGTCTACGCTCCGACCAGCGCCCATCCAGCTCCAAAACCCCGAGAGCTTTCAGCTCGAGTTGCACAATTGTTTCGAATGCCTAGAAGACTGCGAGAATATGGACGATTATAATGACAGGTTCGTGAAAATTGTCCAAACGGTCGGATCTAAGATTTTTAAAACTCGCCGTTCAAACAGAACCAAAAAAATCTCCGACTTCACCAGCAACCTCATGGAAGAAAGACGCAGATTGGTTTTGCAGTCCTCTGAAGACGCTACTCAGTATTGGCAACTAAACAGGTAAGTCCCTGGCTCGCGATTTACGCCAATATAATACAAATTGTATTAAAGAGGCGATTGAGCACAACAAAGGCTCAAAAGTGTTAGCGAGAGATCTGTCTGTTGGACAAAGCCAACTGACCAAGCTGAAGACTGAGGATGGCAGGACCATATCGTCCAAGACTGAGTTGCTAGAAGAAGTTGAGAAGTTCTATGGACAATTGTACAAGACCACACGTTTGCCTGTCAGCGATCTGGCTGAAGATCCAAGAGCCAGACTAACCCGACACTATACCGAAGATATCCCCGACGTCAGCCTGTACAAGATTAGAATGGCTCTCAAACAGCTCAAGAACAACAAGGCACCAGGTGAAGATGGCATTACGGCTGAACTTCTGAAAGCAGGTGGATCACCGGTACTAAAAGCTCTTCAGAAGTTATTTAATTCCGTTATACTCGAGGGACAAACGCCTAAGGCATGGCACAGAAGTGTGGTCGTGCTTTTCTTCAAAAAGGATGACAACACCCTGTAGCGTTAATTATATGACAACACCCTGTAGCGTTAATTATAACTAACTAAAATAAATTTTATACTTCTATCTTAAAAAGTAATCGAGCGACGCACTACAATCGATCGATCGATTGTTCAAGCGGCGTCGTTTAAGTATTCGCGTGTCCCGTCACTATCTAATTCTGCGCTTCCGCAAACGGACGAAAGTTAAGTGCATTATTTAACGTATTAATCTACAACTGTTGATTTTGTTATGTTTGTAGCTAAAATGTACTTAATTAAGCATTAACTTCATTTGCTTCACTACAGCTTACCATTTTCATTGCTCCTCAATCATTATAGAACATATTGTTACTAAAACTAGGTCGCAAGCTATCTACCATCAGCCAATACGTAATTCATTCCATCTAACTTAAAACAAAATAATTCTGCATAGTTGTACCTACTAATTAGTGAAACGCTAACTATCGTTTCGAGCCGATCTCTTTTGTTGCGTTTCATAATTAAATTATTTTTTGATGTCGTCGCTCTATGGAATTTGAATTTGAAAATAGTTGTTATTTTTTGACAAGAGAAAAACAAAGGTTGACCGTGATCCCGTCTACACTTATGTGAATTTAAATTTTTTGGATAAATTGTTTTATAATGTTTTGTTGAGGCCCACTATTTTATTCTGTGGTAAGTAATTTGTATAAGGAAACCGCTTTGCGTGTATTTTTGGTACTGCGGCGTACTAGATTTATATATGTCCGTAGGGTTTCATCCACCCCCCTGCGAGGTTGACGTCCCGACGGTATACCAGATTAAGGATTAATCCTGAGATGGAGCTGTGCTGACCACCAGCCAGTCCTTTCACTGCCCGCCCAGCTGCTTGCCAAGGGAAGTGAATATTTATTTTATCTTTTGTCCCGAGTGTCTCTCTAACTCTTTGACTTTTCTGCCATCCTAGAAGATTTCCTGCTTCTAGTTTCTAACCATTAATTATTTATTTTAAATTTTAAAAGTGTTTTGTATCTGATACGTGTTATGTTAGAAAAATAGGGTAATTCAGACCAAAGTGAAATTTAATTATTTTAGAACTTAGTAACTTATTTAAGTACCAAAGGGACGGTAACGATCGTTGCCTGCCGGCATTCTATAAAATAACCTTTTTATATACTAATAAAATTGTAACTTTAAATTTATTTCCGGGAATTGTCCATAAATAAAGTAGGTCATTGTTTTAAATTTTCAACACGGTCAACCAATGTAATCACACCTTTTTTTATACTCATATTGTTTATTGTTCCTTCCTTTTAAAATAATCATAAAATACATATATTCTAATTTACCCCATAACATTTTTTTTTCTTAAAACTCCGTTTAGGCCCGAACCTCTAAATCTTACGTATCATATGTGGCAAACTCCGTAAGGGTTTTTATCCCCAGTTCCCATTATTTTTGTCACATTAGTTAATCTTACGAATGTATAGTTCGCTTCTTAATTATTTTAAAGAAAAACTACATTACGAGTATATTTACTCCGTTTCTGATTCACATATTGCCCCAATCAGGTTTGGTTAGACCCCCATATTTTTATGTATTAGAAATGGGCAATATGGAACCAGACGGAATAACTCTTCACCTGGCTTAAAGAATCTCCATACGCTCATTCCAGGGAACACAGTACAGCTGTATATTATAACACAGCCTCGAACAGCTGAGTACGACAGGCATAACAAGAATCCATTTCAATTGATTTCTACAAACCACGCTGGATTGACAACTTTGCCTACCGACGTCCAACTTTGCCCGACGTCGGAGTATTTTTTTGGAAGATACACTACGTTCCGGCATAACAGGGGAGTACCTGCCAAGCTGCCAAGTCAGTAACAATTATAGATTTTACAACTACCTTCCTTTAGGCTCAACCTTGGATTTTGGAAATGAACGGCTGAATCCTGATATGATATGATCGATGTCACAACCATATATGCCGATAAAAGTCATTCTTTGAATCGATCCGAAGTCGTAAATCATGTTCGGTCACGCAAGAAGGGCCCAATACCATCAAATAAAAAGGTTTTGAACACCTTAATCAACACCTCCGCCACAAATTGGAAAGATTTCTTACAAGAAGTGAAGGACAATAGGTTAACCAAAGAGGATATGGCCATAGGTTTAAAAGCCAAAGAAAGAATAGGACGATTTCTCACACTAATAACTTGGAGGCTTCGGAAATACTTCGTAATAACAGAGTACCTAATAAAATGAAATTTTGTGCCTTTATTTACAGGGTTAATTATGGCTGACTATCTTACCTCCTTAACAGGAAAGATGATGACCAATAAATCCGGTCAGGAATAAGAGACCTTCGACCGAGTTTGCATCGCAAATCACATCAAATACGAAAAGTGGAACAACCACCAACGCAAGGAGTCCAACGAACCTATCTTTAAAGTGATGGGCTAATTCAATTTCAATTCAATGACCGACCAGATTTGATGACCGCATCAGGAGACTCACTGGAAAATAGATCGGGCGACATAGTTTGTTGGAATGGACAGGATGGAGGATTAGAGGGCTTGAGGCAGAAAGGATGGTCGATTGTAAATTTACTTGTAATCCGGCTGGAAGGATCATGAAATGTTAGTACTTCGACAAGACTGTTTTTCAGAAGCTGAATGTATTGTAAATATGTTTTTTTATCTTTTCTTTATATTTCATCATAATGCAAAGACATATTTAAATCAAAACCACTGCATAAATTACGCGGCCTCTCAGGCCTCACGTCGGTACTAAATTTACAAAAAAAATCACGAGGTTAGATAATTAAAAACAAAACTAATGAAATTGTCAATTTGTCTATTATTTATTATATACCAGATCTGGTTTCTGAAATATCCGATTTTACAATAATTATCTGATATTAAAAAAGAATGAAAAGTATGCTGACTTGATATATTTATATCCTCGAACCCTACAACAAATATTGAAAACTCTGATTAATCTAGTTGTAGGTAAGTAGTGTTGAATGAGTAAGAATAAAATACGTCACCAAACGAAAAAAATATTTTTTCTTCAAAATATAAAAATATTTTTTCTTCAAAATATAAAAATATTTTTTCTTTTACGGAGTCCGACTCCGAATGTAGCGAGATCCGACTCGCACTTGTTTGTATTTGTGCTATTATTATTATTGTGCAGTTGGCTAAGTATATATATGACATATCCGTTAACATTGTTATATCAGTATGGCCTATTATTGTGGATATACTAGTAAAGTTAATTAACACAGTCTTTTCCAGTGGTGTCTATCCCGATGCTCTAAAAAATACTCGAGTGTGTCCAGTATATAAAGGACCCAGGTTGATAGTCATAGGCCCATTACTATCGTTCCAACATTTTCAAAAATTATGGAGTCGATTATATCGACAAGTCTAATGGAATACTTGGAATCCAACGATTTACTAACGGACAGACAGTACGCGTATAGGAAAACCAAGTCCACTACAACGGCAGCACACCAAGTTATAGATTCTATTATTACGAGTATCGACGATAGGTATAAAACTGCTGCTATATTTTGCGACCTAACAAAAGCGTTTGACGTTATTAAAAATGACTTGTTACTGGAGAAGCTTAAGTTCTATGGTGTTAAGAACAGCGCTCACCAGTTGCTGCAATCCTTTTTAGCAGATAGGAAGCAAACTGTAGAAATCAATACAGCAGGAAAAAGGCTTAGGTCAGAAGCAGGCGATGTGACTATTGGTATTCCTCAAGGTTCAGCCCTCGGAAACACTTTATTTTTAATTTTTATTAATGACCTGCCGCACTCCGTCACGGATGGTATAGCGGTGCTTTTTGCTGATGACACAACCGTAGTTTTATGTGCGCGAACATATGAGCAACTAGATGCAAAAATTACCAACACCTATAATCAACTACGCGCGTGGTTTTCGTCAAATCGTTTGGTACTAAATGCGGCCAAATCCAATTTAATGGTCTTCTCTGCACACCCCATTCAAAGGCAAATTGCCCAGTTCCCCTATGTAAAAAATGTAGATTTCTAGGTTTCACACTAGACCCAAACATGAACTGGAAAGAACATGTGCAAGCATTATGTGTGAAGCTTGGCAGCGCTGCGTATGCCCTACGAAAGCTGCGTCCTTTAGTGTCCAACGTAGTTCTAATGCAAACCTACTTTGCACATTTCCAATCCCTAATATCATAATATGATTCCATATTATGGAATCATACTGTGGGGAAATTCCAACGACTCTAGTCGTGTGTTCGTTCTGCAGAAGCGAGCACTGCGAGTCCTATCTGGAACCAAACCGAGGGAAACGTGCCGCACCATCTTTGCCCAATATAAAATAATGACGCTTTATTCGCTGTACTTGTACGAAGTAATAGCTTATGTACGGAGGCACTTGTCCACGTTCGAGCGTCGCACTGGCGGCGGGCACGCACTCCGCGGCGTGGGCCGGCTCGTGGCTGTGCCGCGGCGAACTGAACTCGCCACGAAAAACCCGCGCGTTATCGGACCCACCTACTACGAGCAAGGTGCGGATCTAAGGAATGTCACAAATGACGATTTGTTCTATCTCCGACTAAAAAACCTTTTGTTGGATAATGAATTTTACAATGTTGACGAATTTCTACAAAAGAAATTCTAACCATCATTATGATGGATTTACTATTTTGTTTTGACATCATATTTTATTTTATTTTGACTTCTTATTTAAATTTGTTTTAACACTTTATTTTTATTGTGACATTGATTTTATGAATTTTAACGATTATGTTACACTGACATTTTTAATTTCTAATTAATATGTAATTGGTAACATGAAATAAATAATCTAATCTATATATTAGTACTAACATACTGTTGGCCAGTCGGTCTTTTTACCCGACTGCGCCAGAAGGAGGGTTATGTTTTTCGAGAGTATGTATGTATGTATGTATGTTTGTATGTATAATTGTTTGGCACGCTCTGCAGCCTGAACGGCTTCATGGATTTTAGCTTGAGACGTGTCGTTAGATTCGTATTTACTGTGAGAGTGACACTGGGTATATCAAAATAAAAAAAACAAAATGGCGGATTTCTGGCGCAAAATTCAAATGTTTGACACGCTCTGCAGCCTGAACGGCTCGATTAATTTTAGCTTAAGGGTTGTCGTTAGATACGTTTTTACTGTGAGAATGACACTGGGTATATCAAAATAAATAAAAACAAAATGGCGGATTTTTGGCGCCAAATTCAAATGAACTGATTCAATAATAAAACTTAAAAAATGAATAAAATAAAAAATGGTAATTTAAAAAACTAAAAAACCCGCCTGCGTTTCTGTGTAATTTGGAAATGAAAAACCCTAAAACAAGAAAGTCGTCATACCCGATTGCACTTAACTTAAGAAAAATTGTAGCAGTCGGGACCCATTCTAGAAATGGAGGCATAGTGAATTGAGAGCACATACCTATATTCCATTGCAGATTACTCCAATATACTGACTAGACGGCCGACTTTCTAGAATGGGTCCCGACTGCTACAACTTTTCTTAAGTTAAGTGCAATCGGGTATGACGACTTTCTTGTTTTAGGGTTTTTCATTTCCAAATTACACAGAAACGCAGGCGGGTTTTTTAGTTTTTTAAATTACCGTTTTTTTACTCCGAATCGTTCGAACGTAGCAATCGCTAACCTACTTGCCTACCTTAGTGACGACGAAATGGAGAACGGGTTGGATCGTATTTTCAAATCTGATGTCGAAGCCTCTGCGAAGGTGTATTACCTTCACGTGTTGAATGCATTAAAAATAATATAGGTAAATTTTGTGAAATGGTGATTATATTGTGTTATTTGTCTACTTTTGCAGTGATGAGGACTTTGCCAACGATTCGGCCGCCGAAGAACAAGCACAATTTGGGTCTTCCTCGGACGAGTCGGATCGAGACCAGGAGCCTAATTTTTGCATAGGAGGAGTAGTAATTTTTGCACACACGTTTGCACTCCACTCATCTTTAGGCCAATTTTGTATCTGGTATTTGTACACATTTATTATTGTTTTTTTCTTGCGGCGAGAAAGCACCACGTGGTCTTTTTTTCCTGGGATACAGAAAATCTTTCTCAAGTTTAGGATTTAAACGCGAACACCCTGGTACCGGCTGATGCGGCGCAGAAGGGCCTTCGCCTTCCATTTCACTATCCGTCCACAAATTTGATCCACGGATAGATTGTAACAAAAAACTTAACAAAAACAAATAACAACAAAACAGAACAAACAACAATAAATCGCAGATAACAAAACAAACTCAGTACACAATTCGAGCAAGGGAAGCAGATTGCAGAATATTATGACACTGATAGAGATATCATAAAACAACCAAAGACAAGCCAAACTTTTAAGGCTCTGAATTCGGAGTCTTTTCTGCAATATAACCATACACAAAACTTAAAACTTTTATTCAACCTACTATTTTATTTACTTACACTTTCTAAGTTGGAAAATAAATAAATTAAATCAAATTGCCAAATGTGTTTCACTGCTGCAAGTTTATTCAGTGATGATAGCTTATTTTTTTAAATCCCCCATTTGCTAATGACAACACAAAGGATCGGTGTTTCGAAATAATGAAATGTAATTTAAACTATTAGGAATATTTTTAACTCACATTTCCAGCTATATTTGTCTAGAATTTTTTTCGCAGATTTTTTTTTTCTGCATATTATTAAAAAACCTTTTTGGGGGTGTTTTTCTACTTGGGTAACACCAAGAAACGTCAGAATTCCGTGGAATAAAAAATCTGACTTCATGTAAACATAATTTCTTCAATTTAGTAAAAATTGAAGAAATTATGTTTACATGACTCTATAGTTATGAAATTCAGCAAAACATTCTAGACATAAACCTGGCTGTTTGGGGCAAACTTTACAATAATAATGGGACATTCAGCACTCTTGGGCCCACTCTTTTCTTGGTATACATTAACGAACTTAACATCTCACTGATAAATGCCAATATTCAAATGTTTGCGGACGATACAGTTATTTTGTTTCATGGTAAGAAGTGGGACCTTGTAAAAAAAGATGCTGAGAGGGGCCTTTCTGTTGTCACTAAATGGTTAGAGAATAGTTTGCTGACGTTAAACACTAGAAAGACTAAGTATCTATGTTTCACTAAGACTAACTTAACTTATCCAAAAGAATTTGATCTACAGATACACACATTTCCTTGCAATCGTAATAATAACTTAGATTTTCCTATGAACTGCAACTGTGATAAACTAGATCGAGTTGTAATGTTTAGATACCTTGTAGTTATAGTGGATGACAAATTGAGATGGGAGTCGCACATCGATACTAGGGCATGAACACCGGTATTCGGTAATACCGAAAAACCGGTAATACCGGTGTTTTACAGTATTTCTGAACACCGGGATTGAACTAGCAAAAAACCGGTTTTCGGTATTGGTAGAAAATAAATTATAAATTATTCTAACGACAGGGACAATGATAGTGATGCTGATATCTGTATCTCTGGAGAGAATTTGTGATTGTCCATGAACGGACATCCCGTTCATTGTGTCCGAATTAAAAAAAGGTCATAAAAAAGGGCGTAATGTTGTCAAAATATTTACAAAATCACCGACAAAAAATGACATTTATCTGTAAAAATATGTCAAAGAACAAGAAGGCGTAGAACTTGCTTTAATTTTAGATTGCAGAACTCGCTGGTCCAGCAAGGCTTCCATGATAGAACGCTTCAATCGACTGAGACCGTGCATATCTAAAGCGCTTTTTGATATGAATTTAGACATAAAGTTTAGTCAAGAGGAGGTGGATGTATTAAACGCAGTAGAAAAAAGCCTGAATGTCATCAAGATCACCGTTGAAGCACTATGTCAATGTGATGCCACCCTCATAACTTCAGATACAGCCCTCAAGTTTATGATTAAGAAATTGCGCTGTCAAAACACAAGTTTGTCTACACTTCTTACAGAATCTTTAAGTAAACGAATTATCGAAATACGTCTCTATCAAGAAACTTCTAGTACTCCAATACCTTCATAGCCCAAAAAAATACTTCAAAGAGATATCAGCTAGTCGTACTGAGGATTGTTTTGTGCCAGGCCATAAGTCCAATCTAGCCGATCTAGGCATAGAAATATACAAGATCATTCAACGTTTTCATGCACCAAAAAACACGGCTCTTACGGGCAACTTAAACGTGGCTGAAAAGGTAGACATTTCAAACATGAGTTCTAGTGACAGTTAGTTGTATTCTATTGAAAAACAACTTTAAAAGAAATTTTATAAAAAAAAACATTAAAAGGAGATAAAATAACACGACTGCAACAAAATGAAGTATCTAATGATGAAGCGGAAAAAGAAGATCTTAAAAAAAATATAAGAATTGAAATGGCGTTGTACGAAAACGGTGAAAACAGGGGCCGTTTTTTAGATAACGCTTATAACCGTTTATTAACTGTTGCTCCTACGAGTGTGGAGTCGGAGAGAGCATTTTCAGCGGAAAGCTATATATGTGACAAAATTAGATCCTCCCTAAGAAATACCACTTGGACGCCCTTTGTTTCCTTCGTACAAATTTTCAGCAGGCTCGTTGTCAGTCTTAGTTTCTAAATTTGTTAGGAATTGTTCATGATAAAAAATAATAATAAAAACATTCGACGCTTTTTGTTTCTTAACAACTATTTAGCAGGTTCCTTATCACTTATCAGTCTTAGTTTCTAAGTTTAATTTTTATTTAAATGTTACGAACTGTTAAATATAAAAAATAATACAAATATACAGGGTTTTTCTTTGAATTCTTAACTACTAACTTTCTTAATACCGAAATACCGCAAAACCGGTATCCCAGTTTTAAAATTTTAATACCGAATCAATACCGGTTTTCCACAAAAGTCCAATACCGTAATGCCCTAATCGATACTACTTCCAAGATAATTCGTAAGATGATCTACATCTTCAAACAACTTCGCTTGGTCGCTGATGAGCGTCATAAAATACAAGTGTATAGAGCGCTAAGTGAATGTGTCCTCGCCTATTGCGTAGGTTCTTGGGGTGGTGCCTCAAAAACAATTTTGATAGGTTTAGAGCGTGTACAACGTGCTGTTCTTAAAGTTTTAATGTACACACGGCGCCACATCAAGCTAAACAAAACCAGTATACGGGGGCCTCGCGTATGTTGAAACACAAAGGCGTCGTTCGGCCAGCTTATACTGGTTTTGTATAACTTGATGTGTTGCTGTCCGTACCTACCGTATATGTTTTCAACTACAAGTGTGTTTGAGCTTTGCGATGTACCTTCTGTACGTAGACTTTTTATTTACCAGATTATTCGACGATATCACCGATTCTATATACCTAACCTACCCATTACAAACAAACGTGTCGAACGGTGTCCAGTACCACTAGTTAGAAGCAGCTTAGCTCAAAGGCATTTCGAATTCTTAGCTCCTCGCCTTTATAATAAACTGTGCTCCTTCTATAGTAAACACAAAAAAAATATGCAGAAATAAGAAGTTTGAATAACCATAATATTAAGGAGCTCATTGTATTTTGGTTGAAGTCCTTAAACTACAGTGACACTGAAAACCTTTTCGATATAATAGCATAAAACACAGGCCCACGTACACACACTTTCTTGTTCTGTAAGTTAAGATAATATTTTTTTATTTAATTCAGTTTTTTATTTATTTTGCTTTTGTAACTAACCTAACTTGAGAGTATCTAATTAAATAGTTACAATAGAAAGTTAAATATTGTAATTTACAACAGGGGAGTCATTAACTCCTGAAATACAGGTTTCTACCTAGTTTAGGAGTTAAGGTTCACAGTCTTTGTAATCTTTCTCTTGTACAATTAAGATTTTATTATTTTTTATTATTATGCGAATTTTATTCTTATTCCAGCACAAATTAGAACGGCGTCTCTCACTTCTATTTCTATCATCTGTAGGACATTTGGAAGGCATGTAAATAATTTTACCCAAATTAGTAGTTAATAATCGTCTGTTTGTCGGTGCGTCTTGGTCTGTCCGGTCTGTCTCGTTTATATTTAAGAGACGCCGTATTACTTTGAGTCGATATTCGTATTGATAAATTGTCGTTCGACTGGGATTTGTATAACAAGAATGGATTTAGAAGCATGATCTGCATTACATGGATAATATTTTTTTATACCACCGTGTCGATTTCGGGTAACAGGAGTAATAAGAAAGAAGTTGATCTTTTCTATCAACTCCTTTCATGTACCCGTTGTACTTTACTATCATACTAGGTTTGCGTACAGATTGCCTACGGCGTCCTGTAAGATTCTCAACTAACTCTCCACTATGTTGTGTAGAAATAGTTAACACTCTTCTCTTGTCTTGGTAATTTGCAACGCAAACGCCGCGCCTATTATACTTATACAAGCAAGAGCCTGCAGAGACTCTGTGAGCGACATAGATTGGGTTACACAATCTACGTGCTCTCAACGGTCCTGTATGATACGTTTTTCTATCTAATAATTTTTCTGCTAGACCTACACTGTTGTAAAAATTATCCATGTACAAGGAATATCCACTGTCTAGATACTTGTCCATTAGCAACAAAACAACTTTATCGGCGTGCCCTCTACCACCCACGAGAGCATCGTTAGCTCCCGTGCACATATGTATTTTGTGGCTAAAACCACTGGATGCATCGGATAGGACATACAATTTAATCCCATACTTGTGGCGGTTCCCCTTAATATATTGTCGAATTTCTAACCGACTACGCCACAAAACCAAACTTTCATCAATGGTCAAATTTCTAAGTGAAGTCACCAATGTTTGCATTGAATTAATAAAAAAAATTACAATTAGCCGGTTTATTTATGCTACGGATCCAAAACTTGCGTCATTATTAAATTTTAAATAACGTCAAATTACTACAAATCTATCACGGCTCATAAATTTACCAAACGTTAATTTGTAAGAGCATCTGTTCGCCAGTAGTCATTGATTCTATTCAGTTAAATATGTCTCATGTGAAAAAGTAGACAAAAAGATTTGCATTTCCACGACATTGGTTTCGGTCCACCGATTAATTCGAGCATGGACGGCATTGGCTTCGAGCAGTATTTTCGTGGCGCGCGGGTTTTTCGTGGCGAGTTCAGTTCGCCGCGGCACAGCCACGAGCCGGCCCACGCCGCGCAGTGCGTGCCCGCCGCCAGTGCGACGCTCGAACGTGGACAAGTGCCTCCGTACATAAGCTGCTACGTGCGAACGATTCGGAGTAATCGCTAACCTACTTGCCTACCTTAGTGACGAAATGGAGAACGGGTTGGATCGTATTTTCAACTCTGATGTCGAAGACTCTGCAAAGGTGTTATTACCTTCACGTGTTGAATGCATTAAAAATAATATAAGTAAATTTTGTGAAATGGTCATTATATTGTGTTATTTGTCTACTTTTGCATTGATGAGGACTTCGCCAACGATTCGGCCGGCGAAGAACAAGCACAAACTGGGTCTTCCTCGTACGAGTCGGATCGACACCAGGAGCCAGCAGGCCTTGATGAGTGGAGTGAACAGGGCGATCAAACTCACTTGCCGTACACGTCAACATTGGTGCAGCCGAGTATCCAAAAGATTTTTTTGATTTGGTTTTTAACTATGCCTTTTTAACCATTCTGGTTTCGAGTATTAATACCCTCCAAATACTGCTCGAAGCCAATGCCGTCTATGCTCGAATTAATCGGTGGACCGAAACCAATGTCGTGGAAATGCAAATCTTTTTGTCTACTTTTTCACATGAGACATATTTAACTAATTAGAATCAATGACTACTGGCGAACAGATGCTCTTACAAATTAACGTTTGGTAAATTTATGAGCCGTGATAGATTTGTAGTAATTTGACGTTATTTAAAATTTAATAATGACGCAAGTTTTGGATCCGTAGCATAAATACACCCGACCAATTGTAATTTTTTTTATTAATTCAATGCAAACATTGGTGACTCCACTCAGAAATTTGACCATTGTTGATGAAAGTTTGGTTTTGTGGCGTAGTCGGTTAGAAATTCGACAATATATTAAGGGGAACCGCCACAAGTATGGGATTAAATTGTATGTCCTAACCGATGCATCCAGTGGTTTTTTTTAGCCACAAAATACATATGTGCACGGGAGCTAACGATGCTCTCGTGGGTGGTAGAGGGCACGCCGATAAAGTTGTTTTGTTGCTAATGGACAAGTATTTAGATAGTGGATATTCCTTGTACATGGATAATTTTTACAACAGTGTAGGTCTAGCAGAAAAACTATTAGATAGGAAAACGTACCATACAGGAACGTTGAGAGCACGTAGATTGCGTAACCCAACTTATGTCGCTCACAGAGTCCCTACAGGCTCTTGCTTGTATAAGTATAATAGGCGCGGCGTTTGCGTTGCAAATTACCAAGACAAGAGAAGAGTGTTAACTATCTCTACACAACATAGTGGAGAGTTAGTTGAGAATCTTACAGGACGTCGTAGGCAATCTGTACGCAAACCTAGTATGATAGTAAAGTACAACGGGTACATGAAAGGAGTTGATAGAAAAGATCAACTTCTTTCTTATTAATCCTGTTACCCGAGATCGACACGGTGGTATAAAAAAATATTATCCATGAAATGCAGATCATCCTTCTAAATCCATTCTTGTTATACATTCAGACAGTCCTAAGCCTGTTTAAAGTACGAAGGGGGCTCATTGATTAAATCTTTTAGTATGTATGCCTTTACAAACTAATATTGTTTACTATTTAAAGTTCTTGTCATTGGGTAGAAAATATTAAATGTTGACAAAATCTATGATTTTTACAATTTTTATATTAAGTTCCTACAAGTACTTTTATTATGTTTATGTAAATTAGCGTCAAATTTGAAATTTGAGAAGTACCTCTTAAAAAACAAGGTTTCCAAGAACGCACATGTAGGCACTGCGGTTTGTGGTTTGCCCACATGCGCACTGTTTTCGTCGGCGGGGGCGTCGGCGGCAACCTGGCTCATAACTTTTTACCACATCAGGGGAGTACTTCAGCATTTCTTTCGTTGGCCTTCGTTAGAAAAATGAAACTGTTATTTTCAATGCAGGTAATTTTTTTATGTCACTGATATATACAATTGACTTTGTATAAGAGTATGTGGGGTTATATACATTTTCTCCACTTTGATAAATCTTTTGTCGCCGTTAGTGTATTTCAGAGGTCTAAATAGATTACAATTAGGTATATAAATGTCAATCGACGGAAAGTTTCACAGCTAAAAATGTTGACGTGATTCGGAAAAAAACCGAGCCTTATAGTATAGTCGCTTATGATATGTAACATTTGACATCTCACCTAGAGTAAGAACAATAATCTTAAGTGAAAATTACAACCGGATACTCCTACGATTCAAAAGATACGGCCAACGGACAGGCAGACAGACCAACGGACGGACGGATGTCATAATCCACTACAATATTGCACTTACCGAATATTGTTTGTTTTTTCGTTTTTACCCGACTGCGCCAGAAGGAGGGTTATGTTTTTCGAGAGTATGTATGTATGTATGTATGTATGTTTGTATGTTTGTATGTATAATTGTTTGGCACGCTCTGCAGCCTGAACGGCTAGATGGATTTTAGCTTGAGACGTGTCGTTAGATTCGTATTTACTGTGAGAGTGACACTGGGTATATCAAAATAAAAAAAACAAAATGGCGGATTTTTTGGCGCAAAATTCAAATGTTTGACACGCTCTGCAGCCTAAACGGCTCGATGAATTATAGCTTGAGGGTTGTCGTTAGATACGTTTTTACTGTGAGAATGACACTGGGTATATCCAAATAAAAAAAACAAAATGGCGGATTTTTGGCGCCAAATTCCAATGTTAGGCACGCACTGCAGCCTGAACGGCTTGATAGATTTTAGTTTGAGGGGTGTCGTTAGATACATATTTACTGTGTGAGTGACACTGGGTATATCAAATAAAAAAAACAAAATGGCGTATTTTTGGCGCCAAATTCAAATGAACTCATTCAATAATAAAACTTAAAAAATGAATAAAATAAAAAACGGTAATTTAAAAAAACTAAAAAACCCGCCTGCGTTTCTGTGTAATTTGGAAATGAAAAACCCTAAAACAAGAAAGTCGTCATACCCGATTGCACTTAACTTAAGAAAAATTGTAGCAGTCGGGACCCATTCTAGAAATGGAGGCATAGTGAATTCAGAGCACATACCTATATTACATTGCAGATTACTCCAATATACTGACTATATAGACGGCTGACTTTCTAGAATGGGTCCCGACTGCTACAATTTTTCTTAAGTTAAGTGCAATCGGGTATGACGACTTTCTTGTTTTAGGGTTTTTCATTTCCAAATTACACAGAAACGCAGGCGGGTTTTTTAGTTTTTTTAAATTACCGTTTTTTATTGCTTCTTTGAAACTTTTACAGTTTCGGCATGTCCGTCGGTAAATCACAACCGTTTTTCTCAGACTACTACAGAAATTTTAAATGGTGTAAACTACAGAAGTTTTAATATGTGGCCCTTATCGTTCACAACCCATGACGTCCCCACTGCTTGGGCACGGGTATCTTCCCAAGCTCAGGGAAGGTTAGGCCATAGGTACTACACACACGGGGGCCAAGTCCGGGTTTATGGAGGTTGAAGGGCTATAGGCGAACTTTATAGTGACTCATATAGTTATAGAATAAAATCTGTAAAAAAAAATTAGGTAAGTACCTCCCATCGCATCCACGTTTGTATGTATTCTGTGTTTCGAGTTCGAGAGAAAAGTGCTAGTGTGTAGGTTAGGTTAGGTTATAGACAGTCATTCAAATTAACACAAGAAAATTTTAAAATATTGAGAAGAAATAATCTTGAAGACTAAAAAAATACTGAAGACGTAAACTTTACAAATTTATACTACAGAAAAAGTATACTGAAGACAAGGCGGTATGGCCAAGAGACTGCCCTAAAAAGGGCAAAAAAAAAGATCGTGTTTATTCCTGTCTTATCAAGCAAAGCAAGTCGAGTGATAAGTTCGAATCGTCAACCGACACGAGTGAAGTTACAAATGCCACCACCACCACAAAAAAGAAAGGGATCGCCAGAAATGGTGCCGGACCCCAGAAAGCGATGCAAGTGGCGTCAGGAGTAGTCAAGGAAGTGCAAAAACGGCCATTGCCACCTACATACTTGCCTGAACACCAGGTGCCGCCAGAGTCACAAATGCGCGCGGCGCAAGGAGTGATGTGAAAAATGCCAACACCACCACAAAAAAGAAAGGGATCGCCAGAAATGGTGCCGGACCCCAGAAATCGATGCAAGTGGTGTCAGGGTTAGGCAAGGAGGTGCAAAAACGGCCATTGCCACCTACATACTTGGCTGAACACCAGGTGTCGCCAGAGTCGCAAATTAATGTTTTAAGAATTGAAAAAGGCCCTTTTCAGGGCCACAATATGGTACGCATCTTACGATATTTCCATGTATATTTATATTTGGTCGCAGGCTCTTGAAAGACGAGCGCGCAAAATGGGAATCAGGACAACGCGTAACAGTGCGAAGTGGCGGATGGTGCACCTATACGCCACCCTTCCACTGCTCCCGCCGGCAGCCGTGGGACCAGCTGTCGCCTACATACAGGAGACAGCCGCTGCTGCCAATGCAGAATTTTTCCCTGAGTACCATCAGTACTTCTGCAATTATTGGTTGCAACAGGTGTGTGTGTGTGTGTGTGTGTTGCGTGGAGAGGATTTTAAATATATATATTTGGTCGCAGGCTCTTGAAAGACGAGCGCGCAAAATGGGAATCAGGACAACGCGTAACAGTGCGAAGTGGCGGATGGTGCACCTATACGCCACCCTTCCACTGCTCCCGCCGGCAGCCGTGGGACCAGCTGTCGCCTACATACAGGAGACAGCCGCTGCTGCCAATGCAGAATTTTTCCCTGAGTACCATCAGTACTTCTGCAATTATTGGTTGCAACAGGTGTGTTGTGTGTGTGTATTGCGTGGAGAGGATTTTAAATATATATTTCCATGTATATTTATATTTGGTCGCAGGCTCTTGAAAGACGAGCGCGCAGAATGGAAATCAGGACATCGCGCAACAGTGCGGAGTGGCGTATGGTGCACCTATACGCCACCCTTGCACTGCTCCCGCCGGCAGCCGTGGGACCAGCTGTCGCCGACATGCAGGAGACAGCCGCTGCTGCCAATGCAGAGTTTGTCCCTGAGTACCATCAGTACTTCTGCAATTATTGGTTGCAACAGGTGCGTGTGTGTTGCGTGGATAGGATTTTAATTATAGGTACATTGACGGCGGTATAAGCCTTAACTTTCAATGTTCCTATGTACGTAAGTTTTCAGCTTCAAAATTTGCAAGTTAAAAGGCTGCCAGATTTTTTATGGAAGGTGGAAACTCCCTGTTTCAGATTGTTCTGAAATTTTGCGTACGCGTTAGTTTAGATGACAATGCATGTCTAGCTAAGAAACTTCATTCTAAATCCAATTCTAAATTATATTCTATCTTTTCATTTTTGGCGTAAACGGTCTTAATTACCTCCTCGTACTAAAAAGTCAAAGAGAATAAGGCGCCTTGTAAAACTATGCTGACTATTGGCCCGGAAAGATTCGCCGTTGGGGCGGAACTCCACCGTACAACCAACGTGGCAGAAGCGTTCCATAAGAATTCAAATGGTGCCCTAAAGCGGCACCCAAACATATGGCAGTTGACGGGTAAGTAAATAACAAGCTGTTTTATAAAAAAAAAGGAAAATTGCACACAGTGTAGGTAAGTAGATGAGGCTGAAGTTCTAGTAGAAAATAAATTAAGGTTTTATTTTCAGGGTAGGTACAGGTAAAATTTGATACAAATATATTTTTTTTAATTAATATAGGGGTCGAAAATTTTTGCACAAAATCAATTGTATAGTCCCGCAGTGCATACTCTCTCGCGTTGCCTTCACCCTCTGGCATACATAAATCAGCATTAAAAACACGCTTACCTAGTAACACAGAAAAGAGATATAGGATTTGACGAAAAATTTACAAATAATGTAGGTTTGTATGGGATCTAAAGATAGTGCGCCAAAGATATTTCCAACCATATAATATTATAGTAGATAAATATATACAGGTTGTAACAAAATTGGAGTAGGTCCCATTAACAGGGGCTTCTAGTCATCAAACTGAACAACTTTTGTTCTAAAAGTATGCAGAAATGGCAAAAAAAATTAAACTCTTCATACAAAACGATCAGCTGATTGACCAATTTTGTGCATTTTAGTATGGAGCGTCGAATTTTTATTTTGCGAATTGACTATGGGTTTCTAGGGGAAAGTTGTTCAGTATGATGAGTAGAAGCCCCAGTTAATGGGCCCTACACTATTTTTTACACCCTGATATTATAGTAGATTTAAGTAGGTAAATATACCTATATATTCTACTTTCCACATACAGTCCCAGTTGTCCATACTGTTATGCCCTAAGGGTCGATTAGTGGGGACGCTATATCATAAACCTGGTAGTTTAGCGTATCTGGTAGATATACGAGAGGGAATGTCCCAGTTGAAAATAAACACCATTTACATAGTCGGGTCATACATAAGTTCTGTCACATGATTTGTGCGAAATAAATGACAGATTAGATTTTATGTAAAAGAAATGAAAAAAGGTATTCAAAATGCCCACCTAATTTTCGACACATGCCTTCAACCTACGCGGCCAGTCGTCAATAGCAGCACGAACGACTTCCATGTCAATAACTGCGACTGCGACTGCTTCATTGAGGCATGCCTTCAGCGACAAGAACGATCCAAAGCAGCAAGAACAATTCTTTCGACATCACTGACTGCGTAGTTGCATTTGCATACTGCTTTGCTAACAGGAGCACTGGACAAAACTGGTTCGGAAACCTTTGTTTTTCATTGTCAGACGGTACGATTATGGACTTCACAGGTGAGAATGGAATATTCCTATACGACAACCAACTAAAAGTTTATAGGATTTTCGGAAAGAAAGTGTCAAGGGAGACCCTAAGAATAGAGAGATACGAACTAATGACTGGTATATTGGCGGGATATAATTTAACATACGCTTTCTTGAAGAAAATATGACAGAAATGTTGGAAGGGCAAAGACACAATGTATACATAGGGGGAAAACTATATACCTCTGTAAAAGATTCCTCAATCACATATAAGACGAGTGGCACGATTGATAGGCATTTGGACGAGAGGTAAGAGATGGTTGGAAGAGGAGTTATCAGAAGATCAGGAGCTACCCGGCGCATCCACCTTTACTAATCGTTAGGGGGCTGGCCGGCTCAGGGTGAGCTTCTTTATCAATGAAATGCAAAGATTTGTTTGAGTTTCTATTCTTGAAACAGAAAAAAGTGGGTTGAAAAACAAATCAAATATCTGCATACATGCGTTACACAGACTTCGAACGGACGAACGATAACAGCGAAATCACGATTGTATTTTTCAATAACCTGTAGTTGAGTTTTTCTAGAACTACTGATGAATCCCTACTAAAGTATGGTCTAAGCCCGTTACACGCCTGGATCCGTGTGTTGGAATTCTTGCTACATTTAGCCTATAAGAATCCAGTAAATAAATGGAGTGTCCCAAAATCCACCAGAAGCGCGCGTTGTTGCTGTGACAGAAAAAATACATACAGGACGAGAAAAGAGCTAATCTAAGCCTTTTTGTTGATATAGTTCGACCGAACTCAGGAACTAACAATGATGGCAAAACCGCGAGAACTGCTTTAAGCGATAAAAACAGGTCAATGTTTGCCAATATCTTGGGGCTTCAGCAATGGCTGGTCGATGACCTGCACGTAAGTTTAGTAGTTATGTCTAATATTTACCTGTGAACACTAACAAATTCGGTGACTTTTGCTAATCACTAGCAATTAAATATGTTCAAGAATATTACTGGCACCCATGACAGTGACCCTCCTAAGTAATGGAAAATAATTATCGAAAAATCGACGCTACCTGTAAGCTTCTCTATCGGAACAAGCTGGTGAAGCTAGAAACAAATCTGGCTATCAGATCGCGACCAACACACGCAAGCTCGATCGCGAAATTAGATTTATTTAAATGGCTCTTTTTTATGCATATCTATCTTGAACGTCGGAGGCAGCGATGCAGCTGTGCAATAATAAGTTCGGACGTGTTTCTAAACTCTTCCTATAAAACAAAATGAAATTGCATAGACAGGATCAATATCAACACAGTTTGTAATACAGTATAGTTTGTGTGTTTGTTCAGTGCATTTTATTATACCTTCAAGTCTGTGCTATGGCGTGGTAAGTTTTTCTTTGTTTCGTATACTTTTTTCCTGAAACAAAACCAGGTCGTCGGTCCACCGCGTGGGAGGCCTGCCTATCTACGTTTTCCGGTGCACGGTCGCCACTCGAGAACTTTACTGCCCCAACGGTCATCTATTTGCTGTCCTAAATAAGTTATTTTTTTGAAAATATACCTTTTAGTAACTCTGTACACTAGTTTAACAAATGCTTAGTTCTTATATTTTAACTTAATGGTTTCGATTATTTCAGCTAACAACTAATGACTCGCTGGAGTTGCCTAATACTTTCAAAAGTTATTATTTTGATAATAGTCTGACCGATGAGGATGAAACGTGCTCCATGTTGTCGGCTCATAAAAACAAGAAAAATGGACTCAAAAGACCAAAAAAATTTTGATTCATGTTTTGAAAAACCTATACTAAAGAAGAAAGTAACATTATCATCGAGTGTCGGTCGTGCAGTTGAAGGTGGAATGGCTTACATATCAAACAATGGAGATGATGGGTCAAGAGCAAGTCACCTTGTAAAAATCGAAATTTTAACTTGAAACAGTTAAAAGGTGTTTCACCTGCTAATCATAGGAAACACGCTGAGTTACGTGTTAAATATGACGCGCAATCTGAAGACAACATCAATCACAAAAACTTTTTTGGAACAGATTCAAACTAAAGCCTCCTTTTTTTGCTTCAAACCAACCGTCTCCGTTCAGATCAAAGTAAGAAATAATGTTTTATATTTAAATACACGACATTAACAAACAATAACGAAATCAAAGGCGAGTACGAATAAAATTAGGGGCCCAACATTTTTTTTGAGGTAGGTACCAGCATACAGCTACTTGCTGTGTGCTGGTGCAGACCTCAAAAAAGATTTTAGGCCCCTTATTTAATTTAGCTGCGTGCTCCGTCCTCAAAAAAAATTAGGCCCCTAATTAAAAGCAATAAGGCTTAAGCGATAAGGCCGCCTTTGCATATCGTTTGTATGTATTGCTAGTTATGTATTGCTAGTTCTGTATTTCATTATTGTGTATATTTTTTTATGACCATCAAGAAAGAGGGTGATGTGCACCTATTTTGAACGACCTTTGGAATGTAAGAGTGTTTATCTAAGATTTTTACGGCCCCGGAACTCTAATGAATGGGATTCTAATTGTACACCTTATCGTAAAAATGTACAATGGTTAAAAAGTTCATAAATTAGTCATTGTTGTAAAGAACAAATACCAAATTATGAAAGTGTCAAAATCTGCAAGGTGCGAAACGTATTTAACGTATTAATTTACCTGCAAAAGAATGTACAGAACTTTTTCTTGATAAAAGAACTTGAAATACCACTTGGCAGCATAGAAATCATACTTGGAGACACAAAAACAAAAACGGTACATCGTTGTGGTAATGTATGAATCGTGAGTCTTGCGCAGCATCTCTTACTATAAGTCAAGATGAAATTGAGGTATTACGAGAAGGGCATAACACCCCTTTACGGTCCACATCAAATAATAAAAATCATTTGGCGTTTCAAAAATGCAAAAGTCCGACTGTACCGACATTAAGCCAACGTTTGTATGAAAAAAAGATCATTGCAAAGTACAACAACACAATTTTTAAGAGGTTAAGATCACGGCCTTTTAAAGTTACTATACATTCATCGTACAAGTTTTATGTGGTAGGGATACTACGTAACTTATTTCCATACTGAATTAATAACAAGTTCAATAATTTTAATATGTAACTTCTCGTGTCATATTGTTTTCATGTCCTGTTTTCGGGCCTGGACCCGAGATCGGGCTCCTTTTTGACCCAACCATCTCGCTAGCTATTCAGCGGGAGAACGCAGCAAGCGTCATGGGCACGTTTGGGTAGGGGGCACTGCGGAGAGGGCTTTTGGACTAGGCCGGGAGTTAGTTGAGACTGAGCCTCTTCGGTACTATTATGTTTAAGTAATTATTTTCCATATTACTAGTTCTTGTAATTGAAAATAAGAAAGTATAGTTACCTGAAAGACATTATTTGTTTTATATCAATGATTTTATTTTAAAACTATTAACTAAAGATTACATTTGTTTTTAAAATTATCACAAACTTTGACATTATGTAATGTAATTACAATTTTATAACTATCAGAAAGAGGGTATTAAGCACATATTTTGAAAGTTTTTTTGAAATCTACGTACGCGATTGACGTAGCACATGACATGCATATGACATGCACATGAAAAGTTTAACATTCCGTATGGAACACTACATAACAAGTACCATGGTAAACTTGTCAAAAAACCTGGGGCTCGACCAGTTTTCTCCGAAAATAAGAAGACTGTCATATTAAAATCGGCAGCAAAAAGTGCAGAGTGGGGCTTTCTCCTATTAGTTCTAGATTTGCTGATGCTCGCAAAAATACCCTTGGAAGGTCAGTGTCAAAGTTCAAAAACAATCAGTTTATTGATGTGTAACATCTTTGCTCTCGCTTTCCTGCAATTTGTGGGAGTGATTTCGTGAAATGGGACGGAAATGTGTAACATGGGACGGAAATGTGTAACAGGAAGTCGCGAAAGCACGGAATTCTACTTTACGAGAGTCCGACTCGCACTTGGTCGGTTTTTTTCGTTACTGTCAGATCCGCCACCCAGGTACAATATCGTCATCAAATCTAACTAACCTAAAGTATTTTGTCACATGTTACACATCATATGCGAGTACTGTAGGTCTCGCTCGAATTTTTTTTTGTTACTCTTTGATATGGTCGAGTTTATATAATTCTTACGGGCGGAGCGTAATTCCGTTTTGCATTCAGACTCAAGCACAATAATTTCATCAAAGTTATTCTGTGTATTGTTACAATTATGAGAAAAGTTTTGTTTAAATTTTCTTAGTTTTTTCCGAGTGTAACTACCTGCTCTGTGACCCACAAATTTTGTGAGTTACGTACGGGGTATTTTTTAAGGGAAAACTAATGTTGAAGAAATGCTTTATAAGTTTATAACATTCTATACAGATTCAAACATTTTGTTAAGGTGCGTCATTTTAATATACAATGACTTCCAGTCATACAAATACAAATTATTGCAAAATTGATCAATATTTGATTTGGAAAATAATCTTTTAAATATAATATTGTTTGATTGAACAGCTTTGTCAATCTTAATAAGTCAAGCGGATCTACACTTATTATACGTTTGTTTATGTTGGTATAGACGTGATCAAGGCATGTTTTAGTTGTCTTTGAAATTCTCGTAGGAAACTTAATTATAGATGAGTAGCCAGTAGCCAAGTGGTTTTAGGAGGTCAAAGAGTTTCTTTTTAGTAGCGTTATTTTTAAGTAAGTCAATATTTATGTCGCCTAAAACTAAAACTTTATAGTGTTGCATGGAATTTAATGATAGCAGTTCGGATAATTTAGATAAAAAACGGGATACGTTACATTTTTCGTCTTCAGCTGGAGGTTTGTACACACATGCCACGATCAGGTCTAGGCCGACATATTCAGCCGCACACACTTCGCAGCACATTTCCACTGCAAGATTAGACACATCTGTACGTTCCACAGTGAGTAATGAAGGGCTTGAGAAAATGCACACTCCACCACCTTCGCGGCTGGGCCTGCAGTATTTTGCGCTGAGGTTGTAGTTCATGACTCTCGTGCCGAGAAGTTAATCACTGGTTAACCAGTGCTCGGAGATACAGAGCACGTCTGCGTGGTGTTTGTTTACTTGCAGCTCACACTCGAGCCTAAATGTTTTGTTCTTCAAACGGTTGACGTTATGGTGAATTATTGTTAGGGTTGTACAATCAGCTGCAACGCTCACTACTGCCGCAGTGTGACTAGTTTGATCCAGAGCTCTCTTTGGTGTTGGTGGCTTAGGTTCTTTTCGCGAACAGAAAGGGCTGCCATGGTGATATGCTGGTGTTCACAGGCTAGGCGGATGGGTTTAAAACTGGTCATAAACTGATGCTGGGATACCTATTTTAAATGAACTATAGGTATCATGCCTCGACGGTATTTGTTCAGCGGTGTAGTTGTATCCATCATTTTTATTCTTTAGATAGTTTTTTATATTATCTTGGGTCGTACTCTTTTTGAAGTGACAGCCATGGATGAACCCAGTAAATTCAACAACTTCGAGGCTTGCATCAGTTGCCGATCCCTTGATGGTAGACTGGTTAATTATTTTACGTCGTGATCTCCTTGTCTTTTGTATCTGGAAACTACCATCGTCAAAAGTTGAGATGTTTTTCTGCAATTCGGATAGTTCCTCATCATTTTCCGTAGATTTATTTTGTGCTTTATTTTAATCATCTTTTGTCAAAACATAATGGCTCATGGAAATTACTTCTTAAATGAATTTTTTTGAACCGTGTGGTTACAAATTTCTGAAATAATCAGTGAATATAAATATTTGGAACAGCTGTGACTATATTAATGAATCCAACGCATGTTTCCTTATGATTGACTGCTACACATATACAAGTATACGAAACTTGTTTTAGTAAACATATTTATGAAGTATGCTGATTGCAAAAATTTAAAGGATCAAAAAAAATTTATAAATTTTTTGGCAATTTTCAACAGGCTGTGTTCCAAATGCAGAAAAAGCATAAAAAAATTATCTGCAGTACCCGGGTTATACTATGGAGCACAATTTTAAAGCGCACACCGGACTCTTTCTTAGCGATAACAACTGCTGCAATTGTCTCCGAGACCTTGAGGATTCCTGTTTTTCCACTTTGTGGGTGACGGCTGATACCGGCGCAGATAAAATAATCTACGGCAGTGTTTATCGCTCGCACAATGGTGACCAGGAAATAACCAGGCTAACTCAGACCGTGCTCCATTTCACACTGAGCTGCGACTGCTTCAATATTATTTATTTAGTGATTAACATTATTTCAGACAAGGATGAATTCTACAATGGAATTGGAAAGGCGAAGATGCAATACAACAGTGCGGTAGCTCGAAATTCAGCTTGAGTTTTTAGAAAATCACAGGGATCTCGCTTTAAAGAGAGTTCGATCCCTAGAATACTGGGAGTTATCGAATCGCTTGTGGGCTGAAGTGACTAGACGGCTTAACTCTGAGGGGGCAGCTCGAAGTTCCAAAGAGTGGTTAAAAGTGAGTAGTATTACCTTTTTGTTATATACAGTTACATTTGCAATGAATCATGTTTATTCCAAAACTGACAGTATACTTTACATACATATTTTACATCCATTATCATCACACAGTTTAGTCATTTGTTGTATAGTGTTTGAACTGTCTTTGCTTTCGTTATAGTTTTGGGGTGACTGTAAAGCCCGAGTGAGGGCAAAGCTGTCAGCACTAAACGGAAGCCGTATTCAGACTGGTGGAGGCCCTGCGTGTACTATCAGCCTGACACCAATGGAAGAGAGGGTTGCCAATATAATTGACCGGGATTTCGGGCCAATTCCAGGGGTCCATTGAATTAGTTTGTGCGCAAACATTTATGATTTTAGTTTGCATTGAAGTATAAACAATAATTCCAGATACACAACTGTCAATATCAGTTTAACGTCCCCTTATTTATAGAATTCTATATAAAAGGCTATATTATAAATAAAAGTTGATGGTAAGTGACGATGATGCAGAGGATGGAAGTGGGCTCACCAAGATTCCCCAACGCAAAGGTGATCTGGCTATCTTATCTTCAAGCCGGAACACATCAATGCTGTTAACCAGTATTATATGTATTATATAGCATTATATTATATGTTATAAAGAAGTTATAGTTTATCTACATCGCTGAAAATATTTTCAAAAACCGATCAATAGAGCACTTAATAGGAAAAAGTGATAGCCGCTAAAGTCACAAAGACGTACCACAGTTTGTATAATATCTTTAAAAAATATAATTTAATTTTTCATAATCATATCAGCCGAAGGACGTCCACTGCTGGACCTCTCCCAAAGGATTTCCACGACGACCGGTTCTGCGCTACCCGCATCAAGCGGCTTCCCGCGACCTTTACCAGGTCATCGGTCCACCGCGTGGGAGGCCTGAAACTATATTTTTTATAAAAAATAAATTATTTAAACTTATAAACCGCGTCAATAATTAATACTTAAACTACGATTTTATTGTAATATATTTTTTTTGATTTCTTCTAGTCCAGAAAGTCTGACTATTATTATTTAAGATTCAATTCAGATGTAGGCACTAGTAATATAAGTTGCAAAATGCAGTTAATTTTAAAATACCTTGTTTTTTTTGTGTGTCTCGATCTACAACCCAGAATACCGATTTGTTTTACCTTTTGCCCCGAGTTAAAACAAATCGGAACTGGCTATAATGTATGGGGCTATATGAAAAGTATCGTGTACCAAGATGGCCACCCCGTACCTACTGTTGAAGTTCTTCAACAAAAAATTATTGATGCAGCAGTCGTAACTAGGCGTAATTTAACAAGTAGGCTGGTGAAGTGTGGTCTGCGACGCAGGATAAGAGTCTGCCATATAGAACCTGCCATATAGTCTGAGTGGCAATATAGAACATGAATTAAAAAATCGTGTAAATATTCAATAAACATATTCATTTTTTATACTGAGGACTTTTTTACCCTAACCTTGAATTACCGTTAGTTTGGAATCGACTACTTTGGCACGTTTGTCATCGATTTTTTTAATAAAAATGTTCAGTTATTCTGAGAGTGGTAACCTTTTTGGATAGCTAGTTAAATGTAGATATCTTTTAAAATAATCTGAACATGAGATAGTAGGGAGATATATGTGAAAATAAAAAAAATATAAAACAAAACTTCGTAAAAATTTAATATTTAAATTTCGACAAAAAGATCTACTTCAATAATTTTTTTTTTCTATTTTTACATTTTATTTATGTTAAATGATTAATTTTCTACCTAGTTTTCTACATAAAGAAAAAATAAGTGTCGATTCCAAGGTGACTTTTTCACAAAAACCTAAAGAGTAGTAGTATAACTCGAAATGGGTTAACATTAACACCTGAAAGGATCAGGTCTACTTACCAGTAACCCTGTATACTTCACTTTATTTACAGAATACGTGAAGTCTTTCACACCCACACTGAAAGTGTTATAGGTTTCCTATGATTTACAGTTTTCAAGATCTCTGTTGTACTGTGTTAGGCTCAGTGAAATGAACTGTTATTATACGTACACTTCACGAACGCAATAATCGCTAAACCGTTTTGTTTGTTTAGCAAGTTTAGTCTGCTCATGCGATTCGTCCGTGTTAGATGCGTTCTTCTGTGCTCTCTGTTTGGAACTCGACTTGGCTTGCGATTTTGGACGATTTTGGCGATTTCTTCTTCTGTTTGGTGACTCTGTGCTTGTAAACTGGACTTTGATTTGTGCTGCTGATTTAGAACTCTTAAAGATGGCGACCTTTTCGAACAAGGAATATGCTGATATGCTAATTTGTTATGGATACTGCAATTGTGTATCTGCACGAGCTCGTAACGAATACATATCACGCTATCCCGACCGCCGACAGCCGGATGTTAGTGTGATTGACGGACTTTATCGACGACTCAGAGAGACTGGTTCTGTGTCAAGGCGAAGATCAGATCTGGGCAGGCCACGTGTTAATGACTATGACGACGACTATGACGACGACGACGACGACGACGACGACGACGACGACGACGACGACGACGACGGTGAGGAAGATAATGTAATACTTCAAAAGTTCAGACTGGATCCCACCACCTCAACTAATATTGTTTCCCGAGAACTTGGGACTCTCGCAGTGGAAGGTATGGTTTACCGTTAATACTGCTGGCCTATACCTCTATCACTACACGCCAGTACATGTTGTTGAAGAAGGAGGAGGATAATGACTGTAAGGAGAATGGATTTTTGCAGACTCATTTTGAATTATGATTTAGAAAATCCACAGTTTCTTAAAAATATCTTGTGGACAGATGAGTCTCTCATAAAAAGCGGATAAAGGGATCGCAAAGACGCTTTAGTGTAAATGTGTGGATGGACATAATATCGAACCATTTGATAGGACCTCACTTTCTCCCCGATAATTTAAATGGTGAAAATTATGAAAACTTTTTAAGAAGAGATTTGCCTGGATTATTGGAAGAAGATTTACCACTGAGTCTAATACGCGACAATAGTAGCATGTTCTATCGGCATGACGGTTGCCCTGCACACTTCAAAAGAAGTGTAAGGGAATGGTTGGACACCAATTATCCCAACAAGTGGATCGGGAGAGGAGGACCCATACCGTGGCCAGCGAGAAGTCCGGACTTGACCCCCATGGATATTTATGTTTGGGGGCACATGAAGAGCCTAGTTTATAAAGAACCAAACCCTATCGCCTCTATTGATGTTTTAAAACAAAAAATAATAAATGCAGCAAATGAAATACGACAAAATTTAACTACGGGCGTAGTAAAAACTCATTTGAGAAAAAGGATAAGACTTTGTGTGCGGAATAGAGGCGGCCATGTAGAAAACGAATTATATGCGTAGGTTAACTGTAATTAATGTCTTTACGTACGATTTTGTGTCGTTATATTTTGGTTTCTGACCCAAATGAAAAATTGTGCCACATAAGCACTTTTACTACTGGTAACGCTTCATTTTAGTTTTTTCTGCAAGTTCTAATTAAACCCGACCGTAATACCTTGTTAGAATGCTGATGAAACGTAGATATTTTTAAGTTCATCTGCCGCTTAAGTTCCATAGACTTTTTTTACAATATTCTTAAGAGAAAAAAAACATTTTGTTCATTTTCTTACGTTTTTTTTCTTTTATTAACAATCAATCGTCTGTGACGAACCAGTTTGTTCAGTAACTTGCATTCAAAATGTTGATAGTATTAAAGTTAGTCATTTTTTGTAAGAAACCTTAAAAATTCAATATCATGAAAACGGTTATGTTTGGGATAGGGTGTTTCATAGTGAAATCTGTCTGAAATTATGGAAACTACCTCCCCTTAACGGATCTAGGTCGACTTACCCTGTAACCCTGTATAAGGTGTAACAAAAATTAGCTGAAACTATTTTAACTGGTGCTTCTACCCATGAAACTGAACAACTTTCCCCATGGAACCCATAGTCAAATCGCAAAAAAAAAATTGGCTCTCCCATACTAACTCGATCAACTGATCAGTCAACTTATTATGGGAAGTTCAAATTTTTTTTGGGATTTGACTATAGGTTTTATGGGGAAAGTTGTTCAGTTTCATGGGCAGAAGCACAAGTTAAAATAGTTTCAGCTAATTTTGTTAGACCTTATATACTTATCACAATCTTATTTTTTTACACACAGACCTATTCATGTCACGGGTGAAAAGACCTGAAGGAACCCTGTTTTTATCAAACATTTCTGATTTTCATACAGAAATCACATTCACTAAGTAGAATGAATTTACAGAGGTACCACTCGTTCTTAAAAAGTAAGCAACACCCAGTCTTTGTAATGAAAAAGTTCCAAAAGTGCACATCATCATAAAAAAAGACCATCTCACTCTGCGATGCCTTTATCTTGTGGTACAAATATTGCACATCTCAATGTGCATATGGGCAAAACGTTCAGTATACTCAAATAAATATTGCAATACAAACTTAATCATCAACTAATACAAAGGAGAAGAGTTAAAAAACCACAGAATGTGATTTGAATCACTGAAATGATGATGGAGCAACTGTGCACGAGGTGAATCAGGTAATTTTTCAAAGGTAAAAATCTCAACAAGGGTTCAGAGATATCAACTACATCATAGCCCGTGTCATAGAATTTAAAAGTACGAATAAAACAGGAGACGGAACCAGCAAAGGAAAATATAAAATTGCTGTCGAACTATGGGACAAAAGTGCAAAATGTTAGATGGCAGTTTGAAACAGAAACCAGTATTTCTATTGCTACAAGAACTCTGGCATACCTAAAACAGACAACATAGTCAACAGAAAATAATAGGCTTATCAACAACAAGAACGAGATACAGCAGATTCCTGTATCAATGGATGAAGATAACATTTGATAAATATCCTGAACAAATAATATGGACGGCATTAATTTATTTATTTATTTATTTTACATACTGCCTAGTTGGTACTCGTATGCCTCTGTATATCACTGTATAGAATATTTGTTCCGGTGGCATTTGGTCTCTTACCAGATGAAACCAATAATTTGCAGGATTGTTTTCTGTCATTTTTCGTGAAATATAATTCCACTTCCGTCGACCAAGTGCAGTCTTATATGAATGTAAAGACTTAAAAGAATTGACTATTCTGGCAGAGTACTTTCCACGTACAAAGCATGAATTATGTTTACATCATGTGTCCAAGTCAATGAAAAGCATGGTCCATAAATCTGATGTGCCACAACCGTTACACATTTGCAGTTACACCAGAAGAAGACGGAAACTATGGCGCATCGACTAATGCCAACCATGGGAAATATGGAATGACGCCTGCCCCAGCGGTCCAATGTGGCTTTGCTCCGTTGAGGAAGCCCCACCACCCCCCCCACCAAAGCCCCGGATGCCAGGGAACCAGCGCCGAAAGATCCAGATGCTCTAAACAACGCAGCTGTCACCGCAAGAACAGCAGGACATTGACGACGGTGCCGCCTCAATAAAGGAGAAAGAGGTGGATGAATCGCCAGTCGAAACACCAACCGAGAACATGTTGATATTGAGAAAAGCCGTAATCCTCAACAAGAACCAGCTCGAAGAAGCTAAGTGTTCGGTCCTGACAAGGTAGATTTCGACAACGCCATTTGTCACATCAGAAAGTGCATGATACATACAGTATCTAAAACAATGAGTTATATAAAAAAATTGTTTATGAGTCACACAACTGAAAAAATTAAAAATGCATGTTTTGATGAACAGTGAAAACAATCTAGCAATGCTTACTCTAACATTGATAAAGAAATAGTAACAATAATTGACGAAACTGCGAAAAACGCAAAAAAAATCTGTAGAAGTACAAAGTGCAATTCAAGTATTCCTCGGCAAAATGTCAACCAAAGTCGCCCAGTGACAGACATCGATGACTTTAATAAAAGTGTAATTAAACAAAGTGTAAGGTGAACCGAGGCAAGTGTGACGCGGGTATAAGTGTCACTCTTGCGAATAACACCATTTAACGGTATTATATCTTAAACCGCCACCTATCAAACGTTGCAGGAACTATTAAACTATCGCTTTGTTTGACACTGGCGCGCACAGCCTTGACTGTTTTACCGACCGACGCCATTTCCAAAATGTCCTCCGAAAAAGAATGAACTGCAAGGTTTTGAGTTCCGTGTTTTTTTGTTATTCTGGGAGTTTGACGAGCTGAATCAACAGAAATCAAGGTGAGTTATGCTTAATAGTATTGGAACTTACAGTGTGATATATTTCTGTGAAGTTAAGTCCATTATTTACGGAGATGTGCGTATCGACACACTTTCCCCAGATAAACCATAAGTGAGGCAAGCGTGACGCGTCACAGTAACCTCAGCCATCTTGTAAGAGAGCAACATAAGTAGTGATGGGACACTAACCGATGGGAATATCGATTAAAGTTAATACTTAATTAACTTTATGATCTAACCACGATGTGTTTAACGGGTGAAACGATTTAAATGCTAGTTTTTTGAACTCAAGGTTTTCTAGCGGTGGTTCTTAGACATGTTTTATCAAAATCGATTCAGCCGTTTATGAGATACATAAGTACTTTCAATTAAAAATTTCAAAGGGCTTTTAAAATTTAGAATTTAGTACTTATAAGTAAGTAAGTACTTACTTATTCTATTATTTTACCTAGTCAACGTTTATTTGGTATTGTTTGTTGTAGATGGTAAGGCGATACAAAAGAAAAACTGATGACAAATACTCGAAAGAGACACTGCAAGAATCGGTGAAAGCTGTACTCGAAGGAAACATGACGCCAACACAGGCTGCACGAGTCTTTGGTGTTCCTAGATCAACAATAATTGCACATAAAAAAGGTGATCGAGGTGTAAAATCGAAAACTCACGGAAGACCTACAGTATTTAAACCAGATTTAGAACATAATTTATCTTTAATGCTACTTACAATGGAAAAAAATGGTTTTGGTCTATCTCAACGAGAGGTCAGAGCTTTAGTGGGTCAATACGTACGTCGAAATAAAATCGACTCCCCTTTTAAAGATGGAATCCCTAGTGAAGAATGGATGAGGGGCTTCATACAAAGAAACAAACTATACATAAAAAAACCTCAAGGCGTGGAGATTGCGAGAAAGAAAGCAGCTGATACGTTTCTTGTGAACGAATTTTACGATTTACTTGAGGATATTGTTAAAGAGCAGAAATTAAGTGGTGCTCAAATTTGGAACATGGATGAAACGAGTTTTTGCCAAGACCCTGGAAAAGGTAAGATAGTGGGGCTGAGAAGTTTTCAAGCTACTCGAACCATCTGCTTGCCTGGGCGAGATAACACAACTGTATTGTTCTGTTCCAATAGTCTGGGTCAAAAACTTCCACCTTTGATAATTTTTAAGGGAACTTACCTGTGGAATACATGGATACCTGCGGACGATTCAATTAGTGCACGCCACTTCAAAGGGATGGATGGAAGCATCTGTCTTCGAAAATTATTTTTCGAATGTGCTGATCCCTGAAATGTGCAAGATCGGCAAACCACAACTTGTAGTGTTCGATGGCCATTCAACTCACCTTGACTTGAATGTAATTCAAAAGGCTTCCGAGAACAACATCACGCTTCTAAAACTGCCGGCACATACATCCCACATTTTACAACCATTGGATGTGAGCACAATGAAGTCGATGAAAGATCGCTGGGATCAACGAATAATTAAATGGCAACGACTCAACATCGGAAAAAAGTTACCGAAAAAAGAATTTACTAAAATTCTGGTCGATATTTGGGACGAACTAGATCCGGCAATTTTGAGAAACGGTTTCAGGAAAACGGGGATATATCCTTTAGACCGTAACCAAGTTGGAGATGATAAATTGGATCCTTCAGCATTATTGCGATGGAAAAAACACTTGGCAGAAAAAAATAAAAAAACACAGGAAATGCAATCTTTACAAGAACGGGAGACAATTACAGAAGAACAACAAAAACAGAAATCAGAAACCGAAAAAACTACACAGGAGGTAACCCAACAACATGAAACTGAAACAAAAATGAAATCACAGAAAGCCAAACTATTAGAAGAACAGGACCTACAAGCCCAAGAATCATCAGAAAAAATCCAACAATCAGAAGATCAAGACTTACAAGCCGAAGAAATTCTATTAGAAAAAAATAAAGTTGACACACTGCAAAACTCAAAGCCATACATGCTCATACCAAAAAAAGTAGACAATAATAGTAATTCTCTGAAAATATTAAGCGATGAACTTGTGAGTTTTCCTGGAAACAAAGAAAATGTAACGAGTACTACATTTGAAAGTTTATTGTTGGAGACAATTTCAAGGGGAAAAGAAGAGCTAACAGTAAAGAGAAAACGTTTGTGCATAGGTGCTGAAGTAATCACAAACAAGATTATATTGAAAAAAAGAAGAAAGAAAAAGAAGAATCATTAAATAAAAAACAAAACAAAATTAACAAAAAGAAAAAATATTTCTCTGAAGCGAACAAAATTAATTAAAACCAAGAATAAACAGCCGCTGCCTAAAAAGAGGAAATTTGCTAATTCAGAAACAACTAGTAAATCAGAAATAATGAGCACGCATTCCGACTCCGATTTAGTGGACATTGACTCTGAAGGTAGCGAAGAGCATCCAACTACACGACTTGATAACAAAAAAAAATTCAGGAGGTAAAAGAAGTTGACAGTGACTCTGAAAAAGAACAGACCTATGAAATAATACAAGTTGGCAATAAACAATGCAAAATTAAACAGGAAAAATCAACAACAACTTTTACAGTACACGCACAAATCCATTCAGAACGAAAACCGAGGCAGCAAGCAACGCTGAAAAAAACTGTTAATAATTTGAATAAAAATCATGTTTGTAGTGAACAAAAAGCGAAACATCAAGAAACAACAGATGCCACTAAGATATGTATTATCCAAAGAGGTACAGAGGGAGTAGAAGTTCAAAAATATGATGATAATGATCTGGAAAATTGTACTGTGGAAAAAAATGATACCGTTTTAGTGCGATACTACGAAAAGAAAAACTGGAAGTATTACGTTGGTGTTATACAAAATGTGGAAAAAAAACGACCGATACAATGTAACTTACTATAAGCATACAAGAGACAGTAAAAAAAACTTAATATTTTCGATGCCAAAGCTTACAGATACTGATATAGTTCCTATGACACAAATTGTAGAACAAATTGAGCTTTACCAAATATCCGAGAACCCTTGCAAGTTTGTTTTAGGAAACGACGAAGACAATACTTATTTTTAGAGCTCTTTATCTTTATGGTCTTACTTATAAAAACACGATTCCTTAAAACCCTTTACAAACCTTTCATTAAACCACAATTCACTTCAAAGCTGTAATTTTAAAATAGTACTATAAAGGATTTTAAACAATTGTGTTTTGATAAATAAAGCCGTTAAGTATTCTTTAAAGTTAATTTGATAGTGCCATTCTTAACATAAAGGCTGAAAAATATTATATAAGAAAGCAATGTTATACTTCAGTTAATTAAAAAAAATCTAATAAACGTACCTATTTCAATACTTACCATGTTTGATTCCTGCAGTTAGTAGATAAGCTTAGACTGTCGATAAAATAATAACATGGGGTAAGTGTGACAGTCGATAAAATAATTGACATCACTATTTAAAAATAATAATGTCACACTTGCCCCATTAAACTGAAAATTTATCGTTACGCAAAAACCAATCTTAGTGCGTTAAAATAGAGTATAAATTACAGTGATACTCACACATATCTTGTTGTATTTTGGTAGGAATTGTAGATAACAACGGTTAACTACGAAGATATTCGAGACTGTCACACTTTCCCCAGTCAGGGGCAAGTGTGACAGTAAGCGATCTTTCTGAAGTGAAATTAAGTTTTTGTACTTGAGATAATGATAAATGTGTTAATTTGCACAACCAATCAAACTACCGTTAAATAATAAAGGTTTAAAAATAAAAATATTGGTATTTTAACAATAAAATGTAGGATTTCACACTTGCCTCGGTTCACCTTAATTAAACAAATTGTAACACGGTTTTACTCACAAGGGGAATATCCGTCTGTACAAAAAATTGTAGACGTTGCGAAGGAAAGCATAGACGGGTTTAAGTGTAGTAACACTTCTATGCAACGAATTTTAAAAGTCCTTGGTTACAAATTTAAAACGGCTCCAGATGGAAGAAAACTCCTTTTGGAAAGACGGGACATAGTATGTGCACGACTGTTTTTTGAGAAAGCTGGATGACTTGAAGAAGAGTGGAGACAAACGCCCAAGAATATACCTAGATGAAACATGGGTTAATCAAAATCATTCAAGGAAACGGGTTTGGGTGAATAATGATAACGAAGGTGGATTAAATAAGAAGATAGGAAAAGGAGGAAGACTTATAGTTTGCCATGCGGGATGTGCTGCTTATGGATTTATACCAGAAGCAGAGTGGTTTTTCGTGCCATGAAATTCAATAATTGAAGATAACCACACGGAAATGAACGCAGAGGGATTTACTGAGGGGTTTACTAACCTGCTTAAAAACTTTGAAGAGCCATCAGTTATAATTATGGACAATGACTAGCATTGTCCATAATTATAACTGATGGTAATATTCCAAGCAAATAAATAACGCGCCAACATTGTCATCAAAAAAAGCTGACATACAAAACTGTTTCAGAGAAAATGGCATTGCTTTTTCGGATTCGGCTTTTAAACCAGAACTTCTTCAAAAGGTAAAAAAACATCGACCGGAAAAAGCGTATCGCTTGGACCAGCTTGCACTTGAATGGGGTCATGAAGTGATTCGTTTACCCCCATATTATTGCCAATACAATCCCATCGAGTTGAAATGGGCCCAAGTCAAAGGAGAAGACGCAACAAAAAAAAAAACTTTTAAAATTGCTGATGTCGAGTCATTGCTAGATGCAATTTCAAATGTGACCACTGAAAATTGGGCAAAGTGTGTTCGCCATGCAGAGGCCCTGCAGGATGAGGACCTTCAAAAGGCACATTTGTCTGATCGCCTTATAATAAATGTAGTCGAGGATAGTGACACTGAGGACTTCGATTCTGATAACGAGTGAACTTATTATCCTATATTAATATACCTATGTATTAAAGTATTATAGACTAAGCGTACAACTAGCTTTTTTTTTAATAAAAATATATGTTTCTGAAAAACAAATGTTTTATTAAAATAATCGACAATAACACGATGCATCACTATAACTTATAACGGTCTCCCGTAACGTTTTATGACTGCGCGTGCCACGGTCGTTGGCGTCCAGTTTGGTCTATTTTCAGGTTACTATTAGAATGGCTCTCTTCAAAACAATGCCTGAGTCTGTTAACTATGTTGGCAATTAAGTACTTAATAATATTGATGATTTGACAATATCTTATGTACTGTCTGTTATTATTTGTGGTGTTTTTATTGTTTAGCATTCTATATGCCTACTAACTACAGCTTAGATTAAAAAGTGTGTGTGTGTCAGCTCCGACGCACGAATGGAGTTTACTTCTTAAGTATAATTGTCTAAACAGGCACAAAACAGGGCTTGACTTTGGTTTTAAGGTTACTCTACACAGTTTTTATAACTGATGATTCCAATTACCAGCCTCTTTTCATAGCTAATGTGTCAGGTGTTTTAGCTCCCATGATCGCAGCTACTAATGATCCATCTGGTGTTTGGCAGCGACTAACCTCGTTTGCTTTGGATGTGGTTATACGAGCATATCTTAGGTCATACCATAAAGGGCTCTTACATTGGTTTCGAGTTGACTTTTCAATTAAATCAAGAGAATTTTTGTTAAGTTTCTCTTGTAATTTTTCTAGTAATTTGTTGACATCATTCTTTATATCACTCGCTTGAATAAGGAAATGATGAAGTGAAAACTGTCAAACATCTCTGTGTTTAAAGTCGTTCTGATATTTCAACAGTTCACAATTCATAATTTTCTTCTTTTTTGCTTCTTGAAGAAACCCGTGGAAAAGGTCTGTGCTGGTTTCATGATGTGGAGCTTTTTTTTGAAAATTTGATCTACAGTGACATATTTCATAGTAGTCCCTACTCTCGAGAGGATGGGTTTTTTCCAGTAATATTCAACCTCGGTGGGGGAAGGTTCTTCACTGCGACGATGGGTCCATATTAAAAATGCCACTGCATGCTTACAACCACCAGCTGAAGCTGCACAGTCCAAGCGCAACTGACGATTTCACCTTTAGTCTCGTCTATCACCATAGTGACTGTATGAACTAGCCCTCACTTTGTGCTTGGGGCAGATCTTGCAATTTAGTGTGCCAAGTCCTGTTCCACGACGTAGTTGCACGTACCCATTAACATCGTCACCATAAGATTCTCGTGCAGCCCTGAAAATGCAAACTACGTACTTAGGTACTGTAAACACAATTTATTCTTTATAACCTAAAAAACTACTACTCAAAGAAATACTATTATTCGCCTTCGCAGGACTAAGGTTACTTACGTAGATATTGTTATTTATTTTATAGTACTTACATTGCTGTTTTTACATTTCTCAGCTCTGCAGAATAAAAATCGGGGTTATTTTTGAAGAACATTTGAACCATGATTGCGTCCACTTTGGGCACAATTTCTGCTATCTGCTTTCACAAAATTGACATCCATGATGGAGTGGAAACCTAAATTATAGGATGGAGTGGAAACCCAAATTATAGGATGGAGATTGTAAAATATCACGATACTATTTTAAAATCTTATACAGATCAAAAACAATGACAGATCAGATTACTGTGTTGTGAGTTGTGACCAAGGTTGCCAGACGAGTGCAAGTGAATTATCGTACCGGTATTCGAAAATTATCGTACAATTGCCGAACCGCGCGAAACGCGTTATTCGCAAAACAATAAACAAAGTTAGTCACTTACCAAAGTTGAAAGTATGGTAAATCCAAATAATTTGGAACTATTTAACTTTTTCAATCAATTTTTTTAAATTATCGGACTGACGTACGGTAATACAATCATACGTCGTTGTGGTGTCGAAATTATCGTATATGTACGTAAATTATCGTACGTCTGGAAACGCTGAGTGAAAGGTGCGCACAAGAGGTTGCGCGCGAAAAACGTGACACGATCACTAGATTTTACTCCTCATATTTTTTTCATACCGGGCGCCTTATACGAAAATCGATTCTTAAGGAGTAAACTCCAAAAGGGGTTTGATTGTGTTGTGGTTGTGGCCGTATGCTATGTATATGAGGTATGTACTTATAAATAATGAGTACGTATAATATAAACATACTAATATTGATTTTACTTTCAGAAAATGCAGTTGACTTAAATGCCTTGGAACTGCTGGACAGCGACCAGATTAAAGCTTTAATTCCTGCTATAGGACCTCAGGCAAAATTTCAAGAGAAGCTCACAGATAGGAAAGAATTAATTACAGTTTTGCAACCGACAAAGGTAGAGTGAGAGATTTACAGAGTCTAGAACCATCATCACCTGCCAATATATCATTGGAAACATATGTGGCACCATCATCGCCTGCAAGCGTATTATCATTCACCTCAAGCTTCTCACATTCTACAATAGTATCTGATCATAGAGATCTTAAAAGTTTACTGGAAAATTCACCGGACGGCCGATTACTACTCAGACAGCGCAACAAACCTCTAGGAGAGCAATTCCGTAGAATGCTGGTAAAAGACATTACCAGACATATTATTAAAGATGTTCCGAAAGAACTTGTTACTGCCAAAGTATACGAGTACTGGTCAAATGAAATAAAAAGTGTATTTCCAGTAGAGAATATTAATATCTACTACACTGCTGCCCCTAAAGGGGTAAGACGCGCTCATGGGCGTTTATTTGATGCAGTCACAAATTTGAAAGCCAAATACATACACAATAAAGTCATATACTTTTTTATGTATTTGACTTTCAAACCACGGGCTCGATGCTCCTTGAGTGGAAAATTCAAGTCTCATGTAAGTACTTTACGAAAGGCCAATACTAAACAGAAGTGACTTCAATCACAGACATTGAAAATAAACAGGAACTAACTCAGGGGATACAGGACTGTCTTGAGTGGCTTAAATCGTCTGTGGACAAACTATACTCTCTGTGTCGGAAAAATGGACCGAAACCGACTACAGCGTGTATTATCTGAAAAGGAAGCCCAGACCTATATTAAAGATTATCCGTGTCTGAGGCGCTCTTGGGGTTTCTCAAACGAGTTTCGGCCGGACGTCTTCCAAAACTTTTCTGAGCCTCGCGCGAGTTTTGGAAGCCGTCCGGCCGAAACCTACATTCATGTGATTGGGTCTATATTATTTTTGGTTTGGACAATCGGTACCATGGAAACAATTTTTTTAAAGCAAGGCTATGTCCTATTGGTTATTTTTCATCATTTGTTGCTACATTCACACAATGACCACTTAGTAATAAATATTTTCATTTTGGTCAACCCGTAACTCCGCCATCTTTCCGTTTGGTGCGTTATACTGTGTGTGTGTATTGTGAGTGAAGTAAAGTGAAATAATGCATTCAAGGAAAAGACGGTAAGTTTTCAATATGATTTATTTACCAAATTGTTAGGAAAACTATGTAGATTATGCATAAATAATTACTTTTCTGAATAGCTTCGAAAAACTTTGTGAAAAACATGATGAACTTTTCAATGGCGGTTATTGAATCATACTTTTACAACGTAACAACGTCGATTTTACCAAATTTTTCGATGAATATTCTTATTGCAAAGACTAATTTACAAACATTATGCGTTGTATATTTATTTAGTAACTTGTACTAATTTGTATAGCAATTTATACGCTAAATAAAAATAAATAAATTAAAAACAAAAAAAAAAACGTTTTTTGGCACACAAGTACGGTCGAGAAAAAAGTGTTCTGAACAATTTGTTTTTGTGATATTTCCAAATTATTTTATTTACCGAAATCAAGGCGTGGTCGGTAAGATTGATTGATTGATTTTTGAAAGGGGTTTGTGTAATAATCGAACGATGTCTGTTTTTATGTGCAGTTTTATGAACATCTCCTGAAAAAAAAATCGAAAGTGCAAAAGAAATTTAATTTTATTCTAAGTCACGTTTGACTTAGTATTATAATATAATTTTATCAAAACTATAGATTTAAGCTCTAACACACCCATTTTCCGTCATGATGCGAAATAAAAAAAAATCAGTGCAAATAAAAATTGCACTTTGATTTTTTATTCTGCACCATGAAGGGGATGTGTGTGGTAGTGCTAAAATGTATTGTTTTGCTAAAATTATATTATTATTCTAAGTCACGTGTTACTTAGAATACAATTTTATTTGTTTTGCACTATCGATTTTTTTTATTTTGCACCATGATGGGGGATTTGTGTGGTAGAGCTACAATGTATTGTTTTAATAAAATAATATTATTTTAGGTCACGTGAGACTTAGAGAATACAATTTTATTTGTTTTGCACTATCGATTTTTGTTATTCTGCACCATGATGGGGGGATGAGATTTTATTGATAAAATTATACGTGTGACTTACAATACAATTTTACTTGTTTTGCACTATAGATTTTTTTTATTCTGCACCATGATAGGGGATTTGTGTGGTAGAGCTAAAATGTATCGTTTTGATAAAATAATAAGTCACGTGTGACTTAGAATACAATTTTATTTGTTTTGCACTATCGATTTTTTTATTCTGCAACATAATAGGGGGAAGGATTGTTTTGATAAAATAATATTTATAATTTTCAGGTTATCATCGACCGATATAGGACGAGGACGCCTTCGCCCTCGCCCCAATCGCGGCCAGTGCGATTTTCAAGGCGCTCTTTGATGATGAACGATGCCTCCATATCGTACGTATCAATATATATAGCCATCTAGTATCGTATCTTACCATCATCCTACATCCCCCCTCAGTAGGTCATAAATTTTCACTTTTTTTATTTCAGTTCACTGATCATGCCGCCCCCCCGGCCTGTCCGGCCTCTCGCGACAGTCTCGAGGGGTCCCTCTCAGCGGACCATAGAAATAAATGAGAACGCAGCCACCATATCGTACGAATATCAATATATTTTTCCCATCTAGTATCGGATCATCCTAAATCCCTTCAGAAGATTGTACATATTTTTTTTACAGTTCACTGCCCCTGCCCACGCCGGTGGTTTCAAGTGTAGAGCGCGTGCCGCCTGCATACCCGGTGGTAAAGTCTCCGGGGGGTACCCCCGGAGGCACCATTCGTTGGGACACGGTTTTGATGTCTGCTCTATTGCGGTAAGTTTGTCTGCTCTATTGCGGTAAGTTATAAGATATTTTGAATTGCTTTTACTGATTTATCATAGTAAATTTGTCTCGTTTTTGTCTCTAGTAAGTCTGTTCACTCATGGCAGAGCGATCGTGGTCATCGTGAGGTAACATTGGTGGCCCGTCTAACAAGCTATTCTTCCCTCACCTTAGCTCTTCTGGTGCATCCATGTAGCCGCTCTCCCACTGCGGACTTAATCTGGTCTGTCCACCGCATAGGGGACCTGCCATGTACTCTGGTGCAATCAACCCTGCCCTGAACAAACCCAGAACAACCTTGCTCTGTTCTGGTGTACATATTTTTCTTCAGGCATCGACCTGTAAGTTTTGTCTTTAGATTGATTATTCCTTTTTTTTAGCAACACCACTGAGATAGAGGAGGCGTTAGACATGTCCGACGAGGATGCAGACGACCTGGCCGCGCACGAACCGGGGCGTGTGGAGCGGTGTCTGATTGAGTCGTTCTTGGTTCAGGAATTCCCCTCAACCCCCCACTGCATGTCTGAGACATCTACGCAGGATCGTAATGAGAATGTTGAGGAACATCTTAACATTCCCAGTGCAAGCTCCGTAGAGGCCGACATTCGCCCGACAACGTCGGGAACGACGGCAAAGCGCCGGCGTGTCTCCAGGACAGCAGTAGCTGGTAGTGATTTGGACAGTGACTTTGACGATGAGTTCGACATGGACGTTATCCAAGTCACTAACGACACGGGAAAGGTGAAGGACATTCCTGAAGACGATGACCTAGAAGGTAAATGCTGTACAAAGAGCTATGGATGACGCGATCGATCTCTTGGGCGTGTCTACTAGTTATGATTGGCAAGAAAACTTTGATGCGTTAGGGGCACCCGCGAAGATTTTTGCGGTCCTGACCCGGTCAAAGATTACGAGACGCCCTATGATGCCTTCGCCTTCCAAGAAACTAATCGATACGCCAAAGAGACGATAGATAAAATGAAAGATGAGAACAGACTGAAGCCATTGTCTCGCCTGCGTCAGTGTGTTGAAGCTGACGAAGACGAAATAAATAAATTGTTCGCAGTTTTGATGTTGATGGGTATCGATTCGCGAACATCTGTATATGAATACTGGATGAAAGATGAAATTCTTGAAATGCCCAAGTTCAGGAAAATCATCATGTACAATCGCTATCCTTTGCTGAACAAATTCCTGCATTTCATTTCAAATATCGATGCGAGTCTCCTTTTGAATTCAAATCAGTGAGAAGTTCTCTCGGCAAAACTAGTAAAACTAGCTCCCGTGATCTCACATCTCAACAAAAAAATTCTCCTCCCTGTATAACTTGTCTGAAAATGTTAGCATTGACAAGTCTTTGAGCTTATGGAAGGGCCGCTTGTCCTGGACTCAAACAATAAGGACAAAGGCGGCACGTTTTGAAATAAAATCATATGATCTCTGCGAGTCACTAACGGGCTACATGTACAAATTTGAGATATATACGGGCAAAAATTCTGAAGTCCGCGCTGGTCCGGCACTTAGTGCAGATTTGGGTGGCAAGAGTACTCGCACAGTACTCGAGCTATTGAAAGGTCTGGAGTATCTGGGGCACTGTGTGACGATGGACAATTACTATAATTGTCCTGCGTTGACACGGTACCTCAAGAGTATAGTCTTTGATTGTCTAGGACATTGCGTTCGAACCGTAAGAACGTGCCTAAAGAACTAGGTAAGATGCCGAAGAATGTGGCAAAGGGGACGATAGTAGCGCGCCTTTGTGGAGATGTTACTGTTCTGGCATGGAAAGACTCCAAGGTGGTGAGCATGATCTCCACCTACCACAAATCTGACGTTTTATTTTTTAATTCGCTTTATTTTTAATTCGTAGCTCTAGATAGCAGACTATAAATTAATATGATGGTTAATAGTAGGTTGTAGCTCTAAGGGTTAATATTTATTGTAAATAAAATAATAGATTATAAATTAATGAAGCAGAAACATACCGGGAGATTTAGATCAACTTCGAGACAAAAGTTGTATTCTGGTCTTAATGTAGAAAGCAAACTGCGGCATCGGTTCCGCTCGCGGCTCGCTTCACCTCTCCCCCTCGCTCGCCCACCGCTTTACAGCCAGCCTTCGCGCTTCAAAGTGACAAATAAATCGAGTTTCTATTATCCTTAAGTACTGTTCCCTATATTTTAATCTACAAATATCTACTCTATGAACTTCCCTTTAGTGTCATAAAGTAATTATCTGATGAAAAGAATGGAATTTGTTTGTCAGGACCAACAAAATTCATATTACTTTTGTATCCAGTTAAGGCAAAAAACTAATTAATATGATTACAAAACCTTTCTTTATTGTGCAGAACTAACTAAGTACTTTTAGACCTTAAATTTTTTGGTGTGTTGATTTGACAGAAATCATTAGATTGAAACCATACAGTTCTGCTACTCACGCTCCAAGAATTCATTAAAATTATATAATTTTGTACAACAAAAAAAATTGTTTTTGTCAGTTTGTCTATTAAAAGTCATTTAAGTTTTTATAATAAGTTTAATAGACAAGTATAATGTGACTAAAAGACAATTAGAGACATGTTATTATTTTAACAAAAACCATAACTTATATGCATTTCTGTCGTTCGTCGTTGCTCAGACATCATTGAAACAATATAATGACTTTTAGCAAAACGTTATACGACAATTTAAGTACTCTAGAAGTCACTTATGAACTTTATCAACTTAATACAAAATGTAAAGATGTAATAAGCCATATATTCGTGACACCTTAAGTAAAAAAAAATATTTAATTATTTATAACGAAAATTGTAAGTAGTGAATCATACATTTTCAAATTTCAGATGAAGACACTAAGTATCATTAGTGTGTAGTTGTAACGAAAAAAATCTTAATACTAAATTTAAGTAAAAAATATAATTTAATTATTTATAACGAAAATTGTAAGTAGTGAATCATACATTTTCAAATTTCAGATGAAGACACTAAGTATCATTAGTGTGTAGTTGTAACGAAAAAATCTTAATACTAAATATATAAGGTACTGTAATGATTTTATTTCTTTGTGAAAACTGAAAATTGCAATCACTATCTTTTTGCCTTAGACATAATAAGTATTCAATTTCTTTTAAAGTATAACACATAGAGAAATAATGATTTCTGATTATTGTAGAGCGTCGCGCGGCCTATACACTGGTATCACAAATGCAGTTAGTGACTTTTTGCGGATAATTACTTCTTGCAGTAAGCCGACGTTATGCAATCATTTTGCACAATATCTGAAAACACGAGCTATAGACCAGAAAATATTTGGACACATTTAAATCCCATTTTGAATGAAATCAAAAAAATGAAACCAAACGTCAAAATGCTGCATTTTTTTTCTGATGGGCCCACCTCCCAATACAGGCAAAAGGGAAACTTTCATTTATTTGAATACTTTGCCAAAAGAAATGGGATTTGAATACTGTACTTGGTCATTTTCGGAGAGCGGGCATGGCAAGAGCATTGCGGACGGCATTGGTAGATCCGTAAAACGTACCATAGATAAACACGTTGCTTATGGTGCCGATGCAACAAATGCCTCTCAAGTATATTACCTTCTCACCCAATGCTTTAAGACTACCAAGTTCTTTCTTGTAGATGACAGTCAAATTGAAAGCTATTCGGAAAAGCTTCAAAACTTGAAACCTGTGACTGATACATTTAATTTACACCAAGTAGTCAAATGATATAAAATATAGAGATTTGAGCTGCTATTGTGGTGATATAAAAGGACAATGTTTGTGCTTTTCACCTCAGTATCATTCACTGACTAATTCCACTGCTCGTCAAGTCACTAATCTCCGTTCCGTTCGCCGTAATAGACCTGTACAGTCAAAAAATAATGCCACTCATTTGAAACCAGAGCTTATTAAACCAGAATCCAATCAGAAAACAAATAATTTACCGATTGTACAAATTTTTAATCATGACGATGTTAAGGAATCGATAAACCAACGCGAAAAAAGTTCAGTTGCCTTTGTGGAAATGGAGAGCGTCGTAGATCTTGGTCCGATCATACAGCCAGTTTTACAGGATTGTGACAATATGGATACTATCAATATTCCACTTGAAACAACTAAGACTCCCAGTTCAACCATTCAATTAATAGATTTGACACAATCCGCCGAAAATATGTCGCCACTAACTATATGTCTTGAGGCTCTATTAATGGATGATCCAATTTTGTCATCTAATGCTCTAGAAAATGAAAGCGACAGTGACAGAATTATAGGTGATAAAGATAGGGATTTGAATAAAGAAAATGAACCTAATGAGGTGAAACATCCGTCAAAAAGAAAATTGAAAAAAAAACATCGGCAAGTCTACTAGTCAAATTAAACCCGGAAGATACAATACGTCAAAGGAATTAAAACGGGTTTTGAAATGTACTGCGTGTGACAGTAAATCGGTTCAGTTAGCTAAATGTATAATTTGCAGGTTATGGTATTGCTCGGCATGCTCAGGAAGCGAGATCACAATAGATCTTATTTGTGATACTTGTTTAAACACTTTTTAAACCATTGTTTATGATGGCCTGATTACTAATTATATTAAATTGCCAAAAATATTGAGACTAAATAATAAGTAATAAAGAGAAAACACAAAAATGTTAAAGATTGATAATTATTTGTACATGATTGTTAACTAAAAATAAATAGTTTAGAGGCTTAATGTTGATTAGCAGTTTAAAAGTTTTTCTATTAATATTACGATTATGTTTTTTGTTCCATTAAAATCGGTTAAGGTTCAGTAGTGTAAAACGCCTGTAAAGTGAAGGTAGACCTTATTTCTGATACATGACTGTTAATTAAAAATAAATGTTTTATTTTAATAGCTACATATTTTATTTGCATTACTATTTTTATTAAGGTAGTTTACAGGGTGCAACATAATGTTGTGGTAATACTTTAAGATGGGTTTCTACTCATCAAAATGACAACTTTTGTTCTACGACTTTGCTGAAATCGAAAAACATTTTGGACACTCCTAAGTAATTGACGAATCAGCTGATCGATTTGTATGAAAAGTTCAATATTCTGCGATTTTCGCAGTTGTCGTGAAACAAAAGTTATTCAGTTTGATAAGTAGAAACCCGCTTTAAAATATTACCACAACTTTACGTTACATCCTTTACCTACCTATATTTATTAAATGAAGACAATATAGTCAACTCATTACTCATTACATACAAAAGAACTAATCCTTTTAAAGATTTTAACCGGCACAGTGAACACACTCTTATTAAATCTGTTTCGTTACGTCACATGTCCATTTGTAACTGTCCCAAAATATTTTTAAATTATTTCTTTGTTAAAACTTGATTTATTAAACGCTAAATATTATCATTAATATTTATAAATAAGAAAAATAAACTACAATAAAGATTCTATTTCAATATTATCGTTCCTCGACTGATCAAAAAAGTTTTACGAAAATTATGCTTTACATTTCGACAATATGTTACGATACTGACCAAATAGTTAAATTTTATTTAAAAATTAATATCTGATGACCAAGTATTAAATATTTAGTTCATTAATTGGTAACGTGAAAACTCATAGGAGCGTTTTCCCGTTTAATTTCCCGCAGTTGAATTTTTATTGCGATTTGATTTTTGAAATCTAGATTTATGATTCCCGGCGGGGTCAACTTTGAAGTCTTTCAAAGTTGACCCCGCCGGGAATCGAACCCGCGACCTCGATGTTTGGCGGCAAGACTAAGATAAGATGGTGGTAGCTAGCCAGGCGGGCTATAAAAATGCCCCACCACCAACCAAACCTAGTCTTACAAAGTTGACCCCGCCAGGAATCGAACCCGCGACCTCGATGTTTGGCGGCAAGACTTAGATTAGATGGTGGTAGCTAGCCAGGCAGGCTATAAAAAGTCCCACCACCTACCAAACCGATTCTTACAAGTTGACCCCGCCAGGAATCGAACCCGCGACCCCGATGTCTGGCGGCAAGACTTAGATTAGATGGTGGTAGCTAGCCATGCGGGCTATATTTTTGAAATCGTTTTATTTCATTGTCCTGTCAATTGTCTTGAGGACAATCCAATTTGTCCCCATTTAGACGATACTTTTTCATTGTCTTGCTGTCCTGGCTTACTGGATTGTCTCGACTATTGTAGTCTTGTCAATTGTCTTGAGGACAATCCAATGAGGAACTTTCCAGGCTCCGTTCTTTAAAAAAATCATAGATGGCGCTTTCTAGTGTACTTATCAAAGAGAGTTTAACAAACTTAAGTTTTTAATTTGTCAAAGATGACCTTTTATTCCCCATATGATGTATTATGTGGGTCTTTTTTAATGAGAACAGAAGGCACAGGTTAGAACAACGCGATGTTCCGCCCTCAAGTGATGCTCAAGTGCTAGTGGTCATAATGGACCGCTAGCGGTGTGCGTCAGTGGTAGTCCGTGGTATTCTTCTCGTTGCCCCCGAAAGGGGCGATGGGGAGACTTCTCCGAGGCGTAGCCTCCTTGACGTGGCTGCTTCCGCCGCCCATTACGATAAGCGGGTCCTTAGGCTGGGCTCAGGGCCCTTGGCAGCCTTTCCAGCCCCGGCTGAGGCGAGCAACTGCTGGATCACTCCCAGAGCTTGCAGGAGGTCGCTCTGGGAAGGCACGGCGGTGGTGTTGGCGGCGGAAGCGGGGGCTATGGGCCTCTTCTTCCTCCGTCGAGTTCGTCGATTTTTACGGCTGGGCGCGGGCACGGCGGCCGAGCCGCTCTGCATGGCGGGCGCTGCCGGTGCGGCGCGCTCAGCAGTGACGGCAGGCGCTGCAGGGCGAGAGGTGGTGTTGGTGGTCCGGGCGACTGTCTCTTCCCTCTTGTTCCGGAGCTCCCTTCGGAACACCGGGCACGAGACGTGGTTGGCGGGGTGCGGGCCCGCGCAGTTGCACGCTAGTTAAACTTCAAGAAACTTCTTTATGATTACTACTGCCCGACATTACAAGAAGAGCTGATGCAGAGGTGCTGTTCTCAATGCGGCAATTATTTCGCGTCGCAGACCTCAATGAAGGAGCATAAGAAGTCTCATGGTCGCCAGGATCAGGTGAGAGCTAAAAACAACAATAAATTGAGAATTTTTATTTAAAATACTTAGACTAGAAAAACAACATCATCATAATTTAATTTTTTGTAAAATAATGTGAACCGTTTTGCTACGAGATGTGCGATTCGGTATCCAAAAATCCTCGAATCCGTTATATTATGGCAATAGAAAAGCAAAGCTCACGGATTTTTAGTGCTAACTTTTTTTTTTTTCTATTACAGACTTCACATCAACAGACAGGTCGAATCATTTGGCTCCTCTGCGTCGTAGTGCACGTATACTGGGGCGGCGAGGAAATGAAGTCCTTCACCTAGTTAATGATAGTGTAATAAAGGGCAGGCACTAGATGTAGAGTGGGCTGAGGCAGATGATTTGGATGAGAATGAGCGGACTTCAGCAACCGAATTTTCAATTATGCCATGCCAGTAATTGAAAATTTGGAGGAATGGGTGGAGTCCCCATGGGAGATTATAAAATAAAAAAATTATAATTATTTTCATCATTACAGCTCATATACGTCCCCACCGAGGGGCTCGAGCCTACCCTGAATCAGGGCGATTAGGCCTTAGTCGACCACGCGGGCCCAGTGCGGGTTGGTCGACTTCACACACAACCTTCGAGGTTCTTCGCAGGCGTGTGCAGGTTTCCTCACGATGTTTTCCTTCACCGTTAAAGCAATCGGTAAGTATGTACGTAAGATTTTTTTTTTTTTAAAAACTCATTGGTACATTGGCCGTCCAGATTTGAACCCGGTACCTCTGGTTAGATGGACCGAGTCGTTACCGGTTGAGCCACCGACGCTTTTTATAATTATTTTAGTTTGTTTTAATTGGCCATTTAAACCATTGCACGTATGTATGAGATATGACGTCATTAAACCGGGTGGGGGGGATATAGAATTATGACGATAGGATGATTTAAGGGGGGGAGGGTCAAAAAACGATGACGTAATTTATGGAAGGCCCCCAAAAGGATGTTTTCCTCGCCTACTCCGACTGCCTATAGATAAAATAAAAGATAAGTCTGCTGCAAACAACATCCAAGCTGGATTCAGAAAAACTGGAATCGTCCCACTTAGTATGAATGCTGTTCTACAAAGATTGCCGCAAGAAAAGGACACGATAGACAATGGCAAAGAAGCAGTTGACGAGGCATTCATTAAATTATTGAAAGAAATGCAAAAGGAAGAAAGAGGTGGTCGCTGGGAAAAGCGTATGTGAAGAAGATGAAAGAGAAGTTGTGGTTCCTGCGAAAAAAAATAAGAATATGAAATCTTCTAAAAATGAAAAAAGCATTCCCTCTACTTCCAACAAAATGTCTTTGAAGGGGAAAGGGATTGGAAAGAAATCAAAAACAGAAAATATAGAAGGGAGTATCATAGCTAAAGAGAAAAACAACACCGAAGGTGAATATGCAAATATAGAAGAGTGTTCCTTAGAAGTTGTGCCGTCTACATCTAACAGCGAAAGGAAAAGGATTGTAGAACAAACAAATACAGACAATGTGGGAGGAAACATTATAACTAAGAAGAAAAACGTGACTGAAAGAGAGTTTGAGATTATAGAGTAATATATAGTAGATTTAGATGACAAAGTAGACATAAACAAGACTGAAAGAGAAAATGAGACTACAAAAGTATGTATAGCACAAATAGATGAAAAAAATAAAACTGACGAAGTACAAAACTCTGTAAAGGAATTCATAGTAAAAATGAAAAACAATGCTGAACAGGTAAATATATCTGAAGAATTTTTTTTTATTGAAGGCTGATTTTAATAACATCGACATTTCATCACTGCCAATCATTTTTAGCGAAGATATAGACATTGAAATCGAAGGAAGTAACAAAATCGAAAAAAAACAGCAATAGATAAAAAGAGAAGAACATCTAAAGAAAATACTAGTATACTTATTGATATTACAAAACCCTTACCAATGCCAATAAAGAAAAAATATAAAAAGTCAGTGCCAGTAACAAAATCTAAAAGGAATTCGTCAAGTCAAAAGAATTACTATAATAATAAAGAAGAAATTATGAAAATACTAGAAGAAGAAGGGTAAAAAGGTCTAGTGCGTGTGCTCGTTTAAAAAACTGCCTCGACTGCTAGTTTGTGTGTGATCTCATGCATATATAATTTATGGTCATTTTGTTATCTTCTCTATTTTTTTGTAACTTGTTACCTAATACTATATAAATGCCAATTATAATTACTTATTAAGTCTATGAGAAAAGAATTTAAGTTTGTCAATTTTATTAAATAGTTTGAATTGAACTTAATTTCTTGTTTAATAACCTAATTAAAATAAAAACTTTGTTGTTCGAAATTATTTTGAAAAAACTCATTTATTCACTCTCTATCATTTTCATTATAATTACTTATTAAGTCTATGAGAAAAGAATTTAAGTTTGTCAATTTCATTTAATAGTTTGAATTGAACTTAATTTCTTGTTTAATAACCTAATTAAAATAAAAACTTTGTTGTTTGAAATTATTTTAAAAAAACTCATTCATTCACTCTTAATCATTTTCTGCAATGTATCAGCCCTAGACAATTTCCCAAAACACCCCAGTCTCAGAATGATCATAATTTTTGCATTTTATAAAGAAATCATAGAGAAATTACTTTTTATTTTTTATTCTGTAGGTAGTTTAGGTTGTCGGATAGACAGAAACGCCTATAAAACACAGCATTGACAATTTTAAAGAGTTTAAAATCAGCCATAAACTTGGAAACAGCCCTCTTCACCCCATTTTACGGTACCCAGTTTCAATAGGCATGGTGATTTCTTTCGATTTATTTTCCTCGTCGCCACTGTTGAATAAAACGTGTAAGTAAAATCTCTTTATTTTCTTTGACAAGTTGGCACGCAGTGTTGCCAGTTCGACCACAGATAACACAACAATCATGTGCGTATACAAGTACACACATGATTTGATAACAATATGAAGTAATTCGATTGGTAACGAGCCGTTTGGAGGGCGCGGTAATTCCGAGCGCGATAACATTTAACCTGCGGGAAAACCGGCGATAGAAGCTATTTCTATATATGAATTCCTCCATATCAGCTGGCTATATAAGTCTTCAAGTAGGTCGTAGTATCATTGCAATTCGGGACTTCAAGCAGTAACCAAGCTCTCTAAAAATGTCTTCGCGCAAACTAAACAACATTTTTGGCCAAGTAAAGTCTGAAAAAAATACAACTAGGTTCCATTTCATTGCTGAAGCAGACCTTGACAATATTTTGAATCGCATTTCTCCTAATTCAAAATTGATTATCGTGTTAAGACTATTAGTACTAAAGGGTTGACTGAGATTACAATATTTACAGTGTTTAGTGTGTGTGTGTGTGTGTGTGTGTGTGTGTGTGTATGTTTGTGTGTGTGTGTGTGTGTGTGTGTGTATGTTTGTGTGTGTGTGTGTGTTTGTGTGTGTGTGTGTGTGTGTGTGTGTATTTGGTGTGTGTTTTCTGGGGCACCCTGTATGTCTCCTTAACCTATTATTTTTTAAAGCAGTAATTACTTTTATTTCAGAATATTGTTAAGAGGAAAAAAGCTCGTTAAATTATGCGAAGCACCTGATGCCAATTCAAGCAGCCAACAATCATCGGGTTTGCCTCAGACTAGCACAGCTTCAACTCCAATAACTACCGAAGCCTCTGACACACCCCAATTCAGTGCTCCATCTCCAAGAATTACACATTCATCTGATTTGTCAATCACAAGAGAAGCATCACCAATCATTGGACAAACATCATCTACTAGTCATGAGCCAATTAACAACCTAAATTCTGCAACCAAAACAGTGGACATAATTCTACCAAAAGATGACAAAGAGTTGTTGGATGCAGTTAATTCCATAACAGCCAGCGTACCGTATTACGATCATCACAGGGATCTTACTGTAAATGTAAATTATATTGAAGATGCTAACGTATCACCATCCGATATTTTGCTTGAAGCAAACGCTAAAACTCCTTACTTGGAACAATGCGAAGATATGTTCGGAAACAACAATCTATTGTTGAACTCGAACTTTAATCTAGGACGTTAATAAATGTTATTTTGTACAAACTTTTATGTTACTTTCTAGGGCCAAAGAATAAATTAGGCTCAATAAGCGTAATTATTTTTACGTCCACTATCGCCTATGAAACTAAGTTTTTTCCTACGAAATAAATAGAGTGTTATACCCTACCTACCATACCTTGTTGGATAGCTGATGAAACATAGATATTTTAAGGCACATCTGCCAAAGGTCTGACATACATTTTTTAGATATTCCTAAAATAAAAGGTAAATTGTCAAGTTTTTTATCAACTTTTTGAACTTACAATCGTCCAGAACAACGTATTTAGTTAACTTACGTGGGATTTTTACTAAGTCCATAGAGCAACTTAAATTAATAATGAATAATATATTTTTTTTATTAATTAAAAATTTGAGGTGCGTTTGGCTACACCTCACATAATTATAATAATAATAATACCTACTAATTGAAGATATTACACGTATTTTCATGTTACTAAAGTCCCGCTATCCGAGTTATTCTAGACTGGCTAATTATACGTATTAGAACATAGGTTATCGCATAATTGCTTTCATAAAGCCGGCTCATTTATTTCATGCAAGTGAATTAATGCGATATGTCTACATCAAATATATTTCCTACTTCATCGAAAATGGAATTTATTTCAACTAAAAGAGGAGGGGTATCCCTCTTGTATGAAGGACGCCGTTATCATCGTAAAAAGATATATGTAACGGGAATTACATTTTACAAGTGTTGTGCAAAAAGTGGCTGTAAAGGAAATTTAACCTTGAATACTCGAAACGAAATAATAAAACAATTAAAAGAACACGATAGTGACTGTGCAGTTGATTTTGGAAAAAACATGATATTAACAAAAATGGATGAGCTGAAGCGGAACAGCAGCTGTAATTTTCAGTCTATTCAAAAGCAGTACGATAACGCTGTCCATTATCTCCGAAACCAAGGTTTTGAATTTGTCAGTGACATACCAAGCTTTAGTAGCGTCAAATCTGGACTTTATAACGAGCGAAATAGAGTTTTAGGTGCACCAAAGTCTCGTTTTGATAATTGTCATGACGTTATTATACCAACAAAATTCAAAGAGTTCTGTCTAGTCGATTACATTGATGGTAAAAGACGAATTATTGTTTTCTGTTCCAATGAAAATCGAAGCAATATTATCAAGTACAGCCATTTTTTCGCGGAATCGATAGACTGAATTACATCGAGCTCGTAAATAATCTGAGAAGTCGTGGCTAAAGAGAGAATGCAATATGAGGAACTACTGTGGTGTTGTGGTGTCTGTCGATCAGTACAGGCGAGTACTGTTCGCCATTGAAAACAAAAACGCTTTTATGGGATCTTTGAAGTCTAACGAAGACCGGGAACGCCTGTGGTTTATGTTGGGCTACAGCGGCTCTATAACGTTGCTAGCTCTCAGAAGTGAGGAAGAGGGAAGCGTCCTAGTTCGCTCGGGTTTAGCGCTTGACATGAGAAGCGAGACTGAGAATGGGATGGTTGAAAGAGTACGTCTATGCAATAAGATACGAGACGTTGTCGCTAGCCGGTCGAGGTACAGGTGGTGCGGAGCCGAACTTGAGTCGATCGTGCACGCGAGTGTTATAAAAGAGGCGGTTGAGATATGCGGGCTGGAAGACTTGGGAATGCGCGTAGATTGTGATGGTGTTTTGACGAGGCGCTTGCCAAAGTTTAATCATGATGACTTCGGCACCGCGGTGCTACAGTGCGCCAAGCAATTCAGAGACGATGGCCAACGCAAACTGGCTGCTACATTTTGCGGTCAGTGCGTGCCATTGGTGTACGTGGGCGCTGCGTCTGGGGATGGTTGGATCTCAGCGCTGGAATTGTTTCCGCATGTCACGAAGGTGATTGCGATTGATCCGAGAGAACTGAGTAGAGTAGATGAGCGAGTGTTGCATGTGCGTAAATTGATACTAAGCGCTGACGATCTTCTAAAAGAGGTAGGGGAAGTCAAGCAATGTGTTTTGGTGTGGGATGCAAGGAGTGAGAATAACAAGTATGAAGTGATAAGGGAGGACATAGCCATTTTAAATGGGATACTATCTGATGCGAGAATATACGACATAGTCAAGATCATGCACGTTAAAGTGAATACGACGAGCGTGCAATTGTATGCACTACCGAAGGGAGGGAGCTTCTTTCCGCAGCCGTTTTGCCTCAGTAGGGGTGTATATGAAGTCAAGTACGTTTGGTATAACTAGATTTTAGATGAAGAGGGACCCACTTCAATCCGACCTCTCAAGTTGAGGTTAATTTGCGAGTGATGTTAGATCACTTAAGGGATCTTGGCGATAGCGAGGGCTGGCCTGAGGTGAATGGCCGCTTAACTGTGAACTACTTGTGTGCCAGAATGCGCAAGTGTGATTTCTTAATCACCCGAGCTCAGTTTCCGGTTGATGAGGAAATAACTCTGTATGCCATGAATCATAACCCCGCCGAGAGGGTGTTGGACTATCTAAATGGATTGAAGGCGCGGGGTACGAGATACCTCTGCTCTTACTTTATTGGTGAAGCTGTTGGCGCTGATGCGCACGCATTCCCGGAAGGAGAGGTAATGCGTCAGGAATTGGGAACGATATTCGATTTCCGGAGCATGATAGAAGCAAAGATTGAAGGACTATACTTCGTTATATCTGACATGATACATGATCTCTGTAGGAATGAATTGCGCACATCTGAGACCTGCCTTATCAGAGGGTCAGAATTTGACATCCTATCAGAATCTAAAGCGTCATTGTATGACGCCGCGAGACGTGAGGAGGCAGGAGCCCTGGGAGCGATTTTCCCGAAGTTCCCGGAGACCTTCTCGCTTGGGCAGAAGTTGGTTTCGCCGTCTGGGCATGGCATGCGGGTCGCGTATGAGAGCCTTCACGGGCGAACGTCCTTAGCGATGTTATCACTGAAGATAGTCGCGAATTTCAGAAACGTGCTTGTCGCTAACGTGCGTCGACGTCAGGGGACGAGGCACGTTGTGCTGGCCGAATCCGGCTCGAAGGACCATGTTAATTTCTTGAGATTAAATAAAACTGCGTCATCTTCATGGAAAAAACAATGCCAGAGAGAGCTTTATTATAGATTTGACAGTTAGGTTTTCGTCAAAAAATAAAAAGATAAAGTACGTTCCGTTTACAAACACTCACCATCTGTGGGCTATCCAATGTAAAGGTGGAGCCCCCGCACAAACGCGGCTACCCCGGGCAATGCCACCGTTGCCAGATGTACGGCCACGCAGCGGCTAACTGCACTGCCACCCTGAGTTGCGTTAAGTGCCTAGGGTCCCACGGCACCAAGGAGTGCACGCGTAACCGCGACTCGGACACATCTCCCCCAGCCTGTGTCTTATGCGGGCAAGCAGGCCATCCGGCCAACTACCGTGATTGCCCGCGCGCACCAAAGCCGAAGCCGCCAACACCACTAAAAGGCAAACCCACCCCGCAACCCAAACAGGGTTCGAAGTGGGCACCGGCACCAACGGCGGACAACTTCACCGCGTTAAGGACCCCTAGGGTCCAACCAAACACGGCCCCCAACAGCCCCCTCTAAACCGGTTCCTAAAGCCACCCCTCCCCCTCCACAACCGCGACCCCAACCGGGCGGCTCTCAGCCGTCCCTTAAAGACGACATGCAAACGGTGGCCGCCACCATCGCTAACATCGACATCGGCGAAATATCGGTTTTAGCTGGTAAAATACGCACCTCACGCACTCACCAAGAGCGCTTACTCGCTCTTGTGGAACACCACCACCTCCTTAGCTTGTTTTAAAAATGCCCTTAGGGCTACTACTACTTAACTTTATTAGGTGTTTGCATGATCGCAACTTGGATTTGGTGAGTTTACTTCAAACCAATTTATATGAGTATACCCTGTTTTTATTTTTTGTATCAAATAATTATTTAAATCATTATTTAGTTTTCGCAGCTTGCGCCTCACTTGCCATGGACTTTTGCTTATTACTAACACAAACAAGCCTAAGTACACGTAAAGTGCCTTGTGGTTTTCCATTTGAATTGCCTAGGGTTACGATAGTTGTTATAAATAATTTATTCTACTATCAATATAATTGCTTTTCGTTATGCTTGAGCTATTGTTTTATAAACAAAAATGGCTAACATATTGAATGTTTACTACCAAAACACTCGTGGACTGCGTACTAAAACTCATGTATTTAAGCACAACTTACTTTTAAACTCTTATGACGTCATAGGAATTACTGAAACCTGGTTATTGGATGGCATAAAGGATGAGGAACTTTTTGATGGCAGATATCTGGTCTGGCGGCGGGACAGAGACTATTTATCGACACGACAAAAATACGGAGGTGGCGTTCTTATTGCCGTTCGCCGGGAGATGGCCGCGGTGGAGCGCCCCGACTGGCGCTCCTCCGCAGAGGACATTTGGGTTACGGTCACTCTAAAAAATAGTAAAAGCTACAATTTTGGTAAAATACATTTCTGTTCTATTTATCTCTGCACGGAGTGTCTGGGTAATTCTTTTAATACGCAAATTAATAATTTTACGGATAAATTATCCACATTAGTAAACATGAACCCCAATGATATGTTTGTAATCTTGGGTGATTTTAACCTTAGCAACATAGACTGGCTTCAGAACCATGGTAACTTTGCTCAACCGGTAGGTATTACTGGAGATAGTCAAATTTATTTTTTCGATACAATCTCTCAATGTAATCTCAATCAATTTAATTTATGCAGAAACACTAACAATTCAATTCTGGACTATGTTTTATGTAATAGTGATGTAAGAGTTACGCACTGTGATGATCCATTGGTACCGGAAGACACCCACCATAAATCTCTCAATGTATCTATTTTATTAAGCTGTGGTGAGTATCTTAAACCCAACCCTAGGATTAAATATTTTTATGAGTCTGGCGATTACGATAGTATTAAATTAACTTTATCAGATATAAATTGGGATACAGTTTTAAAAAATAAAACTCTAGATGAGGCACTTGAATATTTTTACAATATTTTATACGAGGTCAGAGATAAATATGTTCCCCACAAATCTGTTACCCCTTCTGATTTTCCTCCTTGGTACAATGCCTCACTTAAGAAATTATTGAAAGAAAAGTTTAAATTTCTGCGTAAGTTTCATATCTATGGTAATACTGCTGATTATGATACTTTTTCATTGCTCAGGAGAAGAGCTAAAGACCTTGAACGTTTATGTTATAATTTGTACATTAAACGTATAGAAGATGGAATTACGAGGAACCCTAAACTATTTTGGTCTCACGTTAAATCATCTAGTAAAGGATCCAGATCTCTGCCATCTACCATGTCTTATGATGGCCAAGAAGCTGACACAGGTGAAGGCATTTCAAATCTCTTCGCAAATTATTTTCAATCCACATTTCTGTCAACGTCTTCTAACTACAACTACAGTCCTCCTCGTGATTACACCAACGTCAATAATTGTTTAAGTGATATTGAAATCAGTCCCGAAGTAGTTCATCGATATCTTGAGTCTTTAGATTTAAATAAGGGAGCTGGGCCTGATAACATAGTACCGATATTTGCCGTCAAATGTGCCGACTGTTTGACAACTCCCTTAACAATACTGTTTAGACGATCCCTTAAGTCGGGCTCTGTTCCAAGGATTTGGAAATCTGCTTTTATAACGCCCATCCATAAAAATGGGAATAAAAACGAAGTAACAAATTATAGGCCGATTTCTAAATTATGCTTATTTGCAAAAATTCTTGAAAAAGTTGTGCACTCATATGTTTATTCTTCTTTATCATCTACTTTTATTCCTGAACAACACGGATTCTTAAAGAGTAAATCGACTACGTCGAACTTAGTCTCCTTTATAGATTTCACATCATCATCTATGGATTTTGGCGGGCAAGTAGACACAATTTTCACCGACTATAGTAAAGCATTCGACCGAATAGATCATAGATTGCTTTTGCAAAAGTTGTTGAACGCTGGTATACATGGTAACCTATTCAGGTGGTTCACTTCTTATATCGAAAACCGCTCGCAAGCCGTGGTTATTAGTGGTTTTATTTCTTCGTGGATAAATGTGCCTTCTGGTGTTCCCCAGGGATCTCTATTAGGACCGTTACTTTTTATCATATTTATTAATGACGTTGGCCACTGTTTCAAGCACTCAAAGTTTCTATTATATGCAGATGATATGAAAGTTTTCAAACAAATCAATACTATCGATGACTGCCATCTCTTACAAGAAGACCTATTTAGATTTGAACAGTATTGTGACATTAACCTTCTAGACCTTAATGTATCGAAATGTTACTCAATAACTTTCACACGCAAGCCCAAAGTCGCAAAATTTAGATATACTCTCAAAGGGATTTGTTTAAATTATGTGGACAGCATTTGCGACCTAGGTGTGGTCCATGACAGCAAATTATTGTATGACAAACATATTGACTACATTGTGAAAAAAGCCAACAAATCACTAGGGTTTATTATGAGATCCAGCTCTCAGTTCACGAGTGTTAAGGTGATCAAAATCCTTTACTGCTCCTTTGTGCGTAGTATCCTCGAATACTGCTCTGAAGTATGGAACCCTCAATACAATAAATACATCGATAGACTGGAGCTAATACAGAAACGATTTGTGAGATTCCTACAATACAAATGCAAAACTTATGACAACTGCTATGAAGCAAGGTGTAAAAGGCATCACATTTTACCGTTGCAATTGAGGCGCAAAATTGCCGACATGGTATTTCTTAGTAAAATAGCTCAGAATAGGATTAACTCACCGCAACTCCTATCTTTAATAAACATTAAAGTTCCGCTAAGAAGTTTCGTTCGGCACCAAGTTTATTTATCTGTACAACAAATCTCTTCCAACTATAGACAAAACACATTTTTTATCCGTGCCCCCACTGAATTCAACAGGCTTGTGGAGTTTCCGGAGCTAGATCTATTCAACTCAAAGCCACACACATTTAAATCAATTTTATCAAAAAGCTGGTTTGAATCGGTTCCCTAACTGTGCATAAGCTTGTAATGTATTTGTGCTTGTAAATTGAGTTTATTTTTGTGTTTCTTTTCTTTATTTTTTCATTCATTTTTCTGTATATTCAAAAAACAAAAAGCTGGTTTGAAGCGGTTCGCTAACTGTGCGTAAGCTTGTAATTTATTTTTGCTTGTAACTTGAGTTTATTTTGTGTTTCTTTTATTATTATTTTTTTTTTTATTCATTTTGTGTACATTCACTTAACGACATGCAAGTATTTAGGCTCTTATATGCGAAAACATTTAATTGGTTTATAGTTATTTTAAATAGTCGTCACTAACTGTTATGTAATAACCGTTTGTTTTCCAAATATAATAAAATAAAATAAATAAAATAAAATAAAACAACACCCCAACTTTAAGTGTCAATACCGGTCGGGTGAAACCCAAGGGGCTATCGCTCATCACTTACAACTCGCGCGGCCTATGTAGCAATATCCCCGAGCTTAAACAATTCGTTAAAAGTATGCACAGACATACTAGCAGTGCAGGAAACGTTCCTCAAACCATACATCAGAGGTCCAAAAATTCCCCTATTCAACCTTATCCGTAACGATAGGCTTATCGAACGGAAAGGTGGCACAGCCATCTTCTATAGGAGAGCAATCCACTGCTCACAGATTCCCACCCCCCAACTCACCAACATGGAAGCCACTATAGTCAAACTAGCCATGACAGGACATTAGTCAATAGTCATAGCTTCAGTCTACATCCGTCCTAACAAACCTCCCTTACAAAGTGATTTCGAGGCCATCCTAGCCCTGGGCGGGTCCAACATTATGATTAAACATACTGACTGGACGTGCCTAAAAACCAACAACAACGGCGTTAAGCTCCTCAAAATCACTGAAGATCTCGATCTAACAGTATACTCCCCATACGCCCCCACCCACTATCCGGATAATCCGGACCACGACCCTGACATACTCGACTTTGCTATATAGTTAAGGGTGTTTCCCTTAACGTGTGCGCAATTGACACACTTGACGAGCTAGGTTCGGACCACCGCCCAGTCTCACTGAAACTAGGCCCCCAAAGTAGCACACCCGCCCCCACGACAACAAAATTCACCAACTGGGACGGTATCACTGACTCACTGACCTCAGCCATTGACATAATTGTAATAAGGCGCACCAATTTCAAAATACCATATTTCATCATTACAGCTCATATACGTCCCCACCGAGGGGCTCGAGCCTACCCTGAATCAGGGCGATTAGGCCTTAGTCGACCACGCGGGCCCAGTGCGGGTTGGTCGACTTCACACACAACCTTCGAGTTTCTTCGCAGGCGTGTGCAGGTTTCCTCACGATGTTTTTTTCACCGTTAAAGCAATCGGTAAGTATGTATACGTAAGTTTTTTAAAAACTCATTGGCCGTCCAGATTTGAAATTGGTTAGATGGACCGAATCGTTACCGGTTGAGCCACCGACGCTTTTGATATCCGGCGACCCCAGGGCATACCAACGGTTGAGAGGGTTCCTGGCCAAGGCAGGCGATAACCCCTCATTCTGCCCGGCAGTCTGCACAATCCTGGGCCGCCGTATTAACATGGACCTGCTGCGCAGGACTGGTGCGACAAGGGGAGAGGCGGAGGCAATATCGGCCACGTTGCATAACTGGGTTGCAAAAGATACCCCGGCCGACATCGCCGCAGAGGTGGTAGCGGAGTCGTCAGACTCAGAGCAAGGCTGCGCCCAGCTGCGAAGCAGTCTGGAGGCACTAACGCATTAACTGCGCGAGCAGAGTGGTGGATCGGGACTAGGGTTTGTAGCAGAGTGGTGGATCGGGACTAGGGTTTGTACCCGGGAATTCTCGGGAAATCGTTTGGTTTCGTTCCCGGGAAATTCAGCTCGAGAAAAGTCGAGACATCGAGAAGTTGAAATTAAACTTATCTCCTGGAAAAGTTTTTTTTTACGCTTTCTTTATAAATGCGAGGAGGCAGCGGCATCCTTTGACAGCGCGGCACGTGTCGGTCGGTATTATCCTTTGTTTTTACCGACAAACGCATGTGCCCGCGCGGCACTCGGCCGGCAGTTTCGTTCATTCGTGTTTCAACTCCCGCCGTGTTCGGATCGGGTCATAAAGCCAGGATAGTGTATTCAGTGACGCACGCGTAATAGAATTGCAAAGTAAACAGGAAGTTATTTCTTATTTAAATAGTATTATTGACTGCAAAAGTTCAAGTGTTTGTTTTGTATTATCAATTTTTTTTTAAAATTTTAATAGGTATTTCAAAGAAATTAAACTTGTTTTTTTAATAAAAAAAAAAATAATTTTGTGCTCTAATACTAACCAATTTTATTAGTTGCAATAATCATACAAAAGCCTAAAGTCCTACACTTATTATTATTATATAGATTTTTACCATTATTAATAAACACATTTGAATTAAAGACTCTCTTTATTATTTAAACTAAAAAATATGACGTAACTTTATTTTTTCTCGATAACCCGAGAAGACCCGAGAAGTCAGGCTCGAGAATTCTCGAGACCCGAAAACTGAAAAACCTCTAGAAATCACAAACCTAATCGGGACCACACGGTATGTTACCTACATTGGAGGCACTAACCAAATCACAGGCTATAGCTTCCCTCCTTGTAGCTAACAGAGTGTGCCCCATCTGCTACTTGCAATGCGTGTCAGGGGTTGGTGAGCAGGAGGCGGTTACCGGCAGGGGGGATGAGGTCACCATGAGTGGCACCATAAGTGGCAGTTAACTCGCGGCGCTTATATTATCGGGAAGCTCACGGGCAGGCCAAGAAGCCGCGAAACAACACAACAAAGAGATGCACTGCGTGAATGGAAACATCCATTTTCAACAGCCTGATGTAAGCAATCATGCGGCCGTGATTAGTAACGCGGTCTCGAAGAGTTATAGGGCGATACGCCATAGATATGCGCCGGGCATATCGCCTGAAAACAAGCGAGCAGCCATGTCACTAGAGCTGCCTCACTTGGTATATGCCCAAAGCGCTAACGGGGATACAACGCTGGCAGACTGCCCCCCGACGAGACATCAGCTGGCATGGGTGCAACCGCACGGCGGCCAGAGGATACTGGCGGGTGTGGCACAGACTGCCGCAGACCGATTAGCCGCCTATAGGGCGGAGCAGGATACGGGGGAACAGCGAGGAGTGGCACAGAGCTTACCTGCCAACACCCCGGAGGGGGGGGGGAGGCCAGAGCGGACAGGAGGTGTAGACCTGGCGGATGACGGCACTGCATTGCAAAGTGCTGCACAATTTTTTCAGGAGTGGGATGAAATGTTGCGGGGCAACCAAATGGCAGGTGAATCTGACTGGCTGACTAGGGCGTCGCAATGGGAGGACTCAGCAGGAGGCTGCAGGATACTAATGCGTGGAGATACTCCCGGGAACCGTGTTCGAGATGCAACATACTTGGGGATAGGGCAGAAGAACTCCATGTGTAATCGAGGTACGTGCACGCTCACTGCATTGGCCACCACGCTGGCGGCGTCACTGGACGCTACAGATACCAAGGACGGTAGAGTAAACACCCGTTATGTCAATCACATCTGGAGGTACCTTCAGGACTCGCCTCTGTTGCAGGGGACTCTCATGAAGACAGGGCCTGCTATGACAGCCGATATCACTGGCCATTTGGTGAAGTTGCGGTTACTGGACCACCTCCGAGAGGTGTCCTGTGGGTTCCCCACTGGAGTAACTTGGTCCCCGGTGCTCAGTGCTCCGACACCGCGCCTCTTGCAGGCCCGTGTAGACGACTTAAACATATAGTTTGTCGTCGTCAGTCCACGATATCTGGACGAAGTGTGCGCCCCGAGGGGTGTCTTGACTACGGATGCGGGTCATGGGTGGGCTATGGACGACCCGTCGGTGGGGGTAGTTGTGCTAGATAAAGCAGCTGTACAATGTGACAGGCTCTGGTCACTACAGATACTGATGGCGCTGCCCTACCCCCTTATTGACGTGTACGAACTGTTCGTTGCCCAGCCCTCACACGTGCCAGCGCAGGGGGGGAACTGGTTGGTGTCGATGTTGCGTAATGAGTGTGCCGTCTCTTTAAATAACGGAGTAAACAAGCTCGTCCTAGTTACGACAGATAAGCGGTCCACACTCAGGCTTAACGACTAATCACTCATACTGGCTGCCTCGGAGATACTATGACGCAGCTTACGGTACAGCGAACCCCAGGATCGTTTCCGAACGAAGGCAAGACCACGGCGCCTTCTGCCATGACATGGCAGTGACATCTTTGGACCAGGTGTTTACAAACAGGCCCGACGACGACGAGTTTCCCGCCTTGAAGCTAGGAACATGGAGTAATGCGGTGGAGCTGGCCACAGGGCTAGGTATGGTAACGTACACACACGCATCCCAGGAGGTATCACCGGGCGAGGGGTTTGGCTCCTGTCTGGCAGTGGACGAAATGTAGCGTTCCTTGTTGAGGAGGAGGGCGTTTGAGGAATTTAAGCGCGCCAACGGCCTGGTAGATCAAGTAGTCTACCAGGAAGCAATGGGGGATAGCGCCGGGTTCTGGGGCACACTCATAGAAGGGGATTCACGATCAAAAGAATCGGTGGCGGCGATAGGGGATTATATTGTGAAGCCGGGGCCGGGTGCTATACTAAGTTGGACCATCAATAAGGTTGCAGGCCTCCCAGGTACCTTAACGGGTGTGAGAACGCCGTTAGCATTTAACCATATTTAACGGCAAAAAAATCAGCTTTACTAAAAAAAATCCTTCCGGCCGCCATCGCAACCAGTGGTGATGAAGGATTTTTTTTTTCTTTGTCGGCAACTAGTTGCCATTCAAGAGTTTTTATACTTTCTACACAACTAGTACGCCATGGCAAACAGAATTTCGCAGATGTGAAAGACGATTTTTTATTCTTGATATGCAACTTTCTTAGTTGGTTTCAAACTATTTATTTTAATAATATGGTTATGGTCAGATATTCCGTCATAAAAATAAAAAAAATGCTGTCATTGATCATATTGACATAAGTCATGCTTGCGTTGGTTAAAATTTTAGGTTTTCAATATTTAGTTTATGAATAATACCTACTAATTGAAGATATTACACGTATTTTCATGTTACTAAAGTCCCGCTATCTGAGTTATTCTAGACTGGCTAATTATACGTATTAGAACATAGGTTATCGCATAATTGCTTTCATAAAGCCGGCTCATTTATTTCATGCAAGTGAATTAATGCGATATGTCTACATCAAATATATTTCCTACTTCATCGAAAATGGAATTTATTTCAACTAGAAGAGGGGTATCCTTCTTGTATGAAGGACGCCGTTATCATCGTAAAAAGATATATGTAACGGGAATTACATTTTACAAGTGTTGTGCAAAAAGTGGCTGTAAAGGAAATTTAACCTTGAATACTCGAAACGAAATAATAAAACAATTAAAAGAACACGATAGTGACTGTGCAGTTGATTTTGGAAAAAAACATGATATTAACAAAAATGGATGATCTGAAGCGGAACAGCAGCTGTAATTTTCAGTCTATTCAAAAGCAGTACGATAACGCTGTCCATGATCTCCGAAACCAAGGTTTAGAATTTGTCAGTGACATACCAAGCTTTAGTAGCGTCAAAACTGGACTTTATAACGAGCGAAATAGAGTTTTAGGTGCACCAAAGTCTCGTTTTGATAATTGTCATGACGTTATTATACCAACAAAATTCAAAGAGTTTTGTGTAGTCGATTACATTGATGATAAAAGACGAATTATTGTTTTCTGTTCCAATGAAAATCGAAGCAATATTAGCAAGTACAGCCATTTTTTCGCGGAAGGTACTTTCAAAAGTTGCCCGAGAGTTTTAAACAACTTTACTCCATACACGGTTACAATGAAGACAAGAAACGTATAGTGCCATTGATGTTTGCCCTGCTACCAGATAAAACAACAGAAACGTATAAAATATTACTAAATCATATTAATTCAAGCATTACTTGGAAGCCAGAAAAAAATACTTTGGACTTCGAAGTAGCGGCAATAAACGCATTTTTAACTGTTTTTCCAAAGATAATTTTCAAAGGAGGCTATTATCATTTCAACCGGTCGTTGTGGCGAAAGGCAAAAGCTTTACAAATAAAACTAAGAACAGAAAAAAGGCACGTATCACGGTGTGTGGGTCTTGCTCGTCTGCCAGCCCGATATATAGAAGAGGGCTACAAATATGTATTGACGAAAAGCCCTAAAAGCGATAGAATTAAAAAAATTAATAAGTATTTCCGTAAACAATGGATTAAGAAAAATGATGTGAAAGCAACCTGCTCTTGTTCAAAAGAAAATATACGAACAAATAATAACATAGAAGGGTGGCATGCGAAAATTAATAAGATACATTGGACGAAGTCATCCTACGCTAGCACAATTGTTGGATGTGCTATCAACAGAAAATAGTGCATATCATTTAAAAAATAAAAGCTTTAAAAAGAAAAAGAATACGAGCTTATAGACAATGAAATTGATCTGGCAGTGCGTGAATTGAAAGAAAAGAAAATAACAGTTGGCCACTGTTTAGAAATCATTTGTCCATATTCAATTACACTTTAAAATAGTATATTCGAAGAATCTTCGTTTTAATTTAAATTACGGTTAGTATACTAAACCGGATAGTGTCCAGCTTTACACGAGTTTAAAGTTACATACATGCAAGATAAGAAGTTTTGTTGTTTTCTGTATAAGTACTTATTAAGTTGAAGTAGGCCCAGGCCGATATGTCAAAATATCGATTCGATTTCCTAAAATCGTGTTATTTTATTAGTAAGTAATGTATATTAGTGATGATTAAGACAGTTCAATTTGACATATCAGCATATCATATAATTGGACCTTGCCTTAAGGATTATATTTGTGTTGAATAAAATACTTATATTTATGATTGTATTTCATTTTCTGTCAAAGCGATGGGATTCGGGTAAAGATTCAGTAATGTCCAGCTAAATAAGAAACTTATTTGTTTGATAGTTACCAATTAAGTAACCTTTCGAAGGCAAAAACCAAGCAAAGCTTGTAATATGGGTGCCTGGTGACGGTATACATACGTAGATATAAAGTAAGTACAATCGACGTCAAATGTATTTTTTCTGGCTTTTTAATCCGACGTAATAAGGTCCAAAAGTGTAAAACATATCTTTGACGTCGACCGTGCTATTAAGATAATAATAATAAGTCAATGAAAGGTATGTTTTATAATTTTAAATAAATTTATTGAAAGGAATGGTGGTCAAATCCATTTAACACAGCTATAAATTTTGCACCACGTTGACTAAGGATTGTACTGTCAAGTTCAGAGACTGCAGAACAATTCTAAAAATGTGCACAATATCTTCAGCATACTCTTGGTTGAACTCGTGAAGGCTATCTGAATCCTCTCGCAGATGATTCCAGTTGCCCTCTTCCAAGTGTTGCTGACACATTCTGCATCTACGTGGCAAATATAAGTTGTGTTCCAACAGTATTTTTGCTTTCACCATGTCGGGTATGGCTACAAAATTTTCGTTTACACAGTCATTGTACACGCATGTAGTAGGATCGTCATACGCACGCCTCAGAGACCCCATGTGCCAGTCACTCATTTCAACAACTACCTATTTAAAATTTATTTTCAGAGCAGATATCTTATCCCGCTTCGTAACAATGTTGTGAAAGAATAATGTGAGTATTTGTGAAATGCTTATGAACAGCATAAACATAAAATACCTATTGATACAACTGTGAATGATGACATTGCCAACTCGAATGTCACATTAGAAACACCAATGGTTGCAAATCAAGAAAAAACATTCTCCTGTAGTAATTAGTATTTCTCAGAAACTATTTGTACGCAACCAGTTGCGTAGAAAGTAAAAAAAACTCTTGTATGGCAACTAGTTGCCGACAAAGAAAAAAAAATCCTTTATCACCACTGGTTGCGAAACTTGGTTGCGATGGCGGCCGGAAGGAAAAAATTAAATGTCGATTATCTCGAAACTGGTAAGGTTTGGGGTAGGTTGTTTCATAGTGAAAGCAGTCAGAAAAGATAGGTACTACTCGCCCTTAACGGAAAAATAGAACAACGAAATGCCTTACATAGAATCCATAATTTTACCACTACCATTTGTCAATCAACCACCGAGTGATTATAGCACTGTGCTTACAGTTTTAATTTATGCAGCAGAGGAAGCAAAATAAAACAATCAACAAACTTGCTTTGTAACGTTCGATCATCCTTTATACATGAAAGCCAAAGATATAGTTGCCATTGATAGCTGCGAGCCAGGGGGCACACTTTCATATGTCGTAGTCAGATTGGGAGGTTTTCATATGCTAATGTCGTTTTTGGGGTCCATAGGTACCTTGATGGAAGGCAGTGGTCTCTCTGAATTATGGGCCACAGTGTACGTACCTGCATCAGTCAAACACATGATGTCAGGTCATGCCTATGCTAGGGCAGTAAGAGCTCATTGTACGACATTACGAGCTCTTTCGGTTCTCATACTTGAACGAATGGATGTGGAGCAATCTGATAAAGATTACATAACAGAACTGCTTTCTAATGCTCCCAATTACGATATGCTGCAAGACGATGAAATAGTCACAAAGCTCAAACCAGCATATACTACCCACATTTGTTCGCTTTGATCATATTGCATTTCATTGAAGCGGACAGAACAGCAAATTGGGATCTTCATAAAAAATGTGTTCAGGTCCCAATTTTCCATGCGACCGGACATTTTCCATATGCAAAAGCTTGCCAATTATATCTGCAGGATATGGAATCTTTAAAGCATAATTATAATGAATCCAAAAGAATATGAGCAATTTAAAAAGGACGGTTTATTTACTATTCGGCGATCGGAGAAACACTGGTGCGGCACGTGGACTGATATGACGATCGAGCAAATCTCTAATGAGGAATATGAAAAGTGTCGGTGGCGTTACCCATGAACGAGGGTTCCAAGAAAGTGTTCCAAATAAATTGTTTTAACTCATTATAGCCCTATTTATAGAAGTTGCCATCGAATAAACAGCCAAGTGTATCACTTTTATGTTACTTTTACGTGACCTGAAAACAAAACTTATGTTACCGTAACGCAAAAGACAAGTAAAGGGGAGTGCATAAAAGAATAACTCATTCATGATTTTAGAAGGTAATTTGTAGTAAGTGAATTTTGACTATCAAGGACTAAAAACAAAAACTACCAAGTAAAAAACATAAACACTGCGAGGGGGGGTGGTGGAGTGATGTAATGGGCCGTGCGTTTGGAAATGAGTTAAGAAACGCGTTCAGGCCACGTAACAATATAATTTCAAGTGATTATAAAAAAAGGGGCGTATCTTTTGTACCAATTGTATTTTTTGGGTGTATCTCTTTAAGCTGTGTTTTGGCGATGCTACTTGGAAGGAAGTACTTTAAATATTGTAGATAGGAAATCGTAACGAAAGAAGACTTCATTTCAATTTTCAAACTACTCAGAACTGCATTCAAAGATTTTTTTCAAATTGCCTGACTGAACCGGGAATCGAACCCGCGAAATGTGAAAAATAATATCAAAAAAGGGGAAAGGGTCAATCATAACGATTAATGTTTTCTGAGGAACATAGTGCCTTAAATTAAAAGGAAATCATGAAATTTAACATTCAAGTTTAATAAATCATTTTTTTTTTTTTTTTTTTTTTATTCACAATTGGTAAGCCCTTGGCATCATCTCACCTGATGGTAAGTGACGATGATGCCGAAGATGGAAGCGGGCTTACCAAGATTCTCCAACGCAATGGAGAACTACTTATTTAACAATCTTATGTGGAATTTCAACTCGATATTCAGTTCTTGTTCATTTCCTCCAACAAAATATAAAGTGATATGTTAAATTTAATGATCTTCATTTCATTAAAGACATTATGTTAGTTAGAGAAAATTAATCATTGTCATTGACCCTTTCGATCGGTATCATAAAAATACAGAATGTTCTTTTTTTACATTATGCAGGTTCGATTCCTGGTTTAGGCAAGTGATTAAAAAAAAACTTTGAATGCAGTTCAAATCAGCTCATAGAGCTGCTAGTGTATTAAATAATAATAATAATAGGAAGAAGTGACCCGAATCTGGAAACAAAATAAAGTTTACATCGTCCCCATAGTAATTTCAACCACCGGATTGTACCAAAAACCCTAAATCAATACCTAAGAACAATAGATTTAAAAGAAAACATAATACACACCTTACAAAAAGCCGCTATTCTAAATACCTGTCGTTTGGTGAGAAAGTTCCTGCAGTTTAACGAAATTAGCGATAGCTAATATAATATCACTCACACCCTGTAATTACTTGGCATAGCCCGTAATTACAGGCTTAACCAGCAAAAAGCTGAAAAAAAACCCTACCATAAAAATAATAATAATAAACTTAACCAGCAAAACGCTAAGGAAAAAAATATTTACCTTAAAATAATAATAATCGTTTCTAAAATCAAAATAAGTCTCCTTATAGTAAAGTTTCCTATCTAGAATATTTAAAGTACTCTCCTTACATGTGACGCCATCAACCAGACAATCAACAATCCTTAACCGAAAAAAATTGCCGAAACATACAACGTAGAGTCGAAAATCACCTTAGAAAGGACAATGCAAGACTGCGTCGTGTGCTGAAAAACTTATATAAAGGTTTCCAAAATCTTCACAAAAATGAACAGATATAAAAAGAAAATGGACAAGTTGACAGAAGACTACAACGTCTTATTACTGATACTAGAAACCGGTGAAATCGAAAACGGAAGTGAAGACGCTGAAGAAATACCACTAGAACCTACAGACGAAATTCCACAAAAGAAGACAGAAGAATTTATAGCAAACAACTTACCGAACATAGATACACCGAAAAAAGGAGAAGTTAAAAAGAAATTACTTGAGCACAATGTTTTAACTGAATCGTTGAAATCAACATTCAGCGCCTCTTCGAATGCAGGTTAAACATTTTTAAAAGATATTGTAGGCAATGATTTTGTAAAAAAAATATAAACTAAAAACAAAGTTGACAAAAGTATTGGGACTTAAAAATAATTTTAAAAAGTATCGAGACACACGCAGAAAGAAACTCGAACTTCAAAATAAAATAATGGCATTATATGCAAGAGACGATGTCAGTAGATGTTCTGCAGGGAAAAAGGAGTACAAGGTCTTCAAAAAAGATACAAGACAAAGGAGATATTTATTGGACAAACTACGGAATTTACAAAAGAAATATGTCAAAGAAGTTGGAAAAGTTTTCAGCACTTTTAAAAGATACAGGCCTTTTTATGAAGTCTGGCCAACTATCAAGGATTTGGAGACTTGTGCGTGCGTCAATCACTCGAATATGATATACATGGCTAACAAACTGAAATTACTGGGTTTGATTGACACTAATGATCTTAATGACATTGTATCGTCCTTAGTCTGCGATACTATAAATCTGCTCCCAAAAATAAATTGTTGTAGAAGCCAAGGATTTGGATCAAAATGTATCTTGGTTTGCATGGGTTCAAAAAAAACATGAATATATCGAAAACGGACAAACAAAAAAAACTAAAAGGATGACAAAAACAAAAGAAAACGGTACTTTAAAAAACTTGGTAAAACAATTCAATACAGTGATGAAATCTTTCAAAAGACATGTTTATAATATTAACCATTAGTATCAACAAAAACAAATTTGCTTCACCAACATGAAGGAAAATGAGGTCATGATACATATAGACTTTTCAGAAAATTGGTTATGTAAATATCACGAAGAGGTTCAGGCCATGCATTTTGGTGCGGCTAAACACCAATAACATTACATACAGGAGTTTTATATAGACCAAATAAATGAAAAACCGTCTTTAACATTTTGTTCGATTTCACCGAGTAACTCCCATAATCCAGAAGCAATATGGGCGCATCTCGACCCAGTAATACAACATGTAAAGCTTTGTTATCCAAAAATTGACACTTCACTTTTTTTCTGATGGCTCCACATCTCAGTATAGAAACAAGAAAAATTTGTATTTATTCAGCAAAAACATATTTCACTAGGGTTCAACCATGCTACCTGGAATTTTTCGGAGGCAGCTCATGGAAAGGGAGCTGAATGATAGCATCAAAAGAAATCTGGACTTTAAAATTGCACACGGAACGGATTACCTGATGCGAAAACGGCATTTGACGTTCTAATACAGTCAGACACTGCCATACAGATCTTTTACGTCCCTGCTGAAGCAATAGAACCTCTGGAAGCGGATATAGCAACAAAACTTATACCATTAAAAACACTATGAAAATTCATCAGGTAGTCGCTGTTGGATTGCTGTCAGTGAAGCACAGAGAGTTAAGTTGTTTTTGCCAAGATGGAAAATGCGATTGCTATGCACCAATCTTACACAGTTTCGAATTTACTAAACAGGCTGAACACGACAATTCTAACGCAACGGAGGATATTTTGGATGAGGTTACTGGATGTCTCCGAAATCGAAAAGTACATAGAAGTGACAGCAATAACACAAATAAGAGTGAAGTTAATTTTCAAATCGATGTGAACCTGAAAGAAAAGGAAAACAATGTAATTCCGAAATTAGATCAAAAGAGAAGAATAAAAAAGAAACAACAAAGTAAAGAAAGTTCAGACGAGGATAAAGACAGCAACTATACTGTTCATGATGAGAGTGATAAAATGATGTTTAGTGATGAGAATTTACAAATTTCGAGTGATAATGAAGACAATAATGAATCTTCATTAGAGGAAGATGATCATCAAAGAATTGATATTGATAGCTACGTACTGGTAAAATTCTCATTAGAAAAGAGAACAAAATTTTATGTGGGACAGGTGATAAATATTACAGACGAAAATATGATTAAACTTTAGGCAACTTTAATCATTAAAGTGAATTTTTACGTCACAGGGGTAAGGGAAAATTTGCCTGGCCTATTAACGAAGATACATCGTTTATTCATGCATCGGACATCGAAAGTGTCCTCTCTAATCCTGTGCTACAGAGAAGAGGAAATAATTACATTTGATTTAAGTAAACTAAAAACTTACAAAATTGATTAGATAATAGATCTTTCTGGTGGCTATGTGATAATTACACAGGTCTGCAATGAAAAGATTACTGCAGATCTGTGTTATAATATTATTATTTCGAGTTTTTTTATTCTCATGTCGGTTCGATTTTGTATAGATGGCGCTCATTCTATTTAGGATTTGCTTGTGATTTTTTTGATTGTATTAATTTGATTGTATTGATAGATTGATTGTAGAAAGAAAAGACTGAGGGACTTTGTGTAAATATTTTTTTCAGTGCATTAGCAAATCATATCGTCGGTCGAAGCACATAAAGACGTAACTGACAAATCCTCTATAAGTGAAAATAAAAGTTGATTTATAGAATAATATAATCGTTTATCGAGGATTTGTCAGTTATATCTTTTCGTGATTCGACCGACGGTATAATGTTATGGATTCAAAGACTACCCAGCGAAAATATCTGAACTTAGATGAGCGTCATGTGAAAATTGCCTATTGTAAACAAAGTCTTTGTTTCGTTTTATAAAATAAATAATAAATTAGGAATAAAATTGTGTTTTGATTATCTACCAACCCTCTGAACTATACCGTTAAATCCAATTCTGAAGCTTTTTGGCATTTTACCAGTCCAAGTCGTCGTTGCGCTATCGAAACCTGCTGCGTGACACTTTAAAAATCTAGCATGTGCACAATGATTCTTTTTTTTGCAGTTGCTTTTAGTTTTATTAGTTATACTGACAGGAAAGGTACTGATCTTCGTCACTGTTGAAAATAATATCACAATTCTCAACAATAGGCCCAAAAATAAATAAGGAATCAATGTGCTCATAGTAGAGTTTTAAAGTGTCACATAGCAGGTTTTGATCGTGCAACGACGATAATATACTTATACTTTGTGTATTATCTTGCTAAAAGAGTACCTACATTACCTGTATGGAGGCAGGCTTAGTGCCCCGGCCGTAACCTTGTTTTTTTCGCACATGATCTAGCTTAGATAGGCGATACAAAAACAAATCTAATTTATTTGGTTATTTTTAGCCACAGCGACGTGGATACGAGCTGAGATATTTTTAACTAAAGGTATTCCTACGTTGGGCGCCAACTTTATGGATTTACCTGCAACCAAGTCGTCTCTACGTTGCTGTAGCTAAAATGACCAAGTATATTCGATTTTTATTTGCATACTTTATCTATATATTATGTAGGATAGATCGCGTACAAAAAATTAAGATGGCGGCCGGGGCACTCTGCCAAAGTTTTCTACACCTTTCCGTCACAATCAATTGAATATGAAACTCACTGAATATACATACGGCATAAATATGTCAAATTATTTTATGATTTCCATTATTTTGACATGAATATGTCCTATTGTATCTGCAGTGAATTTTAGAACACGTTAACTGCTGATGAACATTACATTTGTGTTCATATAACTCTTACGCCAGTGCGGAACGACACGACATGTGTGTCCATACAAAATGACCTACGCGAGTGCGGTGGACACACGCATTGTGTCGACGTAACTTGTAACGCCAGTGCGCACAACACGACTAGAGTTTGGCTAGCGAGTCGTGGCACTAAGCATTTTTACAAACTCTTTATGTGGCAACATTTTCGAACTGTCATGTCAAACGTCACAAATCTGTTTTGTAACCTATCGTCTTGTGTATTTTTATCAAAATATTCCGAAATTATGTCGAAACCGATAAAAAGTGGCGTGAGAAGTATGTTGTATACTATGATAAATAATTACGAACAAGTAAAAAGTGAATTCAGTGAAGCTGCGATGGAAAAACAACGCCTTTTGGATGAAATCCTGTCCGCGTCAGGTACTAGTATGACCAAACGTTATTGAAACTTGACGGTATATATTTTTATGTTTCTATTTTTTCTTTTACTTAGCTAGAAATCAGCATTTGTTCTTTTATTCTTTCAGCTCGTGTGGATGATGAAGTTAGAAATTCAATTCAAGGTCTAGTTCTGGAGTTACAAAAAAGTCAAGAAAATGAGATGTTGAATTCAAAGTCACGATATATAACACAAATCAGCACCATGACAGGTAGTAAACTGAAAAATATACCTTTGATAATATCCAATTTCTTGATACTCTCTCTGTAAAAAAATCTGACTAATCAAAATACAGGCTTTCGCCTAGTTTGAGGTACGTTCTTAAAGTAATCTGTTGAACTGTGTAATTTCACAATGAATAAAGATTTGTTTTTAATGTACTTAGCATTAGTTAAAATATATTAGTTAATATAAAAATAACACTACTACTAGTTAGATCGTCCTTGAAATATTATGTACTAGTTTAAATACTTTGTACTAGTTTGATGGTCCTTGAAAAATTTTAATTAACACATTAATCCGTTTTATTTTACAGGAGTAAGTGTTAGAACATTACGACGAATACAAAAAGAAGGTTCTATGAACCAAGGTGAATGGAATACACCAGGTAAAAAACGACCACGGCAACCGACAGTGTCCAATTTGGATGATTTTGATATTTCTGTCATAAGAAACAAAATAAACGAGTTTTATGTTGTCAAAAAGTGTGTTCCAACCTTAAGAAGCTTACACATGGAGCTGCAGGATTCAATTCAATTCTCTGGAAGCCGGGAAACGCTGCGACAACTTTTACATAAAAATGGCTTTGAATTCAAAAAAAATAAAAATGAGCGATCTATTCTTATAGAAAAAATTGAATTAGCTGCATGGAGGCATAGATACCTGAGGACCATTCATCAAAAACGCCAAGAAGGAAAACATATTGTTTATCTTGATGAAACTTATGTCCACCAAAACTACAAACCCAAAAAATCATGGCAAGGACCATCTACAAGTGGATTAGTGGATAAAATATCTGCAGGAAAAAGACACATTATAGTCCACGCAGGATCAGAAAAGGGTTTTGTTCCTAATGCTTTATTAGTGTTTAGCACAAAATCGAAAATGGCTGACTATCATGATGACATGAATAAAAACAATTTTTTGAAATGGTTAGAAGAGAAGCTAATACCAAACCTGATGGAACCCTCTGTAATTAGTAACTCAAATTAACAAGCCACCTACAATGCACAACTTGAAAGCTGACATTCAAAAGTGGCTTTCTGATAATAATATTTCGTTTGACGAATGCTTTACAAAGGCTGAGCTCTTATGTCTAGTGCGAGAAAATAAACCAACTCCTCTATATGAAGCAGAAGAATTACTGAAACAGCATGGGCATGAAGTTTTAAAGTTGCCTCCGTATCACGGCGACCTCAATGCGATAGAACTTATATGGAGCTTGGTCAAACGAAAAATTGCAAGCAAAAATTTGGGCGTGCATGGCACTCACACCGAAGAATTAATTCGAGAATGTTTCTCAACCATCACCGCAAGCGACTGGAAGAAAATCACTGACCACATAATTAATGTGGAAAATGAATATAAAACTAGAGACAGAATTACAGAGACTGAACTGGAACCATTTATTATAAATGTTCGTGAAGACGATAGTGACAGTGACGATTCCCTCTCTGGTATTGAGTTTCTCGAATCTGATTTTGATTATGATGAATAAAATGTTATTATTTTTAGTACTTGTTTTTTTTAAACTTTATATTTCAATGGAAGTTGAATAGTGCTCCAATGTGTGTTCTCTTTCTATGGAAACCAATGGCGAGGTTGTGAGCAGGCAAGGCTATGAATAAATGTCATTATCATTTAATATTTTGTTAGCTTTTTGTCATGTCAGTGGTTTTAGCAGAAATTTAAACTCATTTCAATTTCTGTCCCGGCCGGGAATTGAACCCGGGACCTCTTGCATGTTGACTACTGAACCACTCAGGTCGTATGACAGCACGCACCCACAAAAGAACAAAAGCAGTTCTTATAATTTTAGACAATGTCCATAAATAACCAATTATCAAAACCGTTTTATCCTGGTATATTGAGTGTTGTCTGCTTAAGATTTTTCAAATTTGCCGCCGTTTTCTTGTGCCACGACTCGCTTGCCAAACTCTATAATGTCCATGCAAAAAACGGTGAAGTGAAAAATATTAGCTCCACTTTAGAATTTGCAACACCTCAAATTGGATTGATATTCGATGTTTGGCGGCAAGACCAAACCTGTCCCCCCTGGTTTGGTCTTGCCGCCAAACATCGAGGTCGCGGGTTCGATTCCCGGCGGGGTCAACTTTGAAAGACTAGGTTTGGTTGATGGTGGGGCATTTTTATAGCCCGCCTGGCTAGCTACCACCATCTAATCTAAGTCTTGCCGCCAGACATCGGGGTCGCGGGTTCGATTCCTGGCGGGGTCAAATTTGTATGAATCGGTTTGGTAGGTGGTGGGGCATTTTTATAGCCCGCCTGGCTAGCTACCACCATCTTATCTTAGTCGTGCCGCCAAACATCAAGGTCGCGGGTTCGATTCCCGGCGGGGTCAACTTTGAAAGACTAGGTTTGGTTGGTGGTGGGGAATTTTTATAGCCCGCCTGGCTAGCTACCACCATCTAATCTAAGTCTTGCCGCCAGACATCATATTTTTGAAATCGTTTTATTTCATTGTCCTGTCTTGTTAATTGTCTTGAGGACAATCCAATTTGTCCCCATTTAGACGATACTTTTTCATTGTCTTGCTGTCCTGGCTTACTGGATTGTCTCGACTATTGTAGTCTTGTCAATTGTCTTGAGGACAATCCAATTAGTGGATTGTCCGCATTTAGACGATAATTTTTCATTGTCTTGCTGTCCTGGCTTACTGGATTGTCTCGACTATTGTAGTATTGTCAATTGTCTTGAGGACAATCCAATTTGTCCCCATTTAGACGATACTTTTTCATTGTCTTGCTGTCCTGGCTTACTGGATTGTCTCGACTATTGTAGTCTTGTTAATTGTCTTGAGGACAATCCAATTAGTGGATTGTCCCCATTTAGACGATACTTTTTCATTGTCTTGCTGTCCTGGCTTACTGGATCGTCTCGGCTATTGTCCACGTGTAAAAGGAGCATAACATGATAACGCAGAAGTAAGGGGCTCCGTCGACTAAGAAACTCATCTTTACAGCGATTTTCCAACCAAAGACTACCTCACAATACCCAATTTCAAAATTCATTTTATAATAAAGGGGGGAGCTCCGCGGGGGGGAGTGACACCAGGGGGTCACCCTAACCACCCCTCTCCCCCAACGCCCCTCTTTTTGTGGTGTTGCAAGTTCTAAAGTGCTTCCAAACATTCGGCTGAAGGACTTGATTCAATGGCCAAGATAAATAAAAAAAAATCCTTACATACTAACACTCCCGCGCCGGCAACAAATATTATCTGTGTATATGACCTATAGGTTATTTGAGCGCTTCTGTGACTTGACTCGAGGACCGAGGAGATACGCGACAAACTTCCATTTTGGGAGAAAATCGAAAATGAAGTAAGTTCAGACAAATATTTGAGTTTCAATTATCACTATTATCAGAGAAATATTTCGTCATCCAACTAAAATTAAAAAATCTTTCCAGTTCCAATGATGCCGAACTGGCCAAGGTGCTGATAAGTACCTTGGCCAGGTATGCTGCGGGGTGGCTGATGTACGTACCTACACCATACCTAATTTCTAAGATATGTTGAAGTTTTTAAGTGAAGGCTATGAGATTGTATTGGCAAAAAAAACGTAATGTATTGGTTAAATATTCTTATACCTATGTTAAGTAGCGAAAGATTTTACAAACATTAGGTCACTATTGTCGGCGATCGACTCCCATGTACATAGTTAGGTTAGGCTTTAGGTTAGGTTTAATCCATTACTTTTGTTATACTTACGCTTATATTCCTTTTTTACTACTATAATTACCCGAAGCCTTGTAAACCTTAAAGTTTTTTGCAACTGACTAATGAATAGCTCGCAACTAGTGGGCCCTAAGATAAGAGCACCAAAATTATTATTATTGTGTTGAATTCTGTATTTATCCTTATTTCTTTAAATAATTGTGAAATTCCTTGAATACACATAAAATCCAAACTCAGATATAACACAGATAAAAATCTCAAGGTTTAAGTCCTAGATTTACTCGTTGGAAATTATAGAAGTTCCATAAGCCCTAGCTTCATTGTTTTGTATCAGATTTTCATACAACTTCGCAAAAATGTAGTTTTTCATGTATATTAAGCTGTTATAATGTTAAAAATCTAGATATTAGGTAAAAATCCTGCATAAAACTGACTCAAGATACAAAAATAAAGATTCCCGATTTTATACCTAAAATTTATTGAAATAAACTGTAAATTCTAGTTAGTACTTAAAATTAAGTTAGATTATAATTAATCTTTGTCAAACAACCGTGGGATTTTTAGAGAAACAATAAAGAAGCTCTGAGACGCTAACTGTCTTCCCCGCAACTGCGGAGGGGCGCTCCCCCCTACCCTCCCGCCCGATAATCTCCGGAATCATATAAATAAAGGGCGGTAATTCAGTCGAGCAACCATTCGCTCACCGTCTGCCGTCCAGGTAGGACGTGTGCGCACAGTACCCCCGCTTTCGGCACCCCGCCGACAACTATCTCGTTCGCACTCTTATCGATCGTCGCTAGCGTCGGTCGGTAAGGGTCTCGCGTGTGTGTGTGTGTGTTTGTCGCCCGCGCTCTCGCGGGCGGCTTTCCTGCCGCCGGTTTGAGTAAGACTCTTTTATTTTCACTATTGTTTTTATTCCTTTTCTTGTATACTGTGTCATTTTGTGTCCCTGTGTTCTGTTTGTCCGTGTCTCGCTCGGTCGGGGTTATCCCCGTACCACCACTGCCTCCTAGCGCAATGGCGCAGGCCATTTCGCCCGACCGACTAGCATCTGCGCTAGTCGCGATTCTCCTAAATGAGCCCAATTACTTGGAGAAAATCCTCCAAACCATCCCCCGCGAAACCTTAGCAGCTTACCTGCCCCCGCCCCAGATACGCGACTCGCCTCTATCTCCCACGCCTTCGTCGACCGCGCCTGCGCCCGTGCAAGCGTCCGAGCTCGATAACGACAAAGACCATGACCAGACCGACAACTTTATGGACGCTGACTCAGAGTCAGTACGCGCTCTCAAACGTAGCCATCCCAAGGACTTAGATTCATCTGAGTCATCGGAGGACACCATCACGGTTGAATCCGACTCCCTTTCCCAATTCCAATCCGTCAGCGATAGGAAAGCCGCCAAAAAAGCTAGGAAGCTTGCGAAGCGACAGCTTGCTGACCTCGAAAGAGCGAAGCAAGCGGCGCTATCGCCATCTCTTTCTCTGGTTCCCAACCCTCCCGCTAATTCCGCGTCGCAGTCGACCCGCTCTCGCTCGTCGGACGTAGTCATTACCCCCCCCCCGCCCGCGCCGCCCCGCCGTCCGCGGCAACCGGCCCTTCTGGCAACAAACCAAATCGGTGCGACCCGGTCCCGCCGAAAATCAAATCCCCCCCGAGCATTTTCCTTAGGGACAAGACTAAGTGGTCACACACTAGCCAGCTCTGTAAGGAAAATAAAATTCATTACACAAAAGCGTCAAACATGGGTGAGACCATTAAAATAGAGGTCCCAACGTCCGACGACTTTAGGAACCTCACTAGGCTCCTACTGACCAACAAGATCCCCTACCACACTTACGCTCTCCCCGAAGAGCGTAAGATTCGCGCTGTCCTACGCGGTATCCCTTTCGAAATCTCCAACGAGGACATATTTACTGACCTGACATCGTTAGGGTTGCCAGTTGAGGGTGTGCACAAGCTGCACAGCCGCTCTGGTAAAAACTTTCCCCTCGCTCTCGTAGTCTTGTCCAACAAGCCGGGGGCGAAAGACATCTTTAAATTGGGGAAACTCACCATCTGTGGGTTAACCAATATAAAGGTGGAGGCCCCGCACAAACGCGGCTACCCCGGGCAATGTCACCGTTGCCAAATGTACGGTCATGCAGCGGCTAACTGCACTGCCACCCCGAGGTGCGTTAAGTGCCTAGGGTCCCACGGCACCAAGGAGTGCACGCGTAACCGCGACACGGACTCATCCCCCCCGGCCTGCGTCTTATGCGGCCAAGAAGGCCATCCGGCCAACTACCGTGGTTGCCCGCGCGCTCCAAAGCCGAAGCCGCCTACACCTACACCACTAAGAGGCAATCCCACCCCGCAACCCAGACAGGGTTCGAAGTGGGCACCGGCACCAACGGCGGCAAACTTCCCCGCACTCAGGACCCCTAGGGTCCAACCTAACACGGCCCCCAACAACGCCTGGGGTAGGGCCCTCCCTACAGCCCCCCCCAAACCGGCTCCTAAAGCCACCCCTCCCCCCCCACAACCGCGACCCCAACCGGGGGGCTCCCAGCCGTCCCTTAAGGACGATATGCAAACGGTGGCCGCCACCATTGCTAATATCGACATCAACGAAATATCGGTTTTAGCTGGTAAAATTCGCGCCTCACGCACTCCCCAAGAGCGCTTACTCGCTCTTGTGGAACACCACCACCTCTTAAGCTTGTTTTAATAATGCCCTTAGGGCAAAACAAAACCCCAACTTTAAGTGCCAATACCGGTCGGGTGAAGCCTAAAGGGCTCTCGCTCATCACTTTTAACACGCGCGGTTTATGTAGTAATATCCCCGAGCTTAAACTTTTCGCTAAAAGTATGCACATAGACATACTAGCAGTGCAGGAAACTTTCCTCAAACCCAAAATAGATAAAGGTCTTAGAATCCCCGAATTTAACCTCATTAGAAACGATAGGCTTACCGGACTAAAGGGTGGAACAGCCATCTATTATAGGAGAGCAATCCACTGCTCACAAATCCCCACCCCCCAACTCACCAACATGGAAGCCACTATAGTCAAACTAGCTATGACAGGACATCAGTCAATAGTCATAGCTTCAGTCTACATCAGTCCCAAAAAAAATTCCCTTACAAAGTGATTTCGAGGCCATCCTAGCCCTGGGCGGGTCCACCATTATGATTGGAGACTTCAACTCCAAACATACTGACTGGACTTGCCTTAAAACCAACAACAATGGCGTAAAGCTCCTCAAAATCACTGAAGACCTAGACCTAACAGTATACTCCCCATACGCCCCCACCCACTACCCGGATAACCCGGACCAAGACCCGGACATACTCGACTTTGCCATAGTTAAGGGAGTTTCCCTTAACGTATGCGCAATTGACACCCTTGACGACCTAGGTTCGGACCACCGCCCAGTCTCCCTGAAACTAGGCCCCCAAAATAGCACACCCGCCCCCACGACAACAAAATTCACCAACTGGGACGGTATCACTGACTCACTGACCTCAGCCATTGACGCCCCCGACTCCGCATACGCTTTCTCGCCCGACTACCTTGACAGTACTGACAAGATAGATAGCGCAGTTAGCAGTATCACCCACTTAGTACAGGCTGCGATTAAGGAGAACGAAAAGGTCGTTACCATCAAAGACCGCAAACTCCCGCGTGAGACTAAACTCTTAATCGCAGAGAAAAGAGCAGCTCTCCGTAGAGCCGCAGACTATCCCACACCCGACAATAGGAGGGAAGCCAACTTCCTACAGCGTAAGCTTAGGAAGCACCTTTCCGAACTGAGAAACTCCAACTGGAGTAAACTCATGGAGGATATCACCCCCTCCCATACTGCCTACTACAAAGTAGCCAAGGCTCTCCGCGTAGACGCAATCACGCACCGCACATCCCTCCCCTTACGCGGCCAGACAATACCATAGCTTTCGAAGACATAGAGAAAGCGGAATGCTTCGCGGACAGCATTGCCTCCCAATGCACCCCTAGCACACAAGAGTGTGATCCTGATCATATAAAAACAGTGGAGGATGAGGTCCGTAATAGGAATTCGCTCCCCCTAACTGCGGACCCCATCTCAGTATCAACTGACGAACTACGCTCCATTATTAGAGGTCTTAAACCTAAAAAAGCCCCCGGAGCAGATGGTATCTCTAACAAAGCACTTAAATGCTATCCGGAACAGTTACTTGCACTGCTAGCTATTATCTTAAACGCCTGCTTCAAACACTGTTACTTCCCGACAGCATGGAAGGAAGCAATAGTAATAGGTATTCCAAAGCCAGGCAAGCCCCTTAACATCCCCACAAACCACCGCCCCATAAGTCTACTCAAGACTATGGGAAAGCTTTTCGAAAGAGTCATACTCAATCGAATTAAAAGTCATATCTTCCCGCCGGACAAACCTCCCCTTATAATTAACCATCAGTTTGGGTTCCGCGCCAAACACTCGTGTCCTCAACAAGTCCACCGCATAGTCGAATACATACTGGACGGATTTTACCCCAGACGCGAAAGGACAGTAGCAGTCTTCTTCGACGTCGCAAAGGCTTTCGATAAGGTCTGGCATGCGGGACTTATATACAAACTCTACCACATGGACCTACCAGACCGACTTGTTAGAATAGTGGAGTGCTACCTCCAAGACCGTAATTTCCGTTTTAGACACGAAGGGGTTCTATCCTCACCGCGTCCCATTAGAGCCGGGGTCCCCCAAGGGTCCGTACTCTCCCCAACATTGTACACTCTGTACACAAATGACATCCCCATTCCAAAACGAAACAAATCAGGGCCATCAGTACAGCTCTCCCTATTTGCGGACGACACCGCCCTCTATATACGGGGGCAGTCCGTATCTCTGTCACCACTAATAGACAAACTACAAACCTCAGTTGACGAGTTAGGTAGATGGTTTAGGAAATGGAGAATCGAAGTGAACCCGAGCAAAAGCTCCGCGGTCCGCTTCGACTACCATCGTAGGATCAACCAACCCGCAGATTCAATCCGCATGCTAGGCACCCGCGTCCCCTGGCAACCCACAGCCAAATATTTAGGAGTCACTCTCGACTCATGTCTCTCTTTCGGACCTCACATCAAAAACGTGACCCGGAATGCCCGCTTCTATATGAGCAGGCTAAACAGTATGATAGGTAGGCATAGCAAAATGTCCCCCTCCAACAAGCGTACACTCTTTAAGGTTTGCATCCGACCGGTAATGTTATACGCGGCCCCTGTATTTGCACACGCGTCCCCCCGTTTCATGGACATGATCCAAACAGTCCAAAGCATCTTCTGCCGTAGAGCGTTTAACGCCCCGTGGTACATCCGTAACGCCGACCTGCACCGAGACATGGACATTCAGACCATCCAACAATTTCTCAAAGGCCTCTCCGAGAACTTCTTCAAGTCCTCGGAGTCGCATCCTAATCCGTTGATCCGAGAGGCGGCGGACTATTCCCCGCGTCTCGTATTAACTAGTAATATGGTCCGTAGACCAAGACACGTACTGTCTGATCCTCCCAATCAAATTTCAGCCGACCTGAACTGCCTCCTGGCAGCTCAGGGAGGAACAGATAGTGTTTAATTTTTGAATGACACAGTCCCCTCACTTGCACACTTAATGTGATTAACCTAGCGGCCGCACCCATCAGGAGCTCTCCGCGCTGTCCCTTTAGCGTAATTTTTGCACTCCCCCCCCCCTCCCCAGGGGGGGGCGTCGCACCGATGTAGTTTTAAGGTGGCTACGCTGCCAAACTTCGCGAGGGGGTGTTTAGTGGGTAGTGTGGTCTTTGGGCCTGTGCATACGTATTCATACACCTTCCGAGTGTAACGGGGACGTATGCATATAGGCGCAGAGCTATGAGTCCCACATAACCAGCGGCAGCTTCGGCCTGCGGCCGAAGCTTCCCCTGGTATGCGTAAACGCATTCACCTCCGCTCTCCCTTAACAGGGGGAAAAAAAAAAAAAAAAAAAAAAAATCAGTCTAGCAACGTCAGTCGAGCGAGCGCAGTCGAGACTCGAGTTCAGTCAGTCACAGACAAGCGAGCAGAGCGGACAGCACACAACCAGTGCGAGAAGACAGTTTTGCGTTGAAGAGCGTGTATAGAAGCTATTTCCTGCCGTTTTATTTGCAAGTTCCTGCTTCGGTCCCTGCTGCACGATATAGTGCGAAGCTTCCCGAATCGAGTGGCGCAAACGAGCGGCGAAGGTTGCAAGCTGTCTTGGAAGAAAGAAACACTGGTACCGAGGAGAAAACGAGCGGCCGCTGGCCGAGGTACTCGTGAGGTGTTGTTCGCCTGGTAATTTCGGGCGTGCCCCTCGCACGAGGTATCCCGAACGGATTCGGACGCCGACACAGTCCATGGTTTCAAATGTTAAATAAAAGAATCCGCGGGCGGAGCTATCGCAGAAGTATTGAAGAAGCCCGTGGATCCTTAACAACTATATTTACCATATTTTTCAGACAAAAATTCCAAGCACAAAACGGACCTCGGGGCGCAGACCTGTAAGTTTTTTTGAAATTGATTACTTACCAACATTTTATAAAAGTATTTTTTATAGCTGCATATTTGGGTCCAATTTTAAATGTAACACCCTGCTTTAACAACTCAATGGATTTGGATAAAATTTGGCATACAGACACAATACCTATGTTCTGAATTTAATGCATAGAACATTTGTATGACAGTAATGTGTTTCTGTGGAATAATTTGTGGACTATTTTTTGTGTTCAACTTTGAGAAATTTTAATGTGTAGGTTAGTAGCCATTGAATAGGAATAAGGTAAAGAAAAAAACTAAAGTTTTATACCTGTGCAGAAATAGATGAAACAAATAAAATCATAGGTACTAAATTAATTTTATTCTAAATCAATGTCAAAATCTAATTGTTTTTCTAGTTAGGTAGTTACCTATAATCATTTAGTAAATTACATGGTTACAGCAAACAAATCAAATACTTTTAATTTCAGAGAACCTCCACCAAGGCCGCCGAAGCCCCCGAGGTTCGTGAGGAAGACCAGAAAGCCACCTCGCAGCCTTCCCATAGATATACCCAAGAGGCGGGACCGTTGGTAATCTAGATGTGTCAACGGTCCCGCCTAAATATACAATGAACTATGCTTCTTGTTTTAATTTCTTCCTTTACTACTTTTGTATAATAATGAGAATAGGTTTGTTTTCATAGATAACAGTATCCATTATACACCATAAACTTTATTCTCTGACAAACTAGTTACATTTTCAAAAGCAATCAAAAGCAAGTTTTTTCAAAAAGCTTACTAAATACTTCTTTTGCTTAACAAATGACGTCTCCATTGAGTCAAATATCCCTTTACCTGCCTGTAGTTCTGGGACACCTGTAGAATGTCGACAGAGATCAGGTAAATTGTACTGTGATAAACAAATTTTTTTGATGGTCCGCTGGTTAGAGAATGAGAATACAGAGATATGCTCATTGTATACAATTCAGAAAACATTCTTGACACTTGATTCTGGGGCAATTATCTGAATAAAAAAAGAGCCTGTATAAATATTGACATTTTCAAAATAGCCTTGCCAAAACGTTGTTGAAATGTTAAAATTCAATTGCAGTTTTACAAAAATCTGTCTTCTAGTTTATTAATTTCTCAATAAGTTGTAAATACTTTTACTTATTCGTAAAGCAAATTAGTTTATTTAAATAGCTCTTCATCAATCAGTACAAAATTAATTTAAAAAACATTTTTCTCCGATTTCAGAGGCTGGCTTAAACCCATCACTGAATTCGTATTTTACTCAATTTCTGTAAATATAACTAGACTAAATGAGCAGGCCTCCCACGCGGTGGACCGATGACCTGGTGAAGATCGCGGGAAGCCGATGGATGCGGGCAGCGCAGGACCGGTCGTCGTGGAAATCCTTGGGGGAGGCCTTTGTCCAGCAGTGGACGATTTTTGGCTGAACATAACTATCAACACTAAAACCCTATTTTCAAACACTTTCGTGATCGATCAGAGAGAAACTGCTCTTACAATATCGTAAGATGCGAACCATATTTGGCCCTGAAAAGGGCCTTTTTCAATTTTTAAAATATCAATTTGCGCCGCGCGCATTTTCGACTCTGGCGGCACCTGGTGTTCGGGCAAGTATGAAGGTGGCAATGGCCATTATTGCACCTCCATGCTTGACCCTGACGCCGCCACTTGCATCGTCGTTTTCTGGGGTCCGGCACCATTTCTGGGGATCCCCGTCTTTTTTGTGATGAAGGCATTTTCAACTTCACTCGTGACGGTCAATCGGTCGACTGACGGACGATTCGAATAAAACACTCGACTTGCCTTGCTTGACAGGACCAGTGTTGCCAACCCATATCAAAATTTACCCCTAAGACTTTTTTCAAAACACCCTAAAACCCCTTGGTGTAGGTTTTTATATTAAGATTAGTTTTTGCCCGCGGCTTCGCCCGCGTGGAAATTGTTTTGAAGCCTATTTTTGAGGGTGAGTGGTGCGTGAGTCGCAAGGCACAGGTACAGGAGTGTCAGCACAGGAGTGTCAGCACAGGAGACAACTCAGGAGCACAGTTCTTTAGAACTATGTCTGGAATACCGTCAGGACCGCTGGCCTTATTCACATCTAGACTGCAAAGACTTTTAAGAACCTCTTTTTGGCGAATACGAAAAGGGGGCATTACAGTACCGCATGGAGGTTTCTGAGGTGGTGTATTATTTGCAGTATCCAGACGCGAATTTCCAGCAAACATACAGGCAAATAAATTTGCCTTATCTGCAGCGGAGTGAGCCGACGATCCGCCAGGTTTTACAAGTGGAGGCAAAGACAAGCGGCAGAAATTCGACTCGACCGACTTAGCCAAGGACCAAAATGCCTTACTCCCAGATGGGTAGGAGGCAAGTTTTGATCCAATATGATTTATGTGGTCAAAGCTTGCCCTGCGCAGTGTCATTTTGTAGGAATTGGCAGCTTTATTAAAGGCTTTGTTCCTGGAACGCGTTTCCGGAGCTTTGCGAGCTCGAGCGTTAGACCAGGCCTGATAAGCAGAATGCTTCAGGGCCTTGGCCCTGGTATACTCAGCACCAAACCATGGGCGCGCTTTGTATTCCAGAGGAATGTCGGAAAATGGAATGTAGTATTCCATTGCACGACATATAAACTCTGAGATGGCTCAAGGTTCCGGAGACGCTTGCAGCAGATGTTGTCGCTAAAATAAAGACAAGAGTCCGGCGTGCGCTTTAAAATTGTGCTCCAGATAATATCCTGGGTACTGCAGATAAGCTACGTCTGCCGGTCGTCTGATTTGCGTCTCCGTGAGAAAGAACAGTTGCGGTTTCTCGGTCTCGAGGTGGTGATGGTGGTATTTGGTAAAGTTTACGTCTTCAGTATTTTTTTAGTCTTCAAGATTATTTTTTCACATTATATTAAAATTTTCTTGTGTAAACTCTAATGACTGTCTGTATAAAATATAGACGACTTTCTTGTGGTAAGAAATAATTATTTGTACAAGAAATAAATTACACAAAATAATATACTACAGAAATTAACTAAAAAAAGTTTAGAAGTTAAAAATAGTTAGAATGTCCGTTTTAAGTAATAAAAGAAATTATAAATAAGTGAAAAGATTTAATGGACCCAATATGAAAATCTGCATTATTGTAGTATTTAAATCAGGGACCGGATGAGCGGCTAGCTTGGGAAGAGACCCGTGCCCAAGCAGTGGGGACGTGATGGGTTGTGAACGATGAGGGTCACAGATGTGTTAAACCATTTAAAATTTCTTTAGTAGTCTGAGAAGAACTGTTGTGACATACTGACGGACATGCCGAAATTGCAAGTTTCAAAGAAATAAAAACAAAAAAAACAACGAACTATGTTCGGTAAGTGCAATATAGTAGTGGATTATGACGTCCGTCCGTCCGTTGGTCTGTCTGCCTGTCCGTTGGCTGTATCTTTTGAACCGTACGAGTATCCGGTTGTAATTTTCACTGAATAAGTTTCAATATAAAAAACTTAACCCCAAAAAAAACATTTTTTTTAAGATTATTGTTTTTGCTCTAGGTGAGATGTCAAATGTTACATATCTTAAGCGACTATACTGTAAGGCTCGGTTTTTTTCTGAATCACGGCAACATTTTTAGCTGTCAGAAACTTTCCGTCGAATCCGTCGATTGACATTTATTTAAGTACCTATTTGTAACGTGTGTGTATTATATTCTTTCTAATAAATCTTTAAAGACCTCTGAAATACACTAACGGCGACAAAAGACTTTATAAGTGGAGAAAAATGTGCGTAACCCCAATTATTCAGTCAATTGTATATATCAGTGCCAAAAAAAAAATTACCTACATTGAAAATAACAATTTAATTTTTCTAACGAAGGCCAACGCAAGAAGTGCTGAAATACCCCCTGAAATGATAGAAAATTACGAGCCAGGTCGCCGCCGACGAAAACAGTGCGCATGTGGGCAAGCCACAAACCGCAGTGCCTACATCCAAGAACGCCTTGTTTTTTAAGAGGTACCTACTTCTCAAATTCAAATTTTTGACACTAATTTACATAAACATAAAAAAGTACTTGTAGGTACTTAATATTAAATTGAAAAAACCATAGATTTTGTTAATATTTAATATTTTCTACTCAATGACAAGAACTTTTAAATAGTAAACAATATTAGTTTGTAAAGGCATAAGTACATAATAAAAGATTCAATCAATGAGCCTCCTTCATACTTTAAACAGGCTTAGGACTGTCTGAATGTTGTAGAGAATATCTTTTACTATTACAAATACAAACTTAATCACTATTTATTGTTTATATTACACATTCAGGCATATTTAAAGCTCATTGATTTTACATGCAAAATCAACATAGATATAAAAAAGCTGTTAACAGAATTAAATTATTAGCTATAGTACTTTAAAACAATTAAAATTGTGCAGCTGATAAGATGGTAGCTAAACGCTTGCAAAACAGACATATAAGATCAAATAACTAGACATAGGAAATCAAATAATCAACAATTTTGATAATATCTAAACATTTACCATTAAAACTTCTTTTTAACAAAGGAAACACTCATATTATAGCAAACATGAAACTATATACAACGCAAAAATCTAAATCTAAATCCTAAAAATGCTAAACATGCAAAATCAACAATACAGTCAAACAATACAAATTAAACATACAATACAAAGTTATACAAAGGAAAAATCTAAATCTAAATCCTAAAAATCTTAATCTTCACACCGAAGAGTGTGCAGCAAGCATCTGAAAAATATAAATTGAGTGTAGTATGCCTGTCTGCAAAAGGTAAATTACAGTTCAGCTCGGCATAAATAAAACTCGCGTATGTAATTGGGGTCGGTTAGGTAATGCTTGAGTTTGGTAGTAAGTAATGATCAATTGTAAAATCAGTTCAGCAGTTATTTATGTGGTACGTAGTGGTTGTTGATTCTGATAATGGACAATTATTATCATGATCGGTTCAGCAATAATTGATGTGAGATGTAAGTTCATAATCCGTTCAGCAGTTGTTGAGTTTCAGATCATGCTCTAAATTCATATCTAGTTACTAAATTGGAATAATGTATGTTTACATGACTTTATAGTTATGAAATTCAGCAAAACATTCTAAACATAAACCTGGCTGTTTGGGGCATAATTTACAATAAACAAGGGACATTATGCGAACTTTATTTTTTTTCCAGCACAAATTACAACGGCGTCTCATAGTTCTATTTCTATCATCTGTAGGACATTTGGAAGGCAAGTGAATAATTGTACCCAAATTAGTCGTTAATAGTCGTCTGTCTGTCGGTGCGTCTTGGTCTGTCCGGTCTGTCTCGTCTATATTTAAAAGACGCCGTATTACTTTCAGTCGATATTCATAATAAGATAAATTGTCATTGGACTGGGATTTGTATAACAAGAATGAATTTAGAAACATGATCTGCATGACATGGATAATAATTTTTTTATACCACCGTGTGGATTTCGGGTAACAGGAGTAATAACAAAGGAGTTGATCTTTTCTATCAACTCCTTTCATATACCTGTTGTACTCTACTATCATACTAGGTTTGCGTACAGATTGCCTGCGACGTCTTGTATGAGTCTCAACTAACTCTCCACTATGTTGTGTAGAGATAGTTAACACTCTTCTCTTGTCTTGGTAATTTGCAACGCAAACCCCGCGCCTATTAAACTTATACAAGCAAGAGCCTGTAGGGACTCTGTGAGCGACGTAGGTTGGATTACGCAATCTACGTGCTCTCAGCGTTCCTGTAAGATACGTTTTCCTATCTAATATTTTTTCTGCTAGACCTACACTGTTGTAAAAATTATCCATGTACAAGGAATATCCACTATCTAGATACTTGTCCATTAGCAATAAAACAACTTTATCGGCGTGCCCTCTACCACCCACGAGAGCATCGTTAGCTCCCGTGTACATATGTATTTTGTGGCAAAAACCGCTGGATGCATCGGTTAGAACATACAATTTAATCCCATACTTGTGGCGTTTCCCCTTAATATATTGTCGAATTCCTAACCGACCACGCCACAAAACCAAACTTTAATCAATGGTCAAATTTCTCAGTGGAGTCACCAATGTTTGCATTGAGTTATAAAAAAAATCTACAATTGGTCGGGTGTATTTATGATATGGACCCAAACTGGCGTCATTATTAAATGTTAAACAACGTAAAATTACTAAAAATCTATCACGACTCATAAATTTACCAAACGTTAATTTGATAAGAGCATCTGTTCGCCAGTAGTCATTGATTCTATTAAGTTTGATATGTCCCATGTGAAAAAGTAGAGCCAAAAAGATTTGCATCTCCACGACATTGGTTTCGGTCCACCGATTAATTCGAGCATTGACGGCATTGGATTCGAGCAGTATGAGTATGAGTGTTAATACTCGAAACCAGAATGGTTAAAAATGCATTGTTGAAAACCAAATCAAAAAAATCAATTGGACACTCAGCTGCACCAATGTTGACGCGAGGTAGAGCAGTGAGCGGCAGCTGCGGTTGGTCGCCCTGTTCCCTCCACTCATCAGCGCCTGCTGGCTCCTGGCCTCGATCCGACTCGTCCGAGGAAGAGCCAGTTTGTTCTAGCTCTTCGGCGCCCGAATCGCTGGCGAAGTCACTGCAAAAGTAGGCAAATAACACAATATAATCACCAACTCACAAAATTTACCTTTATTATTTTTAATAACACTGAGTAATACTTACGCAGAGGCTTCGACATCAGAGTTGAAGATACGCTCTAACTCGTCCTCCATTTCGTCACTAGGGTAGGCAAGTAGGTGAGCGATTGCTACGTGCGAACGATTCGGAGTATAAGGACCGACTGCCCAACGTTGTATTTTTTTTTTTTTTTTTTCCCCCGTTAGATGTTAGTTGGGGAGAGAGGTGAATACGTTTACGTATACCTGTGCAGCTGTAAAACTGCACCGGTTATGTGGGACTCACAGTGTTAAACCGAATACCCACTAACACCCCCCGAAGAACTTTGGCAGCATAAGCCACCCTAAAAGTATATCGGAGCGACGCCCCCCCCTAGGGAGGGGGGACCCTGCCCAACGGTATGTTAGTACCATTATATATACTTTGCCAAGCCAACTGCGAACAGGTGCGAGTCGGATCTTGCTACATTCGGGTTCCGTAAAAGAAAAAATATTTTTATATTTTGAAGAAAAAATATTTTTTTTGTTTGGTCACGCATTTCATTCTCATTTATTTAAATACACTACTTACCTACAACTAGATATTACTCAGAGTTTTCAATATTTGTTATAGAATTCGAGGATATGAATATATCAAATCAGCATACTTTTCATTCTTTTTTAATATCAGATAATTATTGTAAAATCGGATATTTTCGAACCCTGATCTGGTTTTACATAATAAATAATAGACAAATTGAAAATTTCATTAGATTTGTTTTTTATTATATAACCTCCCGATTTTTTTGCAACTTAGTACCGACGTGAGGCCTGAAAATTAAGTATATAAAGAAAACCAACTTAATTAAATTTTTAATATGACTACAATAATATTTGGCTTGAACTTTGTGGAACTTTGGTATTAGACTAAAAATCAATACTCAAAGAATCATCATATCAGCCAAAAATCGTCCACTGCTGGACAAAGGCCTCCTCCAAGGATTTCCACGACGACCGGTCCTGCGCTGCCCGCACCCATCGGCTTCCCGCGATCTTTACAGGTCGTCGTCGGTCCACCGCGTGGGAGGCCTGCCTACGCCACGTTTTCCGGTGCGCGGTCGCCACTCGAGAACTTTACTACCCCATCGGCCATCTGTTCTACAAAAGAATACTAAGAATACTCCGCTCAGAATAAAAAAATGTATTTCTTACTTAAAACTAATGGAACTTTTAGAAGAAAAGAAAATAGGTACGTAAATCTTCTGGAAAATACTCGTATAGGTATATATAAGCCGTGTCGAAATTTCAAATCTTAATTACTGACAAAAGGGAAGTGCGATGACATCACTTCCTGCTTCTACCTCAACGTGGAAGCGGGGATCGGTATTACGTAGGGAAAGAGGTAAAATAGCAAGTCCAGTGCCTACCGGGGCCTCTCAGACCGCACGTCGGTACTTAAAGGTTAAGATCTATCTTATTTTTTGGTGAGGTCTACTCCACAAAAAATGGTTTTCATTTTTAATATTCCTATTTTATTTTATTTTCAGTTTTGGGTCAACGTTTTGAACAAAATGTACAAGGAGTCAAGATACATTTTTGGGCACGGATCCCCAAAACGTGGATGAGCCCCCGCGGCGGCATTCCATTGTGTTTTATGATCTTGTTTACGTAGACTTGTGGTCTCTAAGTAGGGTTGCCAAAAATATCAATATAAATTTAAGAGATTTTCAATTAGGGTGCCAAAAACAGCAGACATTTAAGAAATATGTTTTTTTTTCAAGTGTACTTAATTTATTCAATGCCATTTTTTACTTTCTCGACCTCGCAGTACGGTACGTACCTACGTTTTATATTGTTATCGCGATAAAAAAGTTTTTACAATTTTCGTGTGTAAATGTGTTTTATATAATTAACACATGCCAAAAAACCGATTATCTCAATTCCTTGCGTGGGTGCGTCCATCCGTCACGCTTGGCTCTGGAGTTTATATCTTTTATCCGATAGAGACCAAATTTGGAACTTAAGAGTTTTAAATTATTTCATCCAGGTATTATCAAAAGTTTCTTCGTACCATCAAATTAAAGAATGGCTGTCACACAACAAGAATGTTTTTTCTTTCTCATAAACGGCTCTTACGATTTTGATGAAACATTGCAAGTCGAGGTTGCTTATATCTATTACATGGTAATACCCATTAGTCTGGGAATAATCTTGTTTTTATGGTTCCCCTAGAAATTAAATTAAAACTTGCGATTCACTCACAAATGGTTGGAGCTATTCAATTATCATGTATTATGAATAAGTATATATTTGGTCATGCAATATGAATTTATCAAAAATATAACAATTTTTGTATGAAAAAATAATAATGAAAAAAATTGCCAAGTAAGTTTAGTACTGGCTGGCGTACAATTTATTATGAGTGTATGAGAGCTCATTGGTCCGAATGGTGATTAGATTATACAGTATATTCGGCAACCCTATTTTTAAGTAATGGATGCTTTTGTGCGCAGGTTTTATGGCGTGGTTTCTAATTACTGGATGCGTTTGTGCGCACCGATGTTTTATGGCCTTTCTGCCGCATTTGGCAAATACACAGAATGGATAAAAAAATAAAGCATGGTATTTTTTGTAAGCCTTGGCTGTCCGCACAATAAATTAGTAAGTTTAAAATTCGTCATGCGATTTTGAAGTTTTCATTTAACGTAATTTACGTAACGTAACGTAATTTCGCTGAACGGATCTGGATAAAATTTGGTAGGTAGACAGATTAGGACCTGGATTAACATATAGGGATTTTTTTATCCCGATTTCTTAAGTGGTTCCCGTGGGATAGTTGTTAACTCTCTCTTTTTTGGTAATTTCGGTTATTTTGAGAGGAGGAAAGTGACACAGACTACTAATTAGCAAAATTCGAAATAGTTTCCAAGGGATCTAGAGAAAACTTTATTTTCACGCTCGCGAGCCGCTTCTCGAAGCCAGTCCTAGAAATAATTGAGGGGTTGAAAAGTGACACTTGAGGCTCGCGCACTGCGCAACCTTGAAGCCAGTCATAGAAATGATACCCACGCGGGCAAGCTGTACCTTGAAGCCAATCATAGAAATGATACCCACGCGGGCAAGCTGTACCATGAAGCCAGTCATAGAAATGATACCCACGCGGGCAAGCTGTACCTTGAAGCCAGTCATAGAAATGATACCCACGCGGGCAAGCTGTACCTTGAAGCCAGTCATAGAAATGATACCCACGCGGGCAAGCTGTACCTTGAAGCCAGTCATAGAAATGATACCCACGCGGGCAAGCTGTACCTTGAAGCCAGTCATAGAAATGATACCCACGCGGGCAAGCTGTGCGGGCATTTGCTAGTAAATTATAAATTTTCTTTGTCTTTAATAGATTCGTCAGCTGTACATTTTTCTCTTTTGTTACCATCTAGAATAACGTCATTTTAGTTCAAATAAAAACAAACTGAATCACCTGGTCTCTTGCTATTTTGCATCTGACTAAGTGATATCATTTCATTAATTTTGAAATATTCATATCAACGGAATTTGGCGGAATATTTGGAGGTCTCCGATCACCAAGAGACATGTTTATCATATTTAAACCTCTTCCTAACTTCATTGTCTCATCCTAAAACAAATAATAACATAATTACAAATTTTCTAGTTATAAGCTTTTGTTTGTAAAGAATTTTATTTATTTATTTACACTTATAGTACACCAAAACAATTTCGTAAAGCTAATACATACAGTTATTATAATGTAGTGTACAGTAGGCGGTCTTATTGCTAAAAGCAATCTCTTCCAGACAACCTTTCCAGAATTTTAATTATTTAGTTTTATTTTCAGCGCAAACCCTTTAATTTGATACCCTATCATGGGGTGCATAAAAAATAACTGGTTCACCATCTTTGGGAGTCCACCATATTTAGAATGACGTCACTTAGCTATCCATGCACTGTGCTCTAAATTTAACGTGTATGCAAAATTTCAGCTCAATCGAAAACTGGGAAGTAATTCTAATTTAGCTTCTAAGATAAGGTCATTTGCGTTAAAATTGGAACAATATAGTGTTAAGCAATTATTTTTTGACTGATAATATTTTTTTATTGATGAATATCATATTTTAATACTTATTATCATGTTCCGGACGAAGACAAATGCAAAAACACAAAAATCATGAAAATTGGTGCAGCCGTTCTTGAGTTATAACTTAAGTCGTGTTAGTTACACCATATATATATATATATATATTGTAACTAACACGACTGGTAAGTAGTGCAAATCTAATCTAATTTAGAACAAAAAAGTTATATTAACTGGGGGTCGGAAATCAACGGTTTACGAGTTAAAACCCATATATTTTTTTCAATTTTGTATGTAAAACGCATTTCCTTAAATGTTTTGTGATTTTCCAAAAAAAAAACTAAAATATAGTTGACTTGCAAAACACGATAAAAACTATATAGGGACAAATCACACATGGTCATCTGGCCCCAAAGTAGGATTCCCTGTGTTATGGGTTACCAGAGACTGATATACATACTTATATACGTTTAAATACATACATATTTAACATCCAGACACAGAGCAAACAAATCTGCTCATCACACAAATGCTTGCCCTGGGTGGGGATCGAACCCACAACCCTCGGATCAGTAGTCAAGGGCACTAACCACTGAGCCACCGAGTCAGTCTTTATATATATATGAAAGATGGATATGTAGTCCAACGCTAAGGAAAAAGTCTTAACGTCACTCGCGTCTTACCTATTTATTTATTAAAATAAACAGACAAAAGTAACCAAATAAGTCTTTCTTTAAGTAAAATTGTGAAAAAAAAAACCAAAACCGAGAGGTTTATGAAATAATGGACTCTTTTACCACTTGCTTCATTTAGGTCTTTTTATTTACCTACACGATACAAATATTTGGTTTCAATGTAGAAATAACCGACAAAATACGTCTTACATACTAAGTTTTATCAAATACGCCTTTACAACTACAACAAACACAAAAATGAACAGAAGCGCCTTTTCTTTCTATTCCAAACGTATTTTTAACTCATTTTTTCCCAAAAACTGAACCTTACTTCTTATGACGGCAGAGTTGCACCTTTGATGAACAATAACTAAAATTAAAAATTTATAAAAACCCGACACAAAATTTTGTGGTAGCGGCCATCTTGGACCGATTTTCATCAAACATAGCTAAAAACACTCCTGACTAATTCACCTTTCAAATAAAATAAAACAAAATCAAAATCGGTTCATCCGTTCGGGAGTTACGATGCCACAGACAGACACATACACAGACACGTCAAACTTTAAACACGTCGTCGTTTTTACGTTGGGGGTTAATAAATGCCGCTCGCCGCTCTGAAAGTAATATATTCTAAATAAAAACAATAAAAAAAAGTGTGTGTGTCAGCTCCGACGCACGACTGGAGTTTACACTGACAACGGATTCGTGATAAGGGACCTCAGGGATCCCCAGATATCTATTATGGAAGCAATCGGTCCAGTAACTAAAAAGTTCAAAATGGCGGCCACTTTTTTCACTTCCGACAACAGATTCGTGATAAGAGACCTCAGGTACCCCCAGATATCGATTTTGGAAGCAATCTGTCCAGTAACTAAAAAGTTCAAAATGGCGGCAAATTTTTTTCAATTCGGGCAACGGATTCGTGATAAGGGACCTCAGATATCGAGTTTGGAAGCAATCGGTTCAGTAACGAAATAAAAACTTTTTAATATTTTTTTTTGTCTCATATTTGGAAACTCACTACGAAGCGCATGCGGTTCTTTTTTCAAATTTGGCGCGAAAACAAGTAACACATACATACAATAATATACCTATATTATACACTGTGGTCGGGGATAGGTAAAATTTTTCGTTTAACGCACTTCGGGTATCCTCGCGTGACATCGTAGTTTGATTTTACTCCCATATATTTCATACCCCGGCCTTATATATGCAAATCGATTCTTAAGGAGTAAACTCCAAAAACCTAATTATTATTATTATTTTTAATTAATTATCCTTCTAGAAGTTCGTTCGGGTGTACTGCAACTAATTGAGTGAACGAATAATGGTAATAAAAGCTGAGAACCATCCAAAACAACACGAACATGCGAGGTGTGTCGATGCGCACTGGCGTTGTGGTTCGCCAGTCGTGTCCGCCGCATATCCGTTGCAATGAACACCTCTGTCATGTTCGTAGCACTCGCGTTAACACCCGTTTTCATACGGCTGTGCGTCCAACACACATGTCGTGTCAACGAACGTTGTAATATGACACTATTTTTATTGTTCTTAAGCAGGTAAAGTGTACATAATATTTTCACAAAATGAGTCTCATTCAAAAATAACACGTTATATTAATCTTGGCTTGAATCAATAAGTTCATGTTTATATAAAAAACATTATACCAAATCACATATCTCTTTACTCACTTTTTAGTCACTTTCCAGCAGTATGTAAGAAGCTTTACATCACTTTTATGTTACTTTTACGTTACGGTCACGCAAAAGTATATACGTTACTTTTATGTTACATGTGGCAAAATTTTGGGCCCCACCCATGTGTAAATTGATGTCGCTAAATATTCAAGCTCGACTACGAGAGCCTATATCTATAGACGCCATCAAGCAGATGCTACAAAAACCGGAGAAAGAACTCGAAAAAAGATTTAAGTTGATAGAATCTCATATCTTATATACTGAGGCAACTATATTGGACCAAAGATCCAAAGAAAAAGCATTCAAAAACGACCAAATTTTTTAAAAAGGTTTGGTCAGCTTGAAGCAGAAAGTTGGCAGAGCACGTAGAGCAACAACCGAACCGGAGCCTTAACCAATACCAGTACCTAATCTGCCGTATACGTCGTCCTCATATTCCATCTGGGACGAATTTGACAGAGAAGTCGCCCAATTAACGCCAGCTAACACTACTGCTGCTGGTATAGTAGAAGTCGATAAATACATGACTGAACCCATCTGGTTGAGAACTAAGGACCCCTTTGTATGGTGGCATGAGAGACGTCATATGTATAGTTACGTATTGAAACGTCTTCACTTAGTCGCCATTTCCGTGCTATGTGAGAGTTTTCTCAAAAGCGGGGTACACTGTGAACAAACGAAGAACTAGACTAAAGTCGAAGAAATTATCACAATTGCTGTTCATCAGCAGTCATGTAAATGTAAAGTAAAATTGTAAATAACAAAATGTAAATAGAATAGATGTATATTCAAATCATGTAATACACTGATTTTTAAATACGCCAACCTAGTTATTTCTATATATTTTCGATTGATTGTAAAAACTAGGTTGACAGTCCTAAGCCTGTTAGCAGGAAAAACAAAACGTAAATCATTTAAATTTAATCTTGCACTATTTATGTAAGTACATACTTACTTAGAAAATAATAATTGACTAGCCTTATATCATTCTCTTTATTTTTGTAAATACCATCTGTAAGTGTTATAATTATTGATAAACAAATAGAGAAATAATGTAATTTGTAGCAAGCATGTATGTAGGACAAAGCAGGAGAACCGGATTTAGGCTTAAATCAATCCAACTCACTAAAAGTATAACGCGACGTATTGATGTAGTGATTAATTTTTTCTCTTTGATCAGAGTATTATTTGGGGTTTAGAGATTTATAGGAGTGATTTAAATCCTAGGACCAAAAGGATTTATAAATCTTTGTTCCTTGAAGAGATTTAAATTGCGCATGTCTGCTGGCGAGTGGCGACTAGCAACGGAGCAAGGTGTGTGTGTTGTGGGGTCGCGCGCGGAATGGGAAATAAAGCGAGTCGACCAATCACTTTCTACAATCGCGCGGTGCGCCGGCCGCCGAATTTGTTTATTATTTACTCGCAATTTGACAAATCTCCGGTGAAACCTATACACTTATTTCGATAATTATACAATAATTATGTAAAACATTACTTAGTTCATTGTTCAAAGAAGTGAAAATGTCCAAGGACAGTTCAAATCAAGTGTTTGTGGACGTTACTAAAAGTAATTTGCCGGTATGGAAATACTTCAAAAAATCCGTGGATGGTTTGAATGCTAAGTGCAAATTGTACAACGCTATTCGCAAATGCTCAAATGGTTCACCAAAGGGCCTACCATGATCACATGAAGTCTATTCACAAAATTGACACGAAATGTTTGTTAACGAGGAAAGAATAGTTGGCAGTGGCTCTAGTGTTATATCAACTTTAACCTTGACCTCGTCTGCATCTGTGCCTTACTTGCCAATTCAGAGTCAAAATGATCCCGCGTTTGTGGAGATTGATTGATGAAAGCGTATTTCTGAACGCCAAATTGAATCAACTGCAACATTATTATGTCTTGAAAATCCAGCACAGTATCAAGAGGATTCAGAAAAATACGCCACTGATACAACATTTCAATTACCGGCAAAAAGCTCGATCAGAAAAAACATTAGACTTGCTCAAACGTTTACACCGAATTTCTCATTTACAAAATCCAATTTTATCGGAAAATGTTGGTGAAGGTGAAGATGATAAGGAAGACGAGGACCAGCCACTTTCAAGAACCCAACAAGCTTGCACTGAAACTTCTCTTCAGCAGGAATTGGAACAGGCCTTGAAAGCATGTAATGAATTGCAACCTAAAGCGCTGATTTCTGATAAAAAAAGAAATGAATCTTTACGAATACGAAGGAGAACGGGGCCAATACCTGAAATTCGCTTTTAACAGCCTGTTATCTTTCGTCCCTACTAGTGTGGAGGCAGAAAAGGCCTTTTCAGCCGCGGGCTATTTAGCCACTGATATACGTTGCCGATTGGGTGATGACACTTTAAGTGTACTATGCTTCTTGAAAAGCCATTTTCAAAATGTTTAAAATTTTTTTGCTCATCATTACATAATTATAGGTTATAATTATGATCTCATTGCATTATTGCATTTATTTAATTTTAGTCACTAAAATGTTGATTGATTCTGTTCATTTTTGAAATAAACGTTGATTATTGTGTTCATATAATGTTGTTATATTTGAAAAATATACTTAATTATATTAAATAATCCTAAAATACTGGTTACTAGCAATTTACAGTATTGGACATAAAAACAACGCCTTTTCATTTATTCTGCTCAATCTCAAATAATCCCAATAATCTTGATTCGCTCCAAGATCTCGAATGGTCAATCTTGGTTCGAGATTGCATTTCCTAGTTGGACGTTTTTAAAACTGTAAAACTAGTGAAATCTAAAGAAATGAAGCCACCCGCTCATATAAATTCCGATTATCTTGCTTAACAAAATAATGACAGAAAAGAAGCAAAAGTTGTTTGATAATTTCTGGAGTATTGGTTTATTACAGAAGCAACGGGGTTATTCGTGTGTTGCAGCTCTGAATAATTCTGTGCGTCGCTTAAAAACTAATGCTACAAAATAAAGACGACCAAATTGCTGTTTTACGTTTTCAGTAGAAGGGAAAACTATTAGTGTGTGTAAAACCTTCTTGTTAAACACTTTAGCGATATGTGAAAGGATGTTACGAACGGTTATTCGAGCAAAATGCAGTGATACTGGTATGTAGTTCATTAATAGTATAGTTATTAATTATACATTTATTATATTATATATTATACATTATAATTAAAACGTAAAAAATCAATGTTTATTTTTGTCTTAAATGATTAAAGAGAACAAATATAGCTTAATAAGATAACCATTATAGTTAATATTTTTCGCTTATCAAGATATTGCTATCAGATTAATACCGTGAAACAAAACATACATGCGATTTTGGTTTAAGTTTAATTTTGCTATTAGGCGATTTCATTCGAATTTACCTCAAAATTATACTAACAAGGTATTTTGGTTACCTATTTATCTTTTGGGAAAAAGTTAGGTATTGTTCGAAATCTAATGGTTTTTATAAAAACAGGTTATATCAATATCCGATAAAATAATAAAAACCACGGGTTATCGAATGATATGAACTAGCGACGCTGCTTCATCCGTAAACGACTTTATAAGTCTGACTGTTCAAGGACTTGATAAAAATTTTGAGCTGAAGAGTTATTGCCTTAAGTATTTACTTTTGAAGGCGAAAAGCATAGTGGTGAAAGCATAGTGGTGAAAACATAGCCCAAAACTTACGTCAATTATTTCAAGATTGGATTATCAACGAACAGGTACGAGCTGCAGAATTATGAAGACAAATCTGCTACACCATCATTGTCCTCAGTTGACATTCTAACAGATTTTGAAGAAAGATACGCAACGCCACCTCTTCCTTCAGGTACTTCAATAAACCAAATAGATACGGAAAACAGGCCCCTTGCTCCAGTTCTTGCAGATGTTCCGGAAAAACAATTAGATGCAACGCCACCTCTCCCCTTAGTTACTTCAAAAAAACAAATAGATACTGCAAACAGGCCCCGTACACCAGTTCCTGCAGCTGTTCCTCAAGACCAATTACTTCCTGCCCCACTAGATGATACAGTTCCCGAACAAAGTACGACCTATAAAAGTCCCATAGCGCTTAGACCCGTTCCAAAAATGGCACCAAACAAGACAGCAAAGCGAAGGAAAACTCAAAAGGCTGAAATTTTAACAAGCACTCCTATAAAAGAAGAACAAAGGCAGAAGTTAGCTAAAAAACGCAAAGCTGATGCTGACAAAGATAAAAAAGTTTTGAAAAACTTCAACAAAACTTTAAAAGAAACGCCTGGAACATCTGGAACATCAGCTAAGCAAAAGAAAGTCAACACTAAGACAGCAAATACTAGGAAAAAGACATCTGAAAAAAAAACCCTCCTGCAAATAGGGGTAAGACTTTAAACAAAAATTATAATTGCCTTGCTTGCGATGAACCATATGAAGATCCACCACGAGAAGACTGGATTATGTGCGACGATTGCAAGTCATGGGCTCATGAGACATGCACTTCATACTCTGGAATCGGATCCTTCTATTGTAATCTTTGTCAAGAAATCTAGCACAGATATTTGGACTTTATAAAACTCAGGACTCATAAGTACAAAATAGATTACCTATTTCAAAATATTATGCTGTCTTCGACGCTTTTAAATTTTTATTTATATCATAAGTATACCTACTGATTTTTAAGTATTATGTACCCATGAAGACTGACAGTTATTGATTGTTGAAGACTGATCAATGTACGTTTTTGAAACGTTCTTAAGACTAAAACAGAAACTTTTAAGAAAGAAGAAAATGCTATTTGTTAAACTTTCCTAGATTTTTATAATAGGTTTTTCGATATAAAAGTAGTGTAGGATAACTAACTAACTTGAGACTGATGATTAAGTAGATATGCAAATAATTAATAAGACTGAGTTCCTAAAAGATATAATGAGTTTATTTGTAGACAGAAAGGAAAAAAATAGGTATATAACAAGTATAGAAAGACATTTTCAAGATTTTTATTAGGTACATCTGACGATTCTAAGAGGTATGGCTTATAGATATTGTCTAATGATTAATAAAGGCTTAGCAAGTGTCATATTATGACAATAGATATTAAGATGATGATAAAGACTGTTGATTAAGTAGGTGTGCAAATAATTAATGAAAGTGAAAAAAAACCTAAGCCAATTGAAAAAAACTAAGTCGATTTGTAGGAAGTAGGTAAAAATAATGAAAACAAAAAGAATAAAGATATATTCAAGATAGTTTATAACATTAATCTGATTATTGTAATGAGTATGACTCATTGATATTGTCTAGTGATTAATAAAGGCTTAGCAAGAGTCATATTATGATGAAAGAGACTGATGATTAAGAAGATGTACAAATAATTGATAAAACTAAGTTCCTAATAGAAAAAAAGAAGTCGATTAGTAGATAGGAGGTAAAAATAATGAAAACAAAAAGAAAAAAGATATATTCAAGATAGTTTATAACATTAATCTGATTATTGTAATGAGTATGACTCATTGATATTGTCTAGTGATTAATAAAGGCTTAGCAAGAGTCATATTATGATGAAAGAGACTAATGATTAAGAAGATGTACAATAATTGATAAAACTAAGTTCCTAATAGAAAAAAAAAGAAGTCGATTAGTAGATAGGAGGTAAAAATAATGAAAACAAAAAGAATAAGGATATTTTCAAGATTGTTTATGGTTGCCGTAAAGTTTTTCATGAAACAATGTTTTTAATAAAAATAATAATTCAATTCAAAGTTTTTTTTTTCATTTTATTTCCTATAACAAATCATATAATATCGTTTAATGTAATATATATCGTTTCAGCATATTGATATCCTGTCAATATTTGAGCTGTCCACTTTGCCCAAGTCCTGTGGCCGCTTTAGGCCGCTGCTGGGGCAAAGCGGTTTTTAGGCAAGTTTTCGTAATTTTTGAATTTTGCCTTTTTGTGTTAATTTATAAGAAATTCAATTGCATATTATCAAAATAAATAGCATATTGTACCGTATGGTAAAAGTCGTTTTCAGATAATTATTATACATCCAGTTTTATTGAGACTTAAAGTTAGAGTGTCCGCTTTGAGCTGACTTCCCCTATAGCTTGTTCAAAAAAATATCAAGTCGATCAACACGTTAATACTAGTTCCCACATAACAGCAAGGAATAAACCATCAACTAGTCACCAGCAACTTTTGACACATATTACGCCTTCAACTACAGATTTTGCAAAGAAGACAGAGTTTAATTGAGTTTTTTTGTTGCTTGCAATATTCCGTTTCATTAACTCAATAACCCAGCATGCCGAAATTTCTCAATGTACGAATCAGATTATCTCTGAAGAGTCTACGATACGAAAAAACTACCTGGGCACTATATACCAAAACGTGCTGACTGAAGTTCGGGCGGATCTGCAAGCAAATTTACGCTGGATATCAGCTGACGAAACAACAGATTCATGTGGAAGATATGTAGCGAATTTGATGGTTGGCAAACTAACAAAAGAACCCTTAACTCCTCACTTGGTTGCCTGTAAGGTCCTAGAAAAAACAAATCATTCAACTATTGCACGTTTCATAAATGATTCCATAAGATCTTTATTTCCCTATTCTTCCGTGGATGAAAAAATTTGCATATTTGTTTCTGATGCTGCTCCATACATGATAAAAGCTGGTTTAGCTTTGCAAAAGTTTTATCCAAATCTACTGCATATAACTTGCTTAGCTCACGGTTTTCATCGCCTTGCAGAAGAGATAAGGAGAGAATATGGGAATGTGAACAACTGATTTCCATGACAAAAAAAGTGTTTTTAAAAGCACCATCAGGAGTGCAGTTTTAAAAAGAACAATTACCAAACATAGTACTGCCGCCCAGGGTTGATAAAAATCATGGTTGTTTTGTTTACGACAGATTTTTTTGATTAAAAAAAAATAAAAAAACAATGATTTTTTTGTTTTAAATTTATTTATTAACTAACATTTTTTATACTAGTAACGCTCAATCGAACGAACGACAGCGAACAAGGCAAGGGAATTCCCCGTTTCTTAATATACGTTCAGTGTGACCAGATTCAGTATTTCAATACTTTTACGGTATGTTTTATTGGCTTTTCCCAGAGTTTCAAACTATCTCTATACCAAATTTCATCTTTATCGGTTCTGTAGTTTCGGAGCCTATTCAATTCAAACAAACAACCAAATATATCTTTTCCTCCCTTAAAATATAAGTCGGGTAAAAACCGCAAGTAACTCATATAAAATATGGTATTTATTATACCATATTTTATATGAATTTATTGAGATAATGAATGAATAAAAAATTGTAAATCAGTATTTTTTTTTGGTATATTTTCCCTGTGCAAGTCGGTATATTTCAGTATTTTTTCAAGGTGCTTCTGTATTTTTGTAAAATTTTATCTGGTCACACTTTATACGTTTCTCATGGTCAGTTTCTTTCGTAGACAGAATACGATAATTTGCGATTTGTGATAATATTTGTTGTGAAAATGACTGGTCGAAAGAATTATACGGAAATCCACGACTTGAATAAAAAGGGTTGCAGGGCAATATGTGTCAAATGCCGTAAGGAGATGCAGGGAACACCGCAGCGACTAAATGCGGAAACTTACTTACGTGTCGTGGCGTGTCGTGACGCGCCAGAAGCATATCGGTTTCATACATTTGATATGGTTAGAGACATATTTGCATGTCGTGTCTAGTCGCAACACGTACTGTCGTGGCGCCGACTGCTCGCCGCCGATTGCGCCAGAGCGGTGGTGGGGGTTATATGACGCGACACGACACAACAGGCAAATGTGTTTCTATACCAGCGCGTGGCTCGTGGCGCGAACATATAGCGGGTACTTTTTAATTTATTATATTTGCAGCAAAATGACTGACGATCTTATAGAACTTGTACGTCAACGAAAAGTTATATATGACTCAAAGTGTAAAGAGTACAAGGATCATTTGATCAGAAATGCTGCTTAGGAAGAAATTGCTTATAGGGTGAACACAGTATCTTCTTTTCTTTTTTTTGCTTTTAAGAAGTTTCATTGCTAAGAGGAATTGAAGGTCTTCATAAAAATCACTATACGAATCAGAAGAAAACATTATGTATGTTTAAACGCTGCAAGGGTTCGTTAAGTAATGATCAGAAATAACGCCAGAGTACGCTACGACACGACACGTTAGTGTGCACACTCACCGTCACGACAGTAAGCATCACGACACGCCACGACACGTAAGTATGTTTCCGCCTTAAAGGACCATTTTAAGTCGTGTAGCACGCAAGGTAAGTTTTTACTAGCTTTAATCGAATTTTCACTCCTTTTTCTGACTGAAATTGAATGTTATGGTTATTGGTCTAGACACCTACGAAAATTAGGTACGTGTTTGTTTTATTATATTATTACAATACAATTTTATTACAATTATTTTATCTTTACTTGTGGCTTTTGTACTGTGAAAGATAAACCGGTTAAGTATATTAATAGATGGGTGGTCTAATGTTCACATGGATCCTATTATTTGCACCTGTATTACTACTGAATCGGGCGAAGTGTACTTATTGGAAAGCATAGACACATCTGGAAAACCTCACACACTTAATTATCTAACAGAAATATCTAAGGATCTTATTAAAAAATGTAAGGATGAATACAAATGTAGGGTGGGAAGTTTTGTAACTCGTAATGCATCAGCCATGACCAGAATGCGACAGGACTCAATGAGAATGAAGAACAAATATTGACATATGCTGCTCACATTTTGAATTTACTTTCGAAAGATTTGGATATGAAAGAGGTGCGAGAGCATATCGTACAAATTGTAAAATATTTTAAAAATAACCACTTTGCTGCTGCTAAATATTAGGCTGAAAGCGGTAGAGCCCTTATTGTGCCGCAAGAAGTGAGGTGGAATACCCTATCAGATTGTTTCGAAATATATGTGTCGGAATGGCAAAAGATTTTAAAAATTTGTGAAGATAACATAGATAGCGCCATTTACCAAAAAGTAACAAACATGGTTTCATCAAGAGGTCAGCAGAGGATTTGTTAAAAATCTTTAAGCCAATTGCAATAGCATTAGATTCATTACAAAAATCAAATGCATCATTGTCTGATAATGTTGAGGTTTTCAAACAGCTGGAAGCAATTTTTGAAGAACGGGATGCAAACATAAGTCAGCTAACCGCACTGAAAAGAAGATATGAAATGGAATTATCACCTGCTCATTTTTTGGCTTATTAGCTAGACCCTTCAAAAGTTAAGTTCCATTTAACAGCAGAAGAAGAAACACAAGCCTTAAACTTTGCACAAAATGAATATTCGGGAACAGGTCTACTGCCTCTAATAATAAAATTTAAAGCCCGTGCCGATCTATGACTGACTCGGTGGCTCAGTGGTTAGTGCCCTTGACTACTGATCCGAGGGTTGTGGGTTCGATCCCCACCCAGGGCAAGCATTTGTGTGATGAGCAGATTTGTTTGCTCTGTGTCTGGGCACAGATTACTAAATAGTTACTTCGGTCTGGGTGTTAAAAAATATATCTATATATGTATGTATTTAAACATATATAAGTATGTATATCAGTCTCTGGTGGTAACCCATAACACAGGGAATCCTACTTTGGGGCCAGATGACCATGTGTGATTTGTCCCAGAATATTTATTTATTTATTATTTAAACAAGTCATGTTTGCTGAGAAAATTATAAATAATGTTACACCATTGCAATGGTGGAAATCTCAGTTGGGCAGCCTGGATGAAGATGATAAGCTTAAGCCTATCTTTTACCAGCTGTTCACAGCTGTAGCTTCCTCTGCATCGATTGAAAGGATCTTCTCCACATTTGGGCTGGTCCAATCAAAACTAAGAAACAGGCTGGGAAACGAAAAAGCGGCAAAATTGATTTTCCTATTCAAATATTTTAATAAGTCCTAAGTCAATAAAAACATTAAAAACTACACATTTTGGTACATACATATTTTTCTTTTATAGACCCATACATAACATAACATTATTTATTTAGGTACCTACATCGCGTTCCTGAAAAAATTCGGATTGGATTTAAATCACTGATTTTATTTTTAAAAATCACTTGATTTAAATCAATCAACCCTGCTGCCGCCAGAACCTATCATTACCCGCTGGGGCACTTGGCTAAAGGTGGTGTTATTTTATGCAGAAAAATTTGAATCTGTAAAGAGTAGATGGTGAATGGTGACAGTTCGGAGGCCATTCCCATTCAGGAAAGCAAGCTGGCATTTGAAAACGATTCTATAAAACACAATATTGCCCTCATATCAACACATTTTCACAAGTTACTGGATGCATTAGAAAAATTAGAAACCAAAACCTCCCTTTTAGTAAATCAATAGAAATACTAGAATCAATGATCGATCTCACCAACTCCCTTACTAATTCAATATCAGAGAGTATTCAAAAAAAGCTAGAAGCTGTTTTACGCAAAAACTCAGACATTGAAGATTTGAAGACCATTAATGCCTACATCAATGGCACACGCCATACTCTGCCAAAACAGGTATCTCCAGTAATGGCGCCAAATTTAAAATTTTGTCCACTGACTTCAGTGGATGTTGAAAAGTCGTTTTCGGCATACAAATTAATACTGGGTGACAAACTTCACAAATTTTCTCCTGAAAATTTGGAAAGATTCATAGTTGTCTATTGTAACAAAAATTGTCTATTGTAACAAAAACTATGTATAATTTTTAGGATATATCTCTTTTATTATTTCATTTTTAATTAATTTAACGTATTACTTTTTTTTTATTTTGATATGTGCATATGTCTACTAATAAGCACCTTGAAAATATTTTAAAAATTTTGACATGCTAGTAAATGAACAAAATATTATTTATCTCATCAACCTAGCATGTGGAAACAAAATTGAATTTTTGTTATCACTTATTTTCAATAACCCTTTTTGCCCCACTTAAATGTTGTAATTCCTTGATATGGCCCTTCTCAAATTCTATTTCCCCATCCTGGTCAGGTAGGACATACTAAAAAGACCATGTATTTTGAAGGAATTTGCAAAAAGACCAGGTATTTTGAAGTAATTTTCCAAAAGAATGCAATGTGAGAAACTCGGACGACACAATCACATTAACAGGTCTAATATGCAACAGATGGTAACATAGTAGTTGTCGGAGGTTTTGTAATGCTTTATTTATGCTGAGACTAACACAACCTTTACGGTTATTTAGTAAAGACAGGAACATTGGCAGTGAAACTTGCCATTTTGCAATTTTAGTGGAACCCAAGCTGACCAGCAGGGGCTGACAATATTGCAGGTCAGGAATTATGCCACAACCTGTTTATGTTGGTAGGAATGCAAACTTTTTAATGTTTGAACAGGCGAGTCTGCAGGAAGATATTATTATTTCGCTTTAACAATCACTAAGGATGCCACACATTTGGAAGCGACAAGACCTGTACAAAACAATATTATCCACCTAATAGACTGGGCTGTGATGCCACACTTGTGAAAGCCACAAAACCTGTCCAGAACACTACTCCACCTGCTAGACTGGGCTGCGACGCCACACATGTAAAAGCCACAAGACCTGTCCAGAACACTACTACCCACCTGCTAGACTGGGCTGCGATGCCACACATGTAAAAGCCACAAGACCTGTCCAGAACACTACTACCCACCTGCTAGACTGGGCTGCGATGCCACACATGTAAAAGCCACAAGACCTGTCCAGAACACTACTACCCACCTGCTAGACTGGGCTGCGATGCCACACAAAGCCACAAGACAGATGTGAAAGCGGCAAGACCTGTACGTAACAATACTACCCAGCTGCTAGACTTGGCTCTGACAAACTGAAGTTAAAGCCTTCTCAATTATGAATTACTGAATTCAATTCAGGCAGCCCTTTTCTGTATGTCTTGAGGTCGGCCTCAGCAGATTAGCCTGTACGCTGAAAAGATTTTCTCTAACAATCATTTTCAAATGCATTGAGACACTCGCTTTACATACTAATCCAAATAAGTTTTGATCCAATGATCTTGTATCAATTAGCTAGTACTAAGATGAATTTTATAAAATCACTTGATTGTACGTAACAAGAACATTCGTTGAAAAACCTTGGAATTTTATATCTTTTCTTACAGAAATAGAAGGTATGAAATGAAAAATCTAATAGTTTTTGTGAGAGCCGCAGCGCTTTGCTTTGAGGGCAGCTCTTAGTATTTCGATCTAGATTTTAATGGAAGAACTCTTACGATACAAGGGCGAACCAGCCGAGCAGAAAATTCAACCATTTTCTTCAGAAATGTAAAAAATAAAAAAAACCAAACAAAATTTAAGACGCACAACGGTTGAGATGATAGAATGAAAGAAAGAATGAAATGAACGATGAAATTCGAAATACGAATCGTGCAAGGAATCGGAAATCGAAATTTTCATTAGTTGTGAATTTTTCTTGGCCATGGAAACAAGTCCTTAGGCCGAATCTAATATATAAAAATGAATCGCAAAATGTGTTGGTAAGCGCATAACTCGAAACGGCTGGACCGATTTCGCTAATTCTTTTTTTATCGAGTTCGTTATTGTCAGGAGAAGGTTTTTATGTAGGGTAGGGTAGGGTAGTGTAGTGTAGTGTAGGGTAGTGTAGGGTAGGGTAGGGTAGTGTAGGGTAGGGTAGGGTAGTGTAGAGTAGGGCAGGGTAGTGTAGTGTAGTGTAGGGTAGTGTAGTGTAGTGTATTTAGGGTAGGGTAGGGTAGTGTAGTGTAGGGTAGGGTAGGGTAGGTTAGGGTAGTGTAGGGTAGGGTAGTCTAGTGTAGGGTAGGGTAGTGTAGTGTAGGGTAGGGTAGTATAGAGTAGGGTAGTGTAGTGTAGTGTAGTGTAGGGTAGGGTAGGGTAGGGTAGGGCAGTGTAATGTAATGTAATGTAATGTAAGGCGGTACGTAGTTCGCCGGGACCGCTAGTACGTAAATATTTTTCACTTTCTTAATTTGTTTGTTGGATTTGTATTTGCAGCATTAAAAATCTTCTCTGAAGTTCTTGACATCATTTGCAGCAGCCTTATTCTGAGGTTGCAGTTGTCTATTAAACTGCACCCAGTGCAAATTGGGATTTCACGTCCTCCTTCATTTTATGTTCTTGCTCTCCACAATGCTCAGTACTCACGTGCACCAGAAGATTTTCCCCAAAACACACCACTTTTTGAAGTAATACTAGCAGAAATTGCCAAATACAACAAAATAAAATTACGAATACGTTCACAACAGATGTCGCGGAGCGGTGTATATATCAGTATCTGCACCGCGAATGTCATGTACGCGCTTATGATTAAACTCACATGTGACTCGCTGTACTGCAACACAATTCATGTCCTTCACCATCGCAGAGTACACCCGACCACCCGTGCTGCCAGGTGTTCGTCCAACTCCTGTAATTAAACTGGCATGAGTATGATAGCGGATCCCATAATCTGTCGTGAGGAGTGGGGTTCTACCTTGGGATGGACATGCCGTCCCTGGCTGAATTACGGGATGAGGATGCACATGAAATAAGCAATCAGTGTTGCATGAGGCGCCTTTCTATGAGTGTGTGTTTGATGTCAGGTGTGTATACAAATGAATATCACATAATACATGAGCACAGTAGCATGAGTAAGGCAATGGTTAGTCACACGTCAAACAACAGTGCTGAAAGAAATAAATCATTAATAGGTCGGGGGTAAGGAAGGTAAGGGAAGGGGATCACGTTGCCACGTCCCACGTTGGAGGAGCCACTCTCCTCGCCCCCTCGTCACACCCGCGTCCGGGCTGGCGAGTCATTGGGGACTGTTGCCATGTCCCACGTTGGAGGAGCCATTCTCCTCGTCCCCTCGTCTTCCCCATGCCTGGGCCGCGAGTCGTCAGGGACCGTTGCCATGTCCCACGTTGGAGGAGCCACTCTCCTCGTCCCCTCGTCCCACCCGCGTCCGGGCTGGCGAGTCGTTGGGGACTGTTGGGGGAGTAGGTAGCGTTCCCCATGTCCCACGTTGGAGGAGAAACACATCCCCATGTCCCTCGTCGGGGGAGAGGTTTAATTTCCCCATTTCCAGGTGACGTCTGGCTATCCGTCCCCTCGTCCCACCCGCGTCCGGGCTGGCGAGTCGTTGGGGACTGTTGGGGGAGTAGGTAGCGTTCCCCATGTCCCACGTTGGAGGAGAAACACATCCCCATGTCCCTCGTCGGGGGAGAGGTTTAATTTCCCCATTGCCAGGCGACATCTGGCTATCCACGTTCACCGAAGTATCAGCGGGTACCACGCTATTCTCACACGTCGATTGAACCACATCTAGGTAGTCGGTACTCCGGAAAGATCTGCGGCTTCCCGTAACTTACAGATCATACTCGAGTATGTCGTCTTCCGTATATCCATAAACAGTCTCAGGTTCATCCAAGGTGATTGGGTTCCTGTCCGTTCCGTGTACTCCACAGGATCTGCAGCGCGCTCGCCACGTCGTCCAATTGTCATCTCTCCACCTAGCTGTGTTAGGAAAGCAATGTGTCAAAGGACACGATGATTATTGGTTATGTGCGAGCTGTGGTGGCGTGTATGATGTATCGTGGAAATATGGTGCAAGGTCGATGGGGTTTGGTGATTGTGGAGCCTTCAGGCTGATACTGGCACCAGGCATTGTGTAAATATCAAGATTACATCGGATATAGTTACATGAGCAAGTTAGAAGCAAAGAGAGATTTCGACAAGATATGAAATCAACTATGATACTCAACTTGGGTCCTTTGGCTCGGCAGCAGCGGCAGCTGGTCCAGGTCTTCTTCCATCCTCATGGTTAGCTCGAAGAGATGTTGATCGAAGCACACGCGAAATCGAAATGAAATGAATTATTCCCGTGGTTTTCTTCTCGTTGCCCCCGAAGGGGGCGACGGGGAAACGTTCCCGAGGCGAGGCCTCCTTAACGTGGCTGCTTCCGCCGCCCATCACGATGAGCGGGTCCTTGGGTGGGCGCGGGGCCCTTGGCAGCCACTCCAGCCCCGGTTGAGGCGAGTAACTGCTGAAGTACTCCCAGAGCTTGCAGGAGGTCGCTCTGGGAGGGCACGGTGGTGGTGTTGGCGGCGGTGGGGGCGGCGGAAGCGGGGGCTAAGGGCCTCTTCCTCCTCCGGCGGGTTCTGCGGCGCTTCTGGCGTGTCACGGGTGCGTCTGCTGAGCCGCTCAGCACGGCGGATGCTGCCGGTGCGGCGCGCTCAGCAGTGGCAGCGGGCGCTGCGGGGCGAGGAGCGGTGGTTGTCCGGGCGACTGTCCCGGCCCTCTTGTTTCGGAGCTCCCTTCGGAACACAGGGCACGAGACATGGTTTGCGGGATGCGGGCCCGCGCAGTTGGCGCAGGTTGGAAGGTCCTCCCGCGGCCGTGGGCAGTCCTTTGCGGCGTGAGGATCGCCGCAGCGGACGCAGGCCAGTGGGCGGTGGCAGCCGTGCGATGAGTGGCGGAATGCTTGGCACCTGTGGCACTGCGCGGGTCCGCGCTTGCCACGCCAGGCCTCTATCGTGATGCCCGGCATGTGCAGGAGCTCCACGATGGCGTAGAGGGCTGCGATGTTAGGTGTCCGCCGGATCTGCACGTAAAAGAGGCACCCAGGGCGTCCTGCGCGCGCCCGGATGGCCTTTACGTGCTCCGCCTCGAAGCCGTGCTCGGCTAAGGCGGCGACGATCTCGGCGGGCTCGGTGGTAGAGGGGAGGCCACGGATGGCCGCCTTGAGGGGTCTCTCGGCCGGCAGTGTGTAGGAGAACCAGCTTATCTCCGGCAGCGTGGACAGGTACCGCTGCACCGTGCGGTACTCGTCGCCGTCTTCCGGGGAGAAACGTAGTCCGTTGCCGTAGGGGCGGGCGTTGGGAGCTCGCCCGAGCTCCTCGGCAAGTTTCTCGAAGTGGGCCGACCAGTTTGGGAGGGACTCCACTACCAGAGGCGGGTAGCGGGCCTTCTTGGGCTGGCCGACGGCAGCAGCGGGGGCGGTAGCAGCGGCGGAGGGCCCCGCGGCAGCGGGGGCTGGGGCGCGCGGGGGCGCGCGGAGGCGCGGTGGCGGGCGCGGGGGCGCGCGGGGGCGCGGCAGCAGGCGCGGGGGCGCGCGGGGTCGCGGCAGCGGGCGCGGGGGCGCGTGGCGGCGCGGCAGCAGGCGCGGGGGCGCGCGGGGTCGCGGCAGCGGGCGCGGAGGCGCGCGGCGGCGCGGTGGTGCGCGGCGGTGCGGCGGCGCTGAGCGGCGCGGCGGCAGCGCTGAGCGGCGCGGCGGCAGCGGTGGGCGGGGGCGAGAGGGGCGGCGTCTTGGCTCGGTCCGCATACGTGGGCCGGGCAGGGGGTGCGGCGGCGGTGGGGGGCGCTGCGCGCCTCGGGGCCGGTGCGGGCGGTTGCTGTCGCGGCTGCCGGCGCGGATCGCGTTGCGACCACGGCGGCAGGGGGTCTCCAAACTCGCCGCAGAGGCGCTTCGCCAGCTGCTCTGGCGAGTCCTCGGGGCTGCGGGGGCGTCGGGTGGGCTTCAACTGGAAGTCCGGCACCGTGTCCCTGACGACGGCGGCACAGACCTCCAGGTCTGCGGGTAGCTGTAGCAGCTCCGAGCTCGCTGCTTGGAGGCAGGCAGCGGCGAAGCTCTCCTCGGCGTATTGAGGCTCGGCGGGGGTCTCCAGGTGGCGCTCGCGCTCCATCAGGTGCGCCGCCATCGCTCTCAGCAGCTCCTCCGACCCGATCCGTGATTGACACAGGCGTGCGACAACCACGGTGTCGGCGTCCAGCGCCGACCTGGGCGAGACGGGCTGCGGTGGACGAGTACTTGCGCTCGCTGTGGGCGCGACGTCCTCCGCCGGGGCTTCTTCAGTTGGGGTGCCGTCATGCGACGATGACGGCCGGGACGCGTGCGGTGACCCCGAGTCGGAACCCGAGGCCATCACGCTGTGGGTGGAGCTGACGCTCGTCGGTAGCTCCGCGGGATTTCGCGTGCGCGTGCGACCAAAAGCAGCGAGTAGGACGGGTGCCGCACTGCGCGGACTTACCCGGGGCTTGCCGCTGGTGGCAGACCGGGCTTGCCCACGCGGTGACGGCATCTACTCGCCGCGGCGCGATTGAGGGTAGGTGGTCCCCTCCGACGCGAAATGAATTATGAGCCCGGCGCTCCTATATAAAACGAGTGAAATGACTAAGAGGATAAAAACTCTTTGCTGTTTACCGATTCGTCATAGACTAATCAATTTAAGTTAGGTCATCTTTATGAAGTTCATTCGCGACAAGATGTTAAATCCATCGTGTTCGCGACAACAGATCCCGCCAAAAAACTCACTACAAGTAAATGAAATTGTTGCCAGTGTGACCAGACTTAAATTGACCATTAGTACTCTAGCTGCTCTTCTAAAATCTGTAGCCTGCCAAAGATTGCTCTGGTTATATTTCTTTTCATTTTTATAGTTAACCCGGATAATTGAAAACAGGGAATTCCCCTAAAGTAAGAGTTGCCAGTATAGTTAAAAAGTCGACAAGATTTATAAATGGTAGAAACTTGAAAAAATTCTAGCAACGCTACCTAAGTAAAACTCAAAAAAAATTGATTACTAATTCTGTTTATTTTCTGCTGAGGTTTTAGAAGGTTTTGTCCAATTCCTATTTTTTTCCACATCTGCGACACAATCTGTTAAGCCACTATTGTAGTCTAATTTTGCTATAATCGAAGAATTCTGATAAATCTGGTCACACTGCTGGTTGTTTACCAAACTGCCAGTTAGGAGGAAGCGGAAATATCTATATGAATGATAGGAATTAAAGAAATTAATCTCTGTCCTCACATACGCGACTACCAAAATCAATTTAAAAAATATATACCTAGACCTAGTTAAAATAATGTTCTTTAATAAAAGGTCATCTTTGGCCACGGGCAGAAGCTTTAGAGGTTCGAAATAGAACATGTATGATAATTATCAATAAGTCTACCAGACATCTTGTTCTGAAAATTTCAGCTTTTTAAAGATGTCAAAAAAATTATAAACCATGTCAAATAAACATTAAACACACTAGAAGTAAAAAAAATAGGAGAATGTCAGATGAATTACTATAACTGAATATTAAATAACAATAATAACAATATCATCCAGTTCGAAAATACGTTTCTTTATGTACAGACTTTACAGATAATATATTAAAAAAATAATACATTAGGAATTTTCCTCCTTCAACCCATCGTATTGACAATGCAAAGATTCTAACTAGCGCCTCTAGCGGCAAAATTTAGAAGTTATCTAAGAACAACACTTTGACAATTTTCGATACAATTTACGTCATGGAATAAAATAGTTATTAAATAAAAATCAGATTTATGTGGTTTCTTGCTGGAAAATGAATATTATTTAACTTTAAAGTGAATATTTCAAGCGTGTACTGTTATCAATATTGAGCAAAACCGAGCAAAAAAATCACGTTTGTTATATTATGGTAACCCCCTTACAAAAATACATCATCTGTGAAAATTTCAACTGTCTAGCGATCACGGTTCATAAAATACAGCCTGGTGACAGACGGACGGATGGACATATAAGTATAGGGCAGTGAAGTGTCAGTAATAGCGTCTTAGGAATATTCTGAGACGGTACGACATTAGGAAACAACTTCTGTCTCTTAGGATCTGGAACAATAAACATAATCTCGTTATCTGACGAGAAACTCGCCTTAGCCTAAATTAAATAAATAACTTATAAAATACATGTAAATAATATATAAGTACAATAAAATAATTAAAACATAATTACACTTACTGTTTGAATACTGAAAATAGTTTGAAGCTTGAAAAAGATGAGAACAAACTCTCATTGCTGGTGAAATCGGTTTGCCTATTCTTAAAGCCGTCTTCCATGTTTTCTTCATAATTTTGTCTTTTGGGAACAAATGTAAACTTATTCCCGAATCTCCGTAAGCACAAATGAGATACTAGTTACGGCCGAAAGTACTACATTGAGGAACGCAACAATATTTCGTATTTCTGCTTTTATTAGAAATAGGTTTCTGTATATGTAATCGTAATCCATCTGATTATGTTTAAACTTAACCACAACTTATAGTAAAGTGTCGTTCTTAGACAACTTCTAAATTTCGCCGCTAGAGGCGCGCGGATAATCTTTGAATCGCCAATACGATGGGTTGGAGGAGGAAATTCCTAATGTATTATTTTTTCCGTTGTTTGTATGCAATTCCTAGCCTACATACCAAATTTCAGTTTTCTAGGACTTGTAGTGTAAAACTCGAGCATGAAACCCATTTTACCCTCGACGTGACTATCCACCCTCGCCGTACCGACTCGGTTTGCTAAATGAACGTCTTGGGTAAAATGGCTTGTTTTATTCTCTTGTTGTAGATACAATCTACTACTGTTATTACAACATATCACTTTTATGCCTGAAATTTTTATGGTTGGTTGATTGACGCAACAAGAAATAATTGTTTGTGTGGTAATGAATTATTCATTATATGTATATTCATAATAGTTACAAATACGTTATCAATGGTTGGTTACATGTGGTAATATCACTATTAATAATAGAGAAATGACCATAGAACGTAAACGTTTTACTAACGTTTCATATAATTACAAAATACACATTCTGTTGTCCTTCTACATAAACATTAAACTAAATATGTGTTCCTTTACTATTATTTAGTATACAAAATGTTTTTGGAGTTTACTCCTAAAGAATCGATTTTCATATAAGGCGCCCGGTATGAAAAAAAATGAGGAGTAAAATCTGGTGATCGCGTTACGTTTTTCGCGCGCAACCTATTGTGCGCACCTTTGTCACATGATACAAAACAGTCAGGATTGACTGAATCTAAGATGACGTCACAACACACTCAACACAGTAATCAGATCTGTCATTGTTGCAGTCTTACGATTTTTGATCTGTCTAAATAATATTTTAAAATATTATCGTGAAAATTTGTTATATTTTACAATCTCCATCGTATAATTTGGTATTCCACTCCATCATGGATGTCAATTTTGTGAAAGCAGATAGCAGAAACTTGCTCTAAGTGAACGCAATAATGGTTAGAATGTTCTTCAAAAATAACCCCGATTTTTATTCTGCAGTGCTTAGAAATGGAAAAACAGCAATGTAAGTAATATAAAATAATATAACACTACCTACGTAAGTAACTTTAATCCTGCGAAGGTGAAATAATAGTCTTTCTTTCAGTAGTAGTTTTTTAGATTATAAAAAATAAATTTTGTTTACTGTAAGTAATTAGTTTGCATTTTCAGGGCTGCACGAGAATCTTATGGTGACGATGCTATTGGGTACGTGCAACTACGTCGTGGATCAGGACTTTGCACACTCAATTGCAAGATCTGCCCCGAGCACAAAGTGAGGGCTAGTTCATACTAAGTCACTATGGTGATAGACGAGACTAAAGGTGAAATCGTCAGTTGCCAGAGCTTGGACTGTGCAGCTTCAACTGGTGGTTGTAAGCATGCAGTGGCATTTTTAATGTGGACCCATCGTCGCAGTGAAGAACCTTCCTGCGCCGAGGTTGAATTTTACTGGAAAAAACCCATCCTCTCGAGAGTAGGGACTACTATGAAATACGTCACTGTAGATCAAATTTGCAAAAAAATACCTTCACATCATGAAACCAGCACAGACCTTTTCCACGGGTTTCTTCAAAAAGCAAAAAAGAAGAAAATTATGAATGGTGAACTTTACTGTTGAAGTATCAGAACGACTTTAAACACAGTGATGTTCGACAGTTTTCACTTCATCATTTCCTTATTCAAGCGAGTGATGATATAAAAAATGATGTCAATAAATTACCAGAAACATTACAAGAGAAACTTAACAAAAATGCTCTTGATTTAATTGCAAAGTCAACTCGAAACCAATGTAAGAGCCCTTTATGGTATGACCTAAGATATGCTCGTATAACCGCATACAAAGCATATGAGGTTAGTCGCTGCCAAACACCAGATGGATCATTATTAGCTGCGATCATGGGAGCTAAAACACCTGATACATCAGCTATGAAAAGAGGCCGGAAATTGGAATTATAAACACTGTGCAGAGTAAACTTAAAACCAAAGTCAAGCCCTGTTTTGTGGCTATTTAGACAATTGTACTTAAGTAGTAAACTTCAGTCGTGCGTCGGAGCTGACACACACACTTTTTTTTTCATCTTTTTTAAGCTTAGAAACTAAAGATGGATTTGTTGTAAATTTCGGAGATTCATCGAATATTACATTCTATCGCTGTCTTGAAGAGGACTTCTTATTCTATAAATTTCAGCTTGCGGGCGTTATCCAGATTGAAGCTACGACGGTTCGAATATACGACGATACTCTTCAAGAAAAGGTAGGTAGTGCCAAAGATGACATATTATTATTGGCGTAAAGATGCGACACTCACATCACACCATCATCCCCCGCTAACATCAACGTCGCCTGCGGGGTGGTGATCATATTGATTATGTATCGTCGATTGTCACCGTGAACTGTGTAAAATTATCGTGAAGATAAAAATGCAGTTACTGTTAGAAAAAGCTTGAGGTCAACAAAATAGTTCATTAAAATGGTTTTCTTCCTATGAAGCCGGGAAACAAAATGATTCGGCGTAGGTTTTCTAGGCAAATATTATCTATTTATTTATATAATGATAGGTTGGTTTTGTTTACAAGTAAATAAGTACAAATTATCATAGAAAGAAGGACTCACTAGACGCCAGGGAGGCAAGGAATCGAGATGCGTCTACCTCCGATTCACTGGAATCACTGACGACAATGACGTTTTATCTGGGAATAAAAGGATTGTAGACATTTAAAACAGAACAAAGTATTTTGGAAAAAAAGTTCTCCCAAACAAGAATAACCAGATAAGAACGTCTTGTATTTTAGGTTTTTACTTTTTGAATTTTTACTTTTCTTAGGGCATTTTTTGAAATGGGTAAAAACTATTGAACTCGCGACACTGTTACCGTTACCGTAACCTGTTACAGTTACCGTAACCGTTTTCACTTCTGTCTGCACTCCCGGAGTGGTTTAGGTTTTTTTTAATGGTTTGTTTATATTTTATATTTTCTTGATTAAGACAAGGTATCAACGAGTACCAGGTACTGACGTTAGTAGGTAATATTGGCTCACATTATTTTCCAAGTACGGGCTTGGTATTTTGTTGGAATCCCCAGGTATTTTAGATTATATAACTAACTATAAGTACGAGTAATTTAGTAGTTAACAGTAGCACTAAGGTGCCATGTACTCGTACTTACTTAGTATTTGGTTGGAATTCCTAAGTATTTAAGTTGTAGATACTGTATTATTACGATATCAAGCTTTTACAGGCGGCTTAGTGCGCAAGAACATCGTTTTCATGACTGTCTACGAGAGTGAGTGGTGAGCAAGCCGCAAGCGGCTCTCGAGCGTGGACATGAGTTTTATGCAGATCCCTCAGGAACTATGTTGGGCTATTTTGATTAGCAATTTACGTAACTTTCAACCTTCTACCAATTCTATGCGAACGAATCACGCCCATGTGCGCGAGCATGAAAAGGAGGTTTTCCCATATCCCTTGGGAACTATGTCAGGATACGCTAATTAGTTAAATATGTAATTTCCTAGCTCCTCAACTATCTCTGTGTAAAAAATTACGATGGTATATGTTCCGTTGCGATATTATAGAAATTAACCAAAAAAGAGTATTTTTTTAGTTCCCTCAGGAACTGCATCGGACTATGCTAATTTCACGTGACAGAAAAGTAGCCTATGTCCTTCCCAGTGACACAAGCTACTTGTATGCCAAGTTTCATCAAATTGGTCGTGGTTCTGAAGCATGAAAGGGTAACTAACCCGATACTATACCCAAAATATCCCGGACGTCAGCCTGTACGAGATTATAATGGCTTTCAAACAGCACAAGAACAATAAGACACCGGGTGATAATGGAATTACGGCTGAACTTCTGAAAGCATGTGGAACACGGATACTTAAAGCTCTTCAGAAGTTATTTAATTCCGTTATACTCGAGGGACAAACGCCTAAGGCATGGCACAGAAGCAAAGTATATATATTAGTTGACAAAAGTGTGGTAGTGCTTTTTGTTTTCAAAATACGCGTACGTTAAAGATATCTTATAGTATAGCTCCCGTGTGTGACAACATTTACGTTACCTAAAATATTTTATCTTCAAAGATGCGACAGCCCGGCACGTTATATTATATACGATTATTTCGTACAAGAACAGCTATTCTTAAACAGAAAATGATGAAAAGTTATTTTTTTTTCAACTTATGCCCATGTGACGGTAGCGAAACGGCCAAGCCACATTTTGACTAAGATGTAGAGTTTGTGAAGTTAGGGCTTTTAAAATTAGGGCGTGTAGAGTTTGAAGCTTGGCTCTACATGAGATCTGATAACTTTTTGACAGTGCGAGCCATATGGTCTCGTCTTAGAACATTTAACATGAAAATGTTTTTGGTGGGATTTCACTTATCTTTGCAAGTTGCTTATGTTGTTTTTAACAAATCGCTAGTGCCATGAAAATTCGTTAAACGGACAACCGTCAATGACGTCTGCCCGCGTTCGGGTCGCGCACTCAGCGATGAGCGACTACTTCCCTCCTCTCGCGACACGACACTGTAACGTAACCGACACCGTACCAGGAATACTCGCAGGGTCAAAACTTTGTCAACCTAGTCAGTCATTTGCCAGGAACACTCGGAGGGTCAAAACTTATAAAACTGTAAAAAGTTTTCACTTCGGTCAGCACTCCCGGAGTGGTTATGTTATTTTTTAATATTTATAACAAGGATCCCTATATATTATTTTTTATTATTTATAACAAGGATACCTGTATCCATTTTCAGATCTCTATCGTCGAAATTTGCGGAAGTCTCATACAAACTTCCATCCCCTAGTTTAAGGAGTTGGGGGATAAAATTTCTAAGTTTTAGAATGTTTTTGTTGTTTGTGTACCTACTTATACTAGCTAACATACCAAATTTCAGCTTTCTGGGACATAAGGAAGTTCCCCAAGAATTTTGATGATCGTCAGTGTGTCAGTGACGAAATCAGCGTTTTTTAGATATCTATGTAATCTGAAGTATAGGAGCTATGCAATTAAAATTTATATGTTTAGTAACTCCGCTACTGACAAAATGTCCTGAGAATTTTGGTAGTATAATCCAAACCCAATTTATAAGGGTGCGAAAAAATTACGAAGCGCTTCGAGAAAAGTTAGGTACCTTGCGCTTCGCTTGACTCGTCTTGGCGGGGGCACTACCGTGCCCCCAGATACTAGTCTATGCCTGGCACTCAGTTAACAAAATATGATATGTGTTCAGCTAGCTTAAAAAAAAGAAACAGTAATTAAAAGGAACGTAAAGTGTTCTGTGGTGACATGCAAAGCGAATATAATAAACTACGTGCTCAGTCATCAGTCAGCACTCAGCTTGGGCGGGGCCTATTCGTACGGCGCAAAATCAATGTAAACACTCTAACAAAGCAAATGTAAACACTCTAACAAAGCGAATGTAAACACTCTTGCAAAAAGAATGTAAACACTCAACAAACAGTTGTTTTAATGTTGGTATACTTGTCACTAGAGCTGAAAAAACCGGAACTTTAAGGACATTCATCTACGATTCGCCCGGGTTTTACAACATGCGCTTTGTTATGCAAGGGCAAAGGAACTGCCATTGCCGCATTTGCATTCTAAAAAGTAGCATCCTTACTGATATTATAAATGTGAAAATGTGTTTGTTTGTTACCTTTTCACGCTTCAACGCCTTGACCAATCTTTATGAAATTTGGCATGCAGGTAGCCTGTGTCACGGGCGGGGAAGGACATAGGCTACTTTTTATACCGGGAAAATAGCATAATCTGATGCAGTTTCGGAGGGAACTAAAAAAATACTCGATTGTTGTGATTTTTTGCACAGAGATGGTGGAGTAGGTGGTCACGACATATTTTACTAATCACCCTTAAAGACAGTCATAAAAACGATGTCCACGCGGGCGGAGCCTCGGGAAAAAGCTACTTACATATAAATTTTTAAAAACCAATAACTAAAACTACGTAAACTGCGTTTTCGCAATCTACCCTAAACGAAGGAGTCCCCCAACTCTAGTACTTCCACATCCCCTCGAATCCCGATAGTATGATTAGATTTTGGTAGGTAAAGATAATTTCTAATCAAAGATGACCTTATAGTTTAAATTTGAAAATTCATTTTCTCTAGAAGGGAGGATTCACACTCCCCCCTTCTAGAGAGGGGTTTATACCACTCTCCCGGATTCTCCCGCTCCCCCCCCCCCCATTTAAGGGCATTAAGCTAATGTCGTACTAGATTTCTTGTCAAAGATGACCACATAGAATATTTTCAAAATTAATTTTATCTATTATGGGAGCGAGGTAATGCACTCTCCCCTTACCGTGCGGTATTTTATTCCCCCTAAACAATACTTTTTGAAAATTATATTTTCTAAATCTGGTAACAGTATAGAGTATAGGTCATCTTTGGTAGTATGGTAGTTTATTATACCATATAGTATTAAAGATAACCTTACCCACTAACTATTGAAAGATTTATTACACGTATACATAATGCGCTGCCCGTATCCAGCGGCTTCCCGCGACCTTCACCAGGTCATCGGTCCACCGAGTGGGAGGCCTGCCTACGCTACGTTTTCCGGTGCGTGGAAATCCTTGGGGGAGGCCTATGTCCAGCAGTGGACTTCCTTCGGCTGATATGATGATACATAATGCGTAGCCCCCGCCGATTGGTTCAGTCTGGTTTGATTGAATATACCACCCCTCCTGTGGCAGATCTACCGTGGTTTTCTTCTCGTTGCCCCCGAAGGGGGCTACGGGGAAAGGTTCCCGAGGCGAGGCCTCCTTAGCGCATCACGATGAGCGGGTCCTTGCGGTCCAGGCGCAGGGGCCTTGGCAGCCGCTCCAGCCCCGGCTGGGGCGAGTAACTGCTGGAGTACTCTCAGAGCTTGCAGGAGGTCGCTCTGGGAGGGCACGGCGGTGGTGAAAGCGGCAGTGGGGGCGGCGGAAGCGGGGGCTAGGGGCCTCTTCCTCCTCCGGCGGTTACGTCACTTTTTTCGGCTGAGGGCGTCTGCGGCGGCCGAGCCGCTCAGCACGGCGGGCGCTGTTGGTGCGGCGCGCTCAGCGGTGGCGGCGGCGGGCACTTCAGGGCGAGGGGTGGTTATCCGGGCGACTGACCCGGGCCCCCATGTTCCGGAGCTCCCTGCGGGACACCGGGCACGAGACGTGATTGGCAGGGTGCGGGCCCGCGCAGTTGGCGCAGGTCGCTAGGTCCTCCCGCGGCCGTGGGCAGTCCTTGGCAGCGTGAGAGTCACCGCATCGGACGCAGGCCAGCGGGCGGTGGCAGCCGTGGGAGGAGTGACGAAATCCTTGACATCGGTGGCACTGCGCGGGTCCTCGCTTGCCACGCCAGGCATCGATGGTGACGCCCGGCATGTGCAGGAGCTCCGTGATGGTGTAGAGGGCAGCAATGTTGGAGGTCCGCCGGATCTCACGTAAAAGAGGCATCCAGGGCGTCCTGCGCGCGCCGTCCAAGCCGTCCAAACCGTCAAAGCCGTGCTCGGCTAAGGCAGCGTAGATCGCAGATCTACCAGTTACGAAAGTATAAATTTATAGCTCTCGCTGCTTAGCACACGTTCCCTAGTCTTTTTTTTTATCAGTTGGCGCGGATAGAGGGCAGTCCCCGCCTTCGACGACCAGCCTCAGCTGCTACGATTCGACCGGGTACCTGAGGTTTAGTACGCATGGGCGAAGGGGCTGCCATTCCTGCAGCGCCAGAGCAGTCGCATTCCTAAATCGCTAATTGGTTGAAAAGTAGCATATCCGATAAAATTTCAAAAATCATTATCACAAAAACTGTGTAAACTGCGTCAAGGTCATTTCATGGTCAAGGTCAGGGTCAAGGTTAGGTTAGATTCAGAGTTCAGTGAGGGTTAAATGACTCATTCCGAAGGCGAAGCCCCATCTTACCGTTTCGAGCCCCAACAAACCTTCGGGATCCAAGGGGGATGTGGGAGTATTAGGGCGGGGAAAGCTTGAGAGTTCGACTTGAAATTGGAAAAAAAAACTTGAGCGTGCGAAGCGAGCGATATTAGATTCTGTCAGATTTGATTGATGTTACTATCAAGAGCCTCCCCCCTCTCCATTGTTGACCTAAAAGTCAAAATGTAGGACTCTGGCTGGTTAGGTAGGACGAGTCCACAACTTCCTTAAGTTCTCTAGTGTTTTTTTTTTAAATTGGGGGCGCGGAGGGAGGGCAGCCCCGCTTTCGGCGACCAGCCTCAGCCACTGCGGTTCGCCTGAGTACCTGCTCTTTATTACGCAAGGGCAAAGGAGCTGCCATTCCCGCAGTCCCGGAGCAGTCGCATTCCTAAATCGCTTAAAAGTAGATGAAAAGTAGCATAACCTATAAATTTAGAAAGATCAGTATGTCGAAACCTGTGTTTGTGAAACTGTGTTTTCCGCAATCCACCCTGAGCAAAGGAACCCCTATATTTTCCCAGCTCTAGTACTTCCACGTCCCCCTCGGATCACGAAGGCAATGATTAAGATTTCGGTAGGTAATAACGAAGTTCTGGTCAAAGATTACCTTATAGTTTAAATTTTGAAAATTCATTTTCTCTAAATGGGGATCATTCACGCTCTCACCCTTCTTTCATGGGAGAGCTTTATCCCACTCTCCGGGATCCTACCCCCCTAAATTCCAGGGCATAGCCGTACCAGATTTCTTGTCAAAGATGACCATATAGAATATTTTCAAAATTCAATTTAAATAAGGGAGGGAAATAGCGTACTTCCCCTTCTTAGTTTACATCTGGTTTACTCTCCCCCTAACCCCTCTCAACGTCCTCCCCCCAAAACCCAATACTTTTGAAAAATATTTTTTCAAAATCTGGAAACAATGCAGTGTATACGTCATCTTTGGTAGTGTATTATATGAGACTAAAGATGACCTAACTCACCAACTTCGTTCCGAAAGATTTTTAATTAAGGGTCCGCTACAGGAAAACGTGGGGTTAACAAATTGAAATATTGGCAGATAATCTGTCAAGGTAATTTCAATACCAAGATCAGGGTCGAGGTTACGTTAGGTGCAAGGTTTGGTTAGAGTCAATTAGTAGCCCTCGCTATCCGTTTCGATCACCAAAAAACCTTCGGGATCCGAAGGGGATGTAGGAGTATCACGGCGGGAAAAGCATGCAGGTCCGACTTGAGAGCGATATTAGTTGCAGTTAGGTTTGAATGATTATACTGTCAAGAGCCCCGCGAAGTGAGACTCGCTCCCTTCCCCCCCCTGTTGCGCGTGCACCTCTCTACGTTTCCTAGTGTTTATCCGCACTCCACCCTTAATCGGCGGGCATTAATCTATTGCCCTACCTACTGTTACGTCAGTACTAATATATAATATACTTTGCTACTGTGTTGTGGTGCATAATACTTCGATGGTTATATGTACCGAGATATTTCGAGTTAAAAATGAGAAAACTTAATAATGATAGAGAAAGTTAAAAGACTCTTTTTCCTTTTTAACTAATTTATTGTGCCAATCGACAAGGAAACGCTTGTCCATTTTAATAACGAGCAGAAAAGAAGAAAGCATAGACATTACAGAATTTAAAAAAATCGGACCGAAGTTAGTGGGTTAGGTCACCTTTAGTCTCATATAATACACACCACCAAAGATGACATACACTAAATTGTTTGTTTTTGAAAAAGTATTGAGTTTAGGGGGAGGCTGGGGAGGAGGTCCCTACGAGAAGGGAGTACGTTACCCCTTACTTCCTTTAAATAAAATTATCTGGAAACAATGCAGTGTATGTCATCTTTGGAGTGTATTATATGAGACTAAAGATGACCGAACCCTCCAACTTCGTTCCGAAAGATTTATAATAAGCGTAGCCCCCGCCAACAATTTTGATCAACAAACCTCCGGGATCCGATGGGAATGTGGGAGTATCAAGGCGGGGAAAGCATGCGGGGCTGACTTAAGGGCGGAAAACTTGACATGTCCTTAAAAGTTCAATACTTAGCACTTACTTTTACAATTCCATTATGAACAAAGGGACAAAAGTAGGTCCGTGTTGAATCACTGACTTCACTTTTTTTTATTCACAATTGGTAAGCCCTTGGCATCATCTCACCTGATGGTAAGTGACGATGATGCCGAAGATGGAAGCAGGCTTACCTAGATTCCCCAACGCAGTACTCTTTATTATACTGGCCCAACGCAATGGAGAACTGGATATCATATCTTCAAGCCGGAACACATCAATTTTGTGAACACTGATGTTTGGCGACAAGACTTAGATAAGATGGTGGTAGCTAGCCAGGCGGGCTTAGAAAATGCCCTACCACCAACCAAACCGAGTTACAAGATGAACCCACCGGGAATCGAACCCGCGACCTCCTGGTTTAATGCGAATGGACTAACCATTACGCCACGGAGGCGGTTGGTTTAGGTGTTGAAGCGTGAAAAGGTAACAAACAAACAATTTTCGCATTTATCTTCTATATGTTTAACCAATACGCCACGGTGATGGTTGTGGTAAAGTTGTATGCACACAACTTTATACTTACACATAGGTTAATAATTTTCTTCTTCAAGATCAGGGATACAGGGATCAACCTTATACCCTATGCGGCTCACCCACCTCTCTGCTAAAATACTATGCCCATATGCCCTCAATAATTTACTTTGCAAGAGGAGCCGAAATGGGGTGTCAAAATAAGTAATAAACAAATGAAAAAATAAAAATGGGCATTTTTATTGAAATGACAAGCACTCGTAAGTAATCAATTAACAAAAGTAAAACATACAGTACATAAGTGATTCCTTGGCTTCTCAGTGCACAACGGAGATCATTTTCAACATTTGTAGTCCCTTTCTTTGTTTCGTTTTTATTCCCAACAGCATTGTAATACCACTTTCACAAAGATAGGTAGGTAGTTGATAATGGTAAAAGAATACAAGGAATATATACTTGGAATTCACAAAGATTGTATCAGCCGAAAGATGTCCACTGCTGGACAAAGGCCTTCCACAAAGACTGGTCCTGCGCTGCCCCCATCCAGAGGCTTCCAGTGGCCTTCACCAGGTCGTCGGTCAACTGAGTGGGAGGCCTGCCTATGCTACATCTCCAAGTAGTATTCACAAAGATGGCTAGTTGATAATGGTAAAAGAATACAAGGAATATATACTTGGATCTACGCCCCTAAAAGAGGAGCATCTCATTTCATTGGTTGGAAATACATGTTACAGATCTTCATGCAGTTTGAAATTAAGGCACCATCAGTTTGAGCTTTTAAATTTAACAGAAAATGATGGATTTTTAGGTACTGGTTCGGCAAAACCTATTAGGTCCTAGTACTCTGTGGGCAGATGAAGTGGCTCACATTGACTTCCAGTTCCTCGTTTGGTTAGAATTCTGTTCTGAAAATAACTGTTCCACTCTAATGTACAGTATTGTTGCTTGTTCTTGTCCACTCACAATCATTTCATTCTGCCGTTACTGTACCAACACCAATTCCAGGTCCAACTTGCAGTCACACTATAAATATTATTATTGTTGGGTGGGACGCCTGCGGGGTACAGGCGAGTGTTCATGTCTAAGTGGAATCATTACATCCTATTCCCATGGTGGTACGATGGTTACTGTGACCCCAGTGGCATCCCACCCTCAAACCTTGAACTCCTTCTACAGTACTCCGTTATGCGACTGATTTCCAGGTTGCATAGTTCCTCTTCCTTAATCCTATCAACAGTATACCTGAAATGGAAGAGAAATTTCATGTAAAATCTTAACTGTTTTCTCAGTTAAGATTTTACATGACAGAGCGTTCTAAACTACTAATTTATCATGCCGTCTGTCATACATAAAGGATGGTTTAGGCTCGAGTTATCACTGGCCCATTAGGACCATGTAGTTGAAACTTAAACACAGACAAATGAGAAAATTGCTGCTTACAGTAAGTACTTTACTGCAAGCAGCAAAGTTTAAGAGTTTACTACTTACACTTGCTTGCAGCAATCTGTTAATTAATTACCTTAATTTATTAATTTAATGCGCCCAAAGCTGTTTGTTTGCTATTGCCACGACAGCACAGACAGATAGGCGTGTCTGGTAGGTCCGCTAAGTTGTGAAATTATTAGTAATTAGTTGTAGTAAAGTAAAACAGTTGTATTCTGTTTTTATTTCATTATCCTAACGTCTGGGCGACTAAAGAAACCAAAGAGTATAGAAATCACTAAGTTTAATCAAAACTAATAATATCGAGACACACGGCAGTGTGTCCGCCAAGTTCGAAAAGAACAAGGCGACACCGGCCGTGAGTTTTATTACACAAACCATTTCGGGCAACTTTTGACCTACATACCAGCAACTTAAAATCTGTTTGACTTACACACTTGCGATTTCGCGTGTCTAGTAAGACCCACGCTATCACCTAAAATCCCAATTTTCATAAATACATCTTTTACCATTTTTGAGTTAATGACGTCCGAAAATCACTATTTTTATAACTCACTCACTGACTGACTGACGTATCAAAATTATAGACCACTTCCACGAGTTCCACGTAACTTAGAAACTTGAAATTTGGCATCGAGGTAAGTTAATACATTAGGCGTATACAAAAAAAAAATGCGTAATTAGGGTTCCTTCCATTACCGACCACATTATAGACCATTTCCAGGTGACTTAGATACTAGTTTGGCATTTTGGTAGGTTAATAGGCGTATACAAAGAAAAAAGAGAAACCAACCAAGTGCGAGTCGGAATCGAGAAATTTGATTTCCGTACAGTGGTGGTGCAGAACACATGGGAATAATGATATAGACCACTTCCAGGTGACTTTTTAATTTGAGGTTTGGAATTGAAATAGGTTAATTGGGCGCATTGAGTAAAAATTCAAAAAACTGGCATTGTTCAAAAAACTCTGGGCTTGCGCACCGAGGGTTCGGTACCACCAAAAATATCTTATATGTATGTGTATTACTTGAATAACGATTTTGTATTAATATTTTACAAAAAAATAATGATATACCTACCAACAAAATATAAATGTGAAATGGAGCCAAGTTTGATATAAAAAAACACAGCGTTCTTAATGACTAGGTATGTACCAAGTTTTATAGTGGCTCCTGAATAATGGCTATGGATATTAATTTTAGACTTCTCCAAATAATAGAGAATGTACAACGGTTTTCAGTTGGTTAGAAAAATGTGTTATGTTCTGTGTGTAAAATAAAATTGGATAGTGAAAACTTGCCAAGTTACACCATGTAGTAGCACAGAACACATTTTTTAAGCAACTGAAAACCGCTGTACATTCCTTATTATTTGGAGAAGTCTAAAATTAATATTTCTATTTAAAGATGATTTAAGAACCACTATAGAACTTGGTACCAAACCTACCCATTCAGTCGTAATTTGTGATATTGAACTTGGCTCCCTTTCACATTTATGTTTTGTGAAGCTTAAAATCAACCCCGTCTGGCTAGCTGGCCGGTGTGATGACGTCACGATACTCTGTCTGGTAACCCGTAGCAACCCGTGAGAATAGCCACAACAAACGTCATTAGGGTTGACTTTTGTTTGTTTCTTAGTTGTCTAAAATTGTCAAAACAGCCAACATTCAGGAAAAAATATTGTAGAGTTGGAAGTTACCGATTCACAAAAAAACCTCCGAAATTGGTGAAAAAATTGATATATTTTGTACCCAGAGCAACAAAAAAAAATACTTTTTTATGGGAAAAAATTATCTGTGCCCCGTAGGAATAGCTACTTCGCTCAGCTTGTGGAGTAAGTGTTCTGTGTCAGTCAGTGACTGACAGTAACAAAAACACTACAAGAAGACTGATGAGTGAAGACTGCCGTAAATCATCAAATGTTGTGAAAAATTAATTTGGTAAACTCAGCAACCTGATTAATTCTTAAGTTTTCGCGGGTCCAAAATTTTTGTTAACATTTTACGCTGCTCAACGGAACATGTCGCAGCAGGCTAGACTGGCCCCGTGTGTAAACCTGCCTTTAGATAATAAAACCTTGGTGACGGTCATAGAAAAAGCTAAGGACTGGGCCCTGATGCATGGTGTCGGCATGAGAGATCGCAAGCAGTTCTCCAAAGATACTATTCAGGTGACTTTAAAAATATTCTAGTGACCCCTAGGTTAGTATGGGTAGAACTTGAAAACTTCTTTTCTGTGAAAACTAATGTATTGTTCATGAAGATAGTGTCATAAATATTAATCCATGATATGCTCTACTTGTGCGCCAAATTTTATCCACGTCTGTTCAGCTGTTCTGGCCTGTAAGAACAACAACTTTTGCATTTGTAATGTAACTGTCACTGGGTAGAATCCGCAAGGTTTAATTGTAAATTGCTAATAGAAATAAGATTGACGAGTAGGTTGCGAGATGCTGCTGGAGGCAGTCAGCAAAAAATGTTGTGGAAATCTCAACATGATGAATAATGAAATAAAAATATTTATCATCAATGAAGTGGATAAACGTCATAAACGATAATATGTTTAATGAAACTCTATTTTAGAATTTTTTTTTTCCTCACAGATTGCTCCATTTGTTTTACTGCCATCACCGTTTCCTCGTGCTGAATTTGTCAATGCTGTTGAATTGCAACCGGTCCTAAATGAACTCATGCACAAGGTAATTAACATTAGCACTGCCAACAATATGACTAGGATTGTTTGATTTCAGCAAGCCAAGGGATCCAACCAGCGTCACATAAAATACCTTAAAGTTATAGCACACTCAGTGGATCTAGACAAATCAAATCAAAACAATTTATTTCAAATAGGTGTTTACACACACTTTTAAATAGTCAAAACAAAAAAAAATACAACAAAAATAAAATTACAAATAATGTCATGATTCAGATTACAGTCTCAGGTAATGGTATTTGTTATAGAATCAACATATATATCTTTGTCATTTACATAATCTATTATTTTATAATATCCTCTAGAGCACAAAACTTTTTTGACATGAGTCTTGAATTTATTCTCTGGCAAACTAGTTACATTTTCTGGAATTTTATTGTAGAATCTTATACACTGCCCCACAAATGACTTTTTAACCTTACTCAGTCTCGAAAAGGCTATGTCTATTTTATTTACATTTCTTAAATTCAAATTATGCCTGTCACTGTTTTTAGGAAATAAATGCAAATTCTTACGAACGTACATGATGTTTTCATATATAAATTGACTAGCAACAGTTAAAATATTGACAAAACTAATAACACTTTAAAATATATCCAGCAATTTAAATCTACAAGGGAATGAAAAATCCCACATACATAGATACGCAAGCACAATAAACATAACTTTTCTTTGCAGTCTGGTATAAAACACTTAGTAGAAGCATCCCGCCAGTGGTTTTTATCAATTGGTGCAATTTGGACTCTTAGCCGGCCCAAATTATACACTAAGAGCATATTCACAAAATTGTTTACCATATAAACTTAATATAAGTACTTCTTGAAAATGGATTAACCAATTGCAAGTCATAAAATTCTAATTTGTGCATAGATTACATTTCGAAATGCTTTTTTTAAAAAAAAGATTTACAAATTTTAAGGTAACCTATGAAAACCTTAAATCAGTATTATTTAGTGACAACACAATTTTATTAAAATTTAATCAATCTATCCACAAACTAGAATTTCGTAACTTGCTTATGTTTATAAAGTTTCATTAGAATGGGCCCATCCATTTTCAAGTAGTAATTTTAAGTATGGGAAACAATTTAGTTAATACACTTTTAAACATTAATTTAAATAACAAAAACTAATAAGTATTTTAATTTACCTATCCAAACTTGCCAAAAACGATGCAACTTTAAATAGATTAAACAAGCATACTAATATATACTCTTTGAATTTGTATGAGTGTACTCAAACTTTATCGTTATAGCTACAGAAGAAAACATACACAGAAACTGAAGAGCTACTTGTGATTCTAGTGTAAATGTGTTTATTTTATTGCTCAATACTATTGTTTTTACATACACACACACACACACCACACACACACACACACCACACACACACACACACACACACACACACACACACACACACACACACACACTAAACACTCCTATTGCACATACAGGCAAACTTAAACTATTGATTTCATGTATTAATTAGTTTTACTATAAATATTGTTTTAAAAATTGTTTTAATTTGGTTTTAAATTGTTGTTTCAATTTTTGTGCTACAGTGACTAGGTTCTTTTTGTGTCAATGATTTGGTGGGATGAGCATTATTATCTATCCTATAACACAGGGTTTTTCCCTTTTTTAGGAGGTAAAATCTTCCTCCATTGTTTTATTTTGTCAACTAAGTACTTGAATAAAAAAATATTATTAAATTATTATTATTATAACTTTACTCGTAAACGATGCTGCTGCCTATCCTCTGGTTTGTTCCCTTTTTCGCCTCTTGCCTTTCCACGAACCTATCATGTCACCACACTGCACAGTGCAATCACCACCCCACCTAACTTGTCTATGTGCAGCATTGGACGTCTTTTGGCTTCTGTGATGTGATGATCATCAAAATCAACTTTGCTTTGGCAGGCATCAGCAATACAACTTTGCTGCTCTAATTTATCAATTAAAGAAACAATTTTCTGATGTTCTAGGTGGCTCATGATGATGAGTTCCTGCAACATACCCTGCAGAACGCTCTGCAAGTTGATGATTTTACGGCCAAGCTCTACGATATCTGGATGAAGGTTAGGGAAGAAGGCATTGCACAGGTAAGAATTTAATTATATTTATTTAAAAATTATATCAATAAAGCAATTAATGGTGTAGAACCCTAAAAATGGACTAGAAAAACTCTCAGTATATCCTCTCTACACTATGGCATTTTAGGCAAACAATTTTGTTGTTCATCAGAACTTGAACAAATTCAGCCCCAAAATTTCATCTGATCATACACCTAAAAGTTATAAGTAGTTTTTGCTACTATTTTGTCCTACTATTTTGTGCTACTATTTTGTCCTACTATCAGGACTATGGATCATTAATGTCAATTTAATAGTGTTAAATATGGAAATAAATAGTAAGATCATCCTTACATTTATCATCTGTGGTCATACTATTTCACTTATTTTTATTTGACACAACCATCCATGGTCCTACTATTAAATTTTTCTGACATTTGTGGCTTGGACTTGAGAGAATCAGTAGCTCTCACTTGTTGGTCCAAGCATTAGCAGTCATTTTGTTGTTCATTGGAACTTCACTAAAATAAATTTGCAACCCTGATTGTCATATCATGATGAAGACTGAAAAAACCAATTGTATACATATAAAAACAAAAATCTTCAAATTATTTTATATCATTACTTGTACCTACACTTTAACACTGAAGTTTAATCACCCGTAAACAAACCCTTTCTGAAAGTTCGAGCACTTGGTCCCCTCCCCCTCTCTTTCCCCCTGCCTTTCACACTTTAATGTCGACCTCTTATTTCCTTCAACCCATCGTGGGCGATGGGTTAGCCATTTTCATCATAATCTCTATTCATCTTCAAGCAATTTGGGAAGTCTTATCGCTCAAAGTGGTTTCTTCCAGACAGCAGCCTGGTGATCCACCTAGCTAAGGGTGTTCTCTAGTGATGAAAAAGATGGCTGCTAAAATTATGAATAAGCTGTAAAAAAAATAAAAGTTATGGCCTTTTATCCATTGTTTTTAACCAACTTGAAAAAAGGAGGAGGTTCTTAATTTCATTTCATTTTTTGTTTATAGACAATTGATTATTTTGTTTGTATTTTTTTCTTACAAAATTTTATGTCTGCTTTTATTTCATTTTATTTATTTTTTTGGTAAGAGGGGAATAAGACCAAAGAAGGGTTCCCAATGGATCACCGCGACCTAAGATCTTTTGTGATTACTGCCCCTATTAAATAACTTCCTTAAGGCCAATATTTCTGATGAACTGTATAATGCACTTGGCCCACCCAGGGAGCGACTCCTGGCTTGGACAAGCGCCTCGTATCGTACTAGATTAAGTAAAGAGGTGTTTCCTCTTCTTTTAGGCAAAATCAGCACTTGTCTGAGACTGCAAACTTCATTTGATTAAGATGTTTATTAAGCTTGCAGTGGCCAGTCAAGTGTTCTGAGAGAGCTCGAAGTCCAAGCTTTTGCAGTCTGTTTTTTCAAACAAAAGAAGTATTTAAAGGTAACAGGTTAAATAAATTGTACAGCCACACGGTGCATACCTTTCTCGCGAAGCCTTCACTGTCTGTCGTAGTTGGGCATACACGTAGCAAAGAAGCAAAGTAGCAAAGAATGAAGCTAGGTATATCAGACTTGATCAAAATTTACAAATAATTTGGGTTTGTATGGAATGCACTTTACTAAGGTTTTTCCTGGAATAATTGTTTTTCAGGCTCTATTAGTGTAAGACAATACCTTCTTCACTCCCTTGTCGCTGAAAAGTGTATCACCATAAAATATCCTTTCTTTACAAAAGCGTTACATGAAACGTTATAAAAAATCTTTACTATTTGTATCTACAGTGTCATACAATGAATTAAAGAAAGTATCTATCTATACCATAACATTTTTTACGGATTATCCATAACTTTAGACGCAATTTTCTCACCACCACTGTAGATTTCCCATAATAATAATAGACTATATCATAGCATAACTTACGGTGTAGTCTAAGTAGGATACAATTTAGCCTGAAGCGCTTTGACCACACTCTCCTAGCCAATATCACTTGGCATGCTGCGTTCGGACATCATGCTGGAGTCACGGTGTCCCCACACGGAGAATCAGTGTGCAAAGCATGCTCCGTACTGCTCGTGGAAGCAAGTTGAAATCAACAGCATCGCTTCGGGGTTTGGTCATCTTGGACCAGTGTCAAAGGAGATACAGAGGTAGACGGTTGTTCAGTGCTGGTGGGTGTTTAACATTGGATGATTTTTGCCGTTTTTTTTAAACTTTTTATTTGTTAAACTCGCATTTATAGACATGACCACAGGTCGCTGGGACATAAAAAGTCATTAAAGATCATATAAAATGAATTTTCTTGATGTAATCCACTTTTGAATACCCACACCAGCTTTAGCGAGCAAGTCACTATATTTATTTTAGAAGTTATTGCATGAAGGATGAATACATTATTTTTATAAGTATTTGAGTGTTCTTGCTCGCTGATTTCTCAACCGTAGAATATGTCATGTCCTTTTTTATGTAGATAGTATGTAGAGTAATAAAATAACATGTTAAAACATAAACAATCAAATACATGTTAATTTGTTTATCAAAATCACTAACAATATGTGGTATAAGTTGCTAGAAAATTGTATGGAGTATGTGTACCTTTATTTTATTGAACGGAATGTACGTATGTTAATAGTTTTATTGGTGACACTTACATGTCTCCATTTAAAAAAAACAACAATTTATTTTAATTTTGACACATCTATAATTATTACTAAATTCTTAGGTATGTTTAACATCCATTTAAAATTACTAAACACACATCTTAATAATATTAAATTAATGGTTCCAAAATATTCTTTTTCTATTCCCATTTGGTAATTTGCTTAACACTTAATCTCAAATCATATCACAAAAGTATTCATTCCTATAACTCGTTTTACAATGATGATAATTTAAAAACGAGACAACTGTACTACAATTAAACTTTTTAAATATTTTTATGGCTTTGCCTTCAAAAATTCAATATATGATTATAAAAAAAATTCAATGCATTTTATTTATTTCATGGTCTGAGAAAAAGTATTGTATGCCACTGCACGCAATTAGCCATTGTAACACTCGTGCTGCCTATTGTGCCACGAAATGAATCATGTAACAATGGCTCTCGTTACTTGGCAGTGGCATAAATAACTATTACACACTTTTTTTTTTATTACAGTACTAAATTACTGATGTCATGAATAATACACAATTTTGTAATCCATGCATGAATTACCTATATGAAACAATTGAGAAAATATGCTAGGAATAGGTACAGTCAGATTTTTTTTTATTAAAAGTTAAGTAAGTTTAGTTTGTAACAGTTAAAAGTAAATTTGTCCAGTTTATCTAAAGTATCTCAATATATCTAAAGTGATGTTTTAACGTGGCTAAAATTTCTTATGGGTATGTCTTTATGAATAGGTAAGTAATAAAAATCAGAATACATATATGATTTCACGTTCTTATTATATCTTGTAAACAAAACAATTAAAATCTAATGGAAAAGGCTACGCTGCTTTTGACCGAACATAATACAAGGGTGTATTAAAAATATTTAGTACCAAATGTTTTACCAGGTTCCTTTGTACATAGAAAATAATCTCCAGGAAACCTATTCGTATCTACTATATTTTGAGTTTCTTAACTTCTCAAATAATAAATTTAATCTTTAATCTTTCTCCTTCCGCAATAGCTTGGCTTAATTCTTACCTTCGTGGCCGTTCGCAATGCGTTCGAACAGAAGACTCGTCTTCAGATTGGTGCGATCTAGTTGCGGGCGTGCCACAGGGTGGCGTCCTTTCTCCTCTCCTTTTTTCAATGTTTATTGATACAGCCACTAAGGCTATCACTACCAAATTCCATGTCTACGCAGACGACCTGCAACTTTATCACTACTTTGAGACTTCCTGTTTAAATATAGCAATAAATTTTATTAATGAAAATCTAAAATGTATATGTAATTGGGCTAAGTCATTCGGTCTCCTGGTCAATCCTAAAAAATCACAGGCAATGCTAATTGGTAGCAGTTACATGCTGAAACAAATTGATATTACATACATTCCAGCTGTTTTTTATGACGGCGCAATAATCCCGTTTACTTCTACTGCAAAAAATTTAGGTCTTATCTTTGATTCAAAATTATCATGGGCTTCCCATATCAATGAGGTTAGCAGAAAAGTTCACTATTGTTTTCATACGCTTAAGCGCCTCCAATGGTTTTTGCCCTTAAAAACTAAGATTTCACTTGCTCAATCCATTCTTCTCCCGCATCTTGACTATGCTGACTCGTGTTACTTGGATGTTACCGAGGAACTTACAACAAGCTTGAGCGCCTGCAGAACCTGTGCATCCGATTTATATTTGGACTGCGCAAGTATGACCACGTTTCACAGTTCCGAACCCAGCTCAAATGGCTCCCGATTCGTTTGCGTAGGAACTCCCACATCCTTTGTCTCCTGTTTAACATTCTTCATAAACCTTCTCCCCTGGTTACCTACGCGAACGCTTCACTTGGAAACGCCAGCCAGACCAACTATCCCGATCCCACCTAAAGTCCCTCCTTAATGTCCCCTCTCATTGTACTGACTTCTACTCCTATACCTTTTCTGTTCATGCCGTCAGGTTGTGGAATTCTCTTCCTCATGAAATTCGTGACTGTGAGAGCCTATACTCTTTTAAAAAGAAACTAAAAGAGCACTATATTTCTCTGTCATCTTGATATATTGATTAGCCATGAAATTTTTTATGTATTATTTACAGTATGTATTTATATTAGTTAACACATATTTATCTATGTATTTATATAAACCATCTGTTATCTATATATTTTAAGTACTTATATTTATGTATTTGTTGACTATGTTTGTTAAAATTTAGTATTTATTTAATATTACTTTAAGTATTAATTTTTTTTTATTAAGTTGTGTACACGACGTCTGCCATTTCAGTCAAAACTTTCTTCTTTCCCGGGTCTGCTGGAAGAAATTTCTTTAGAAATAAGCTGTACCCTTTGTATAACCGTTATATTTAAAATCTGTATTTTATTTATCCTGTGTACAATAAACTATTAAATAAATAAATAAATAGCTGGATTGCCTGGGTTTATTTTGTATGCATATCATGGTTAAAGTTATTCCCAGAGACCTTCGACATTTTTGTTACATCCTGTTACATTTTTGTACAATAAGTAGGTACTTGTATACAATACAGTGCAAGTTCGAGAACGATTCATGTTATTGTCATGTCATGTCATATACTCACCTATATAACGTGAATGTATTGTACTGTTTGTAGATTGTAAATGTTATTAAGGACGCCTGATGTATAGTAATAATGGTGGCAAAACGTGAAAAATCTGTAAAAATTTTAGAAGATATGTTTATATAATCCGTTTAATGATCTATTTGATATTCTTATTTAAACAGTGTTTTTGTTATTTCATTATTTTATGTGCTTTTTCAGTTAAAACAGTAATTTTATTGTTGAAAATTGTATAACAAAAATAAGCGAAACACATAAAATATTGGAAAAACACGTAAGCATTGTATTAAAATACGCTATTAAATTACATAAATTATTTCTTGATTTTTGCGGATTATACAATTTCCTCATTGCTGTAAGGTAGCCTTAACTTCTTGCCAATTGCCATGGTCAGTATAGTATGCCTTGTGCCGGCGCAGTTACATTTAATTGATTTCCAACCAATGGCATGACGCATCGCGTTGTAAGCAATAATAAAGACGGTGATTAATCGTAACAACTCATCTTTTCAAATATCGACGTTTGTTAAATCGAATTTAATGAGTTTGTATGAATATTTTTAACATTTTTTACTTTTTTAGTGTTCCGTACCCAAGGTGTGCCATAGGGTCCCTACTACTAAGTTTATTCCGTCCGCCCTTCCGTCACACATCATTTGAACCATACAAGTTGAAATTTTCAAGTAATTCCTGCTGGACAAAGGCCTTCCCCAAAGATTTCTACAACGACCTGCCAGCATCCAGCGGCTTACGGCGTCCTTCACCAGGTCGTCGGTCCACCGCACCGTGCACCGGAAGACGAAGCGTAGGCACCGGTTTATCAGCCTCTATCACGACAAAATGGGTGCTCATTGCGCGAATCGCTCAGCTAGTGGTAAAAGTGATAACGAGGTGTTCAAATCCCGGCAGAATTATCGTTATATTTTGTATCGAATTTTATTATTTTATTTTTAGGGTTCCAAGTACGCAAGCCCGCCCGACCCACCACTTGATTTCTTTATTTTAATAGCATTGAAATAAACGCCAAGTTCATTCCTACCTTTGAAAAATGCTTAACAGTTCCTTATTTATATTTTAAATCAACTCTTTTTTATTGCTTGCAACACCTACAAAAATATAGATAGGTATTTATCTTCTCAATGCAAACAAGTTAACGCCTGATCTGTGGCGTTTTTCTATAATTAAAAAAAATTGAGATTCAATTAAAAATACTCAAAAGTATTTTGTCTAATTTTTGTGATGTAATTTATATAAATTATGTTTTAATATGTATTTACTAAATGTTTCCACAAGAAGGTATCTTTTTAATTGTTGAGTGTTGACAAAATTTTTAATCAAAATCCTTCACCATTCAAATACCGCTAAAATACAGACACTATGTATAGTTAATTATAGCGCATTATTAAGTTTACTAACTTGGTTTATACTTAGTAAGTTAACTTTTATAGTGTGCAAGCCGTTAAGAGCCTGCTGGAGTTCATAAATCCCATACAAACGTAGTATTTGATTCATTTGATAACCAATGAACCGATTTTGAAATAATTTTATATCAATAATTTTATACCAATAAACTTGTTTTCCGTCTTTTACCTTAAAAACAAGTTTATTGATTAAAAATGGATTCCTGTTTCGTTTTTCAAAAAAGTAATGCGATACAGACACAGATATTCGTCACCAGATTATCGATATAAAATTATTTCAAAATCGGTTCATTGGTTATCAAATCAATCAAATACTACGTTTGTATGGGATTTATGAACTCCAGCAGGCTCTTAACAGTAGGTCCTAAAGGGTTTTTCAATAAAAAAAAAAATGCCATTTTGTAATATAAATGATCGGATGTTTATTTCATTATAAAGAAGAAGGTATGCCGTTAATAGTGGAAAATAACATCAGGCAAATGACCACCACGACCACGCTGACAGGACCATATCCTTTTCACGAAATTTTCCATAAACAAATCGCAAAGTAGCTGCCCTATGTCCTTGATAGCCTCACGAATTTCATCTTTGAGGTCTTGAATCGACGCTGGGCTGTTGGCATAGACCTTCTCTTTCAGTTGGACCCAAAGGAAGAAGTCGCAAGGTGTTAAATCACAAGATCTCGGTGGCCAAAAACTTTTGCCGCAAAAGATCAATGGTTTCGTTGCTTGTGTGGCACGTAACGCCGTCTTGTTGAAAGTAAACGTTGTCCAGGTCAATACCATCCAACTCCGGCCATAAAAAATCATTTATCATCTCTCGATAGCGCAATCAATTCACCGTAACTGTTGCTCCAGCCTCATTTTCGAAAAAGTAAGGTCCAATGACTCCGCCGGACCATAAACCGCACCAAACAGTCACACATTGAGGATAGAGAGGCTTTTCAACAATAACTCTTGGGTTTTTCGAGCCCCAGATGCGTCGATTTTGCTTGTTGACGAAGCCACCGAGGTGGAAATGGGCTTCATCACTCAAGATGATTTTTCGATGGAATTCAGGATCATTTACATGCATTTCAACGACCCAATCAGCAAAGACACGACGTTGTTGATGATAGGCTGGCTTGAGTTCTTGTGTTAACTGAACTTTATAAGCCTTAAGACCCAAATCTTTATGCAAGATACGGTGTAATGACGTTTGTGGAATGCCTAATTCCAAAGAACGACGAGGAATGGACAAACCTGGGTTTTCTTCAACACTTTCGGCTACAGCAGCAATATTCTCGGCTGTTCTTGAGCGACGTGCACGGCGGGTTTTATTCTTCACATCACTAACTTGTCCCAACAGCTCGAATTTTTCCACCAATTTCTGTATTGCGGTCCGACAAGGTGCTTCACGACGACCCAAAAATGTTAGAGTTTTACGAACCGTCTCTGCCAAATTTTCACCATTTGTATAGTAAAGTTGAATAATTTCAATGCGTTGTTGAAGCGTGTATCGTTCCATTTTTATTAATGGCGTAGTTTCTACTTGTCAAATGTCAAAAAATGACAGCTTCAAAAGTGACATCTACCGAAATAGCGGGCTATTCAAAATAACACCTCCTATTGGAAAACCCTTTATTTATCAAACTGATCATATTTCCCCGAGGAACTTATACTAAATTCGCAAAAAGCTGATTTGGCCTCACTTAATTTGCCTCAATCCTCAAATTCTCACATCTTTATAATATATATTACTTACTTACTTATTCATTGAATTTACTTATTGCACGGAATCTGCCTTAGTTAATTTGTTTTTTACCCATTTGCGGGACACGTTATTGAAATGTAATTAGTTATTTATAACCTAAAAATTTTTGTAACGTATATTCTTACATTTCTGTTTGTGTAACTTTCGATAATTAAAAAAGAGCGAAGGGTCGGTTTATGTGATAGTACCAGCCGTATATAACCGGCTTCCCGATAGCATCAGGGATGCACCTTCTGTCCATTGCTTCAAAAGTAAATTTAAGGAGTGGCTTCTGGAGAGACAATTCTATGACGTAAGAGAATTCTTAGAAACACAAATCCAGTCTATGTAAAGTGTCAGCAATGTTACGTTATTTTTTTGACATTGATTAATAAAATTAGTGCTATTGCTGATAATCATTAATATACGTATTAATAATATTATTAATACTATGAATTACTTTGTGCTTCAATTATATTTTAAGTACAATTACGTGCAACAGAACATGTTGTTAATAAAATTTTCATTTTCATTAATAAATACAATAAAATTAAAAAAAAATCCTCAAATTCTCACAAATTTTGCAGCAATATTGCCTCGGGCTGTTCCGGTCGGATTACCTGATGCAGCACCCGGACGGCAATCGCATAAAGCAAGTGGAATTCAACACGATCGCGTCGAGTTTCGGCGCCGTCACCTCGGGCTTGCCTCGGATGTTTCGGTACCGACCCCAGCCTGGGTGTTTTGACGTGGCACGCCTGTGGATATAAAAAAGAAATTATCATGTTTCAAAATCTTCAATTCAAAATAATAAGTTACTATTTCTGATGGTCATGAAATAACAATTACTTATATTACATTTGTCTAAGTTACGCGCAATGTAGGGTTCCGTAATTGCTATTATCGCGTTCATATCTAATTTTCAAATTGCCAAATACAGTGTGTCATCCTGGTCCCCACCAGCCAAACCGTTGTATCGGGACATCTAAAAAAATTAAAAAGGTAGGACGTAATTTAAAAAGAAAACTATCAGGGCTAAGTAGGCTTTCTTAATTAAGGATTAATGGGTAACCAACTTAAGATATGCAGTTGGATTTGTAAAAAGTTCTTAGATTTTTTCCATAGAAAATGTTCTATTGCCAACTGACAAAACATTTTGTTTTTTAAAATATAAATATATTTTTTGAAGACTACGGAACTCTACTTTACGTGAGTCCGACTCGTACTTGGCCGGTTTGTTTTTAGTTAGTCGTATTCAGACGCATTTATTCTGTCTTAAAACGTTAAATTAATATGATTGTTCACAGGATTTAGGTAATTATTAAAGGAATCCTTTAGGTATAACATCCGTTTTTCTAGACAAAAATGACTGAACTGTCTACCGATTAAATGGCCCAACTCCTTGAACAATTGCTTGAAATCATACTTGAACCGCCTCCGTGTAGTGGTTGGTCCATTTGCTTCAAACATAGAGGTCGCGGATTCGATTCCCGGCGGGGTTTAACTTTAAGACTCGGTTCGATTGGCGGAAGAATATTTTCAAGCCTGGTTAGCTGCAAGCATCTTATTTAAGTCTTACTGCCATTAACAATGTTAACAGCATTGATGTGGCCCGGTATGGAGATAAGGTAGCCAGTTCCCCATTGCATCTTGGTAAGCAGGCTTCCATCTAGCATCATCGTCACTTAATATCATCAGGTGAGATGATGCCAAGGGCTTAAAAATTGTGGATTAAAAACTGAATTTTAAGCAATAATGATTTTTTGTTTAGACGGAAAAAACGGTTTTCCTTGACGGATACCTATATAATTCCGGGCAGGTTTATTCAGCAAACTTGTCATAGGTACCTACTAGAGTTTTCTTACTCATTCATCATAAATTCCTCAAGAATAGGGGATCGAACTGCATCAAAAATAAAATCTGAAATATGATTTCCTAAATTGCTCTTCTCTTGAAGTTTCAAAAACCTTACTTGTTTTGTTTTTCCATCACGTCTTCAATTTTTAATTGATCAAATTCACAAATTAATTTCGTCAATGACGCTTAAAATCTATGATATCACTTGTGGGTATTTCAAACATTTTTAGAACACAATTTAGTTTTTGACAGATCATAAAAAGTTACTCAAATGACTAGCAGTCCGATCCCCTATTACATGCAGTGTAATTGTTGTAACTTTCATAATAGTGTTGTTATTTTTACGAAAAATTTACTAAATCCATATGCGTTCCACGTCAATACAAGGTTAATCAGTCGACATCTCTCATGTGACTGCTGTCTCCTCAACGCACGCTATACATCCATCTCTTTCACTCAGTTTGTACGCTTCAGTATTCTGTTTTACGCTTGAGCTTATTTTTTATTCTTAATAAAGGATGGTTTTGAATTTCTATGCCAGCTACAGATTTTATTTTTCAGTGCGTGAAATTTGTGAAGCATGTTTTTTGGTGCCTTATTGCATGGTTTTAGAATTGGGTAACATGACAAATTCCATAATTTTGTGTTTATCTTCCTTTACACAACTATTTAATTCTGAACTACTTTTTCCGATTTAGTTATATATTATTATAAAAAAAATGTAATAATAATTTAAATGACACTTTCCATCAGGTGATTTACAGTCAAGTGCATTCAAATTTTAAATTAAAAAATAACCTTTAGAAAATTCGCATAAAACATCACATGTTTTTGTAATTTAAATTGAAGTACTCAGTTTCTTCATTTTCGGTTTTTACTGTTATTTTTTTATTATTTCGTATTTTTTTGTATGTTGTGCTTGTTAGAAGTTGATTTTTTGATTTTTTTTAGATTTAGCTTAGTGAGTGAGCTTATAGCGAGATCACTTGAGAGATGTTACCTGACGCCTGCGATGTCGGTAAAAAAAAAAAGTCATTATCTTTTTTAAGCGAAACTTTTCCTCTGCGTTGTGCGATTTTGTCCCGATATAGATGTGATTGGCTTAGGTTTACATCTTTCAAAAAGTTTTAAAGCTTTATTGTATGTTGAAACATCACATTGAAATCACGTGCACATCACATCGTGTCAACGGTATTTGAAGTTTTATCCTCTTCAACGTCCTGTTTTTTTGTCTCTATTCATGTTGACCAAACTTTGCAATCAAGTAAAATTTTCCCTTTCTTTTTCTCTTCTTCTCTCTCCTTTTTTAACCCGAACTACGTAGGCGGTATAAATATAAACAGGAATTTTCATGTTCTGCCATTATGCAAGCTATAACCTAAGTTAAGTGCGTATTCACAAAATCGTTTCCCATACAAACTTAAGTTTACCTCTTCTTGAAAATGGATTGGTCAATTCTAATGTAACTTTATACACACAAGTAAGTCACGAAATTCTAGTTACCTACTTTTTTAGATATATTTTATTTTTAAAAAAGATTAGCCAATTTTAAGATAATTATGAAAACCTTAAATCACTATTGTTTACTGACAACACATTTTTTTTGAAAATGTAATGTCTCCACAATCTAGAATTTTCATTAGAATCGGCCCATCCATTTTCAAGAAGTAGTAATTTTAAGTTTGTATGGGAAACGATTTTGTGAATGCACTGTTAGGCTTAAGTGGAATATGCACCACACCTCCTTATGGTTCCGATTTTAGCACCATTGGAATATTTGTCTATTTGCGGCGCTTAAACGAGTTAAAAAGTAAATAAAATCGAATCAAGTAATGCCGTCATTGAAGCTGTGCAAGAGTGGATTACATGCAATCAAGGTATGTTTTTGTTTCCGGAGAAAAAAGTTTTCCAAACCGTGGAATGAGTGTATTACAATCACAGTACATAGAAAAATAGTATACAGGTTGTGACAAAACTGGTATAGGTTCCGTTAAGTGGGGCTTCTACTCCTATTGGACAACTTTTGTTTTACGACTTTGCTGAAATAGCAAAAAAAAAACTTCACAAGTTCACACCAGTTTTGTTACACCTGTATAAGTAGGTACTCGTATTTTTAATAAAAAATATGTGTTTAAAAATCCTGTTTATATTTAACCGTGTACGTATTTTTAAAATAATTTAAATTTGACTAGGAACCGGTGTGAAACAAAAATCATGTGTTTTTAGTTAGTGATGTTGTTTGTTTTCGAACCCGATAAAAATAACTGATTGTGTGTCTCGAATGGCCAATCGAAAACGGAGGCCTATAATGCCCTAGATTAACTGAGCAAAGACAAAAGTATTATTTACGTCGTCAATTAAGTTCAGAAGCAGGAATGTACGTTACTAAAACCTCATTTGATGCCGCGTGCGACGAAACTTGCAGAACGTCGGAACAAACTGCTGCTGGGGCTTCGGACAAAAATGTGAACCTGTACGCCCAAACGTCTGGTGATAAATGGGAAACGCATAAACCTGCAAAAACAAGCGCCGGGTGGCAAATGGGAAACGTATGAGCCTGCACACCCAAACGCCTGGCGGTAAATGCAAAACGTATGAATCTGCTTGACCAAACGCCTGGAAGTAAATGGGAAACATATGAACCTGCTAGACCAAACGCCTGGAGATACATAAGAAACGCATACACTTTCATACCCAAAAGTATGAACCTGCTATATGAAACGCCTGGTGGTAAATGGGAAACGTATGAACCTGCTATGCCAAACGCCTAGATGTACTTAAGAAAAGCATTAACTTTCATACCCATGAACCTACTATGCCAAACGCCTGGATGTACTTAAGAAACGTTTATGCTCTCATACCCAAACGTATGAACCTGCTATACGAAACGCCTGGTGGTAAATGGGAGACATGTGAATCTGCTATGTCAAACGTCTGGTGGTAAATAAGAATATATGTGCACTCAAAATGTAATCAAATACCATCGCTTGGAAAATTGAAAATTTGACCTCGTCGTATAATTTAGGAAAGTATTTTTGCACCACTACCAATTACTAATTTCAGTAACTTTGGAACCATATGTTTACATTGAGAATATAACAGGGGTTAGTGACATTTTCTATTTTAAATAATAATGTCTTTAAAAAAATAACATTTAGATAATTGGTTAAGTTTTGGTATGATGTTAAATACGTAAACAGACTTACACAAAAAGGATTATCAAGGGACATGAGGACTGACTAAAATATAAATAACTAAAATACAGGATGATAAAATGCTTGGCAAATTTTTAACAGTGGCTTTTACTCAAAAACTAAATGACTTTCCCAAGAACCTATACAATCGAAACTTTTGAGAGAGCGATTTTTAAACTTACCATAGAAAATTGGTCAATATTTGTATGAAAAGTCTTTTTATTTTTGCTACGTCTGTGTTTTTTTTGGTTTTCAAGAGTAGATCTCGAGGTTAGAATTTTGCCATTGACTACTTAAGGCAGGTACAAGTGCCTAATATTAATACTTTATACAGAGCTTCTAAACGTGATTCTGACCAAATTTCTAACCTATAGCCATTTGGAAAAAAAAATAGGACACCCATAGACATTGTACGGAAAGTCCAATTTTTTTTTTGCGAATTAATAATACACTCGGCACAGAAACCTGGCCACCGTTTCTCAGTATGTTTTTATACCAAAAGCAAAGTATATATATTAGTACTAACATACAGTATGGACACGCCATGCCGCTCTCTAGATTGCGACCTCACCCCCTCGTCACCCAGATTAATACAGATTGGTTACAGTTTGGTTGTCGAAAAAATAGGATTTTGCCGCCATTTTGTTTGTTCCGTCATTCGTTTTTTAAAATGTAATTTCTGGCCCGTTGTATGAAGTGTCCAGGGTGTGCCAATAGGGGCCCAAACAGCAACAAATATATTTTTTATCAAGAAAAATAAGGAAACTACGAATTGCAGTCATTAGGTTAGATCCCTGGCTAAAAATTTGTCGAAAAGCCCAACATTCTGCAGAGCCTCGGGAACTCTGTAGCGCACCCTGGACACTTCATACAACGGGCCAGAAATGACATTTCAAAAAAGGAATGTCGGAACAAACAAAATGGCGGCGAAATCCTATACGTTCGACAACCAAACTGTAACCAATCTGTATCAATCTGGGTGACGAGGGGGTGAAATCGCAATCTAGAGAGCGGCAGGGAGTGTCCATACTGTATGATAGTACTAATATACAGGGTGACTGGTAAGTAGTGCAAATCCTTTTAAGGGGATAAACTACATCTAATTTGCAACAGAAAAAGTCATACTAACTGGGGGTCGAAAATCAATGGTTGTCGAGTTAAAGCCCATTTCATTTTTAAATTTTGTATGAAAAATGCATTTGTTCAAATATTTTGTGATTTTACAAAAAAAAGTTACGGTGAAACATACGGTTAAAACTTTCTCATTTTATCAGCATTCCAAAAAAGTAAAATAGTTAAAAAATACAAATTAATTGCATTAAAAAAGAATGATTGTTGTCAAAAGGATGCATCAAATCCCATTCAAATTTTCAATAAACATTATTTTCATGTTTTTTAAAATTTCATAATTTATCATATTTTTCGCATAAACAAACATCTCTGACCCTCTAGCATCATGACTAACTTTGAGTCACAAGCACATCCAAAAAATTCGAACTTTGTTGGATAATTAGTATGGAATTTTAGGTCCTCTTTTGACAACAATCATTGTTTTTTGTTACCATTAATTTTGTACACTTTTAACTATTTTACTTTTTTTGAAAGCGTGATAAAATGAGGTAGGTTTTATCGTTTTTTGCATGTTTTTTGCTGTATTATAACTTTTTGTTACAAAATCACAAAACATTTGAACAAAATAATTTTTCATTCAAAATTAAAAAGTTAAATAGGCTTTAACTCGAAAACCGTTGATTTCCGACCCCCAGTTAGTATGTGTTTTTCTGTTGAAAATTAGATGTAGTTTTTTACTTTGTCTGTAGACTGCTCAGCACACAGTAAATTGGCAGATTTTGCATGCATTTTACGAATTAAAATCATGTTCATTGTTTTGAGCAATATACTGCGTTCTCGAAGCTCTACATAATGTTTTGTGGCGCGAGATCTGGCCCAATGATTTCACTTAGCTGTTTCCTTAGTTTTCTTGATAAAAAAAAAATTACTGTTTAGGTTTTCTTGTATGAAAATGTACTGAGAAGAATTAGATGGCCTAATTTCTGTGCCGCTGAGTGCAGGTTCCTTAAAGAAAGTTGTTCAAAAACACTACTGAACGCCCTCAATAAAATATAGGATATTACAGGTGTAACAAAATTGGTGTAGGTCCCATTAACTGGGGTCAACTGGTACTCATCACACTGAACAACTTTTGTTATCGGAATAAAGTTAACTCTTCATACAAATCGATCAGCTGAACGACTAATTTTGTACATTTTTGTATGGAGGGTAATTTTTTTTTAGAATTGACAATGGTTCCTTGGGGAAAGTTGTTCAGAATAACGCATAGAACCCCCAGTTAACGGGTCCTTCACTGATTTTGTTACACACTGTATAACAAAGTAGCACATTATTATAATTAATTTCAGCCCTAACTCCTATAGCACTAACCTAACAAATCGATTTATTCCTTCATCACACCTTGGTACTTAGTTGTATAGTTTAGACTATAGCATTTAGCTAATTGTATGTATGTACTGGTAACATGTGTATGTCTTAAGCATCATATTTTAGTGTATGTTGTAATTCTTAATTTATTGTGTACTTACTACGCTGGCTCGCCGACCCAAAGAGGATCTTGGCCTTCGACTTACCGCCATCCTACTCAATGAATCTGTTATTCCAGCGGTATGTGGGTCCTCCAACCGGGCATATCCCGCTCGGTCGACCCTAATACGCTCTCATAACAGTGCGATCCTCTCATCGTAGCCGAGCCAGTCTGGCAGTTTTGTCTCATAGAGACTAGGTCTTTAACCTCTCTCTCGGTTTTCGGACTCTCCATGTATGGAGGATGGTATACCATTCCGAAAGTATCTTATATATCTTATTTAGTGTGTTTTTGGAGGTCGCGGGTTCGATTCCCGGCGGGGTCAATTGTAAGACTCGGTTTGGTTGGTGGTAGGGCATTTTCTAAGCCCGCCTGGCTAGCTACCACCATCTTATGTAAGTCTTGCCGCCAAATATCAATGTTGATATCATTGGTGTGTTCCGGCATGAAGATAAGATAGCCAGTTCCCCATTGCGTTGGGGATTCTTGGTAAGCCCGCTTCCATCTTCGGCAACATCGTCACTTACCAGTTGAGATGTTGTCAAAGGTTTACCAATTGTTAATAAAAAAAAAGTTGTATATCAAAATTTAATGTTGCATTGTTAATTTTGTTTTCCTTATGCATGTTCGTGTTTGTAATTTACTTTGATGTGTTTCGGTAGTAAATCAAAAATTATTTAAATTCTTGTGTGGTCTGTCAAGTACTTACCTAATTTATGTGTTTCAATATCAATCAATACATTATTTAAACACTGTCTTTGTTTATTGTCAGAGCACTAGTTTCTAGTTTAGTAATTAGAATTAGTAACGAAAAGTTTATAAGTTTATGCAATTAACGCTATGGTCAGAGACAGTGTTAAAATAATATGTAAGAGAAAAATAGGGTTGTCCAACGTAGATAACAAATGAAGGTTAAACGGAAAGAACATGTTTAGTTACTTTTGTTAAGGAGAATTAAGTCTCAAAATGTAAATACACGAAAATTACGTATTAGTTTCATTAATTTAATTTTCAAAACACAATAATTCAAAAATAATTTAAATTCATTCTAAGGCGGCTAGACATATTATTTCCGTGTACTCTTGAAATACATTTGGGAGTGTACAAGAACTTTGGAGAAGTATTTTATTTTTCAAAATTTGCAACTGTTCATTGTGAAAATCTACTTTGACAGACTGCGCATACCTACTGTGATTTAGCATGGCATACCAACCTATCTTATTTCTTCTTAAACCGTCCACTTTTTTCTGTTTGTGTTTTTATATCTAATCATATACTATCTAGCCTTACACTATAATTTTATTACTAGGCTAGTCTGTCAATGATCTATTGTATTGTGATAAATCGAGGTTTATAACCATTGAAGATTTTTAACAGTGTACCCTTTCACGAGCATTGGCAATATATTTGCCATGGATGTTGTGTCAATATTAAACTATTGATCTAGAATAAAGTTCAGTTTTCTTTTGTTCACCGTAGTTGCATTCGTGAAAGGGTTAAAGCTATATGAAAATTCTATTTTCATGAGACTGAACAACTTTATCCAAAAAGGTTATATTATGAAATTATTACATTATGGTTAATACGCAAAGAAAATTTTGCACTATTTATGCTGAGGTTGGGTAAAGTTCGGTGATAAGTGGCAAATGGTAGACTTGACTAATGTAACTGAACAATTTCCTCGAGGATACAAAGCATACTTTCTGTTGACTTCTCATACAAATTTTAATAATTACTCACGCATGCTTTTATGGTAAGTTTGTATATTTCCATTAATATTTTCTATCTGCCGCTTTTCAACGACAATAAAGTCTCCTGTGTAAAGCTGACTCTGTATTTAACTGCCTCCGTGGCCTGATGGTTAAGTCCATAGCTTCACATCAGGAGGTCGCGGATTAGATTCACAGCGGAGTGTAACTTTGGAAGACTCGGTTTGGCTTAGTCTTGCTGCCAAACACCAATGTCAACAGCATTGATGTGTTCTGGCTTGAAGATAAGATAACTTTTCTATTACGTTGGGGAATCTTGTAAGCCCGCATCCATTTTTGGCATCATCGTCACTTACCATCAGGTGAGATGTTACCAAGGGCTAACCAATTGGGTAAAAAAAACCACAAAAGGACTCCGGGCTTGTACACGGAGACATTAAAGATGTTAGGGCTTGTACCCAGAGACATTAAAAGGTGTCGGTTACGGCTAGTACTAATATATATATTGTGGTTACGGTAACAGTGACGCGAGTTCAATGGTTTTTTCCCATCACAAAAAATGCCTAACCCGCCTAAAGAAGATTTCACTTCAAAAAACTTGGTTTTTTAAGGTAAAATTGTTCAGTTTTCTCAGTAAAGTAGCAAATAAATTGTATCTTGGTTTCTTTTAGTTTCACGAGGAACATTTACAATACATTAGACATTGTCTGTGCCTAGTACAGCCTGTTAATGTTGAATATTTATAAATTGACTTATTTTTATTTTACAGCTACATTCTGAGGCAACTGGGCCACGGGGACTTGGTTAAAAATGTGAGTTATATATATCGTAATAAATTCAATTCAACCGCCTCTGTGGCGTAATGGTTAGTCAATTCGCTTCACGCTAGGAGGTCGCGGGTTCGATTTCCGGCGAGGTCAACTTTGTAAGACTCGGTTTGGCTGATGAGCCTGCCTGGCTAGCTACCACCATCTTATCTAAGCCTTGCCGCCAAACATCACGTCAACTACATTGATGTGTTCCGGCTTGAAGATAAGATAACCAGTTCCCCATTGCGTTGAGGAATCTTGGTAAGCCCGCTTTCATCTTCGGCATCATCGTCACTTACCATCAGGTGAGATGATGCCAAGGGTGGGGCTTATCAATAGAGTATTAGACAGTAGTTAAAAATAAATTGCTAAAATATTATTCATTAAATAGCATTTCTTGTACAAATTATAAAAACTTATTTGTTTAATATTTTAATCTAATTTGAATTTTATATTTATCAAAATCACTAAAATAGTTCGTCAAAAACAATGACGTCACAAGCTAGTAACTAGAACAATTTCAAAACAAAATGTCGTTGACAGTTGATAAAAAGTAACTCAAATGACTAGCATTCAAATACCGGATAGTGGATAGAAAAAAAAAGTTAAAATTAAAAACCCGACTGCTTAAAAAAATTACCCTATCACCACAGTATATAATATAAGGACACCAAAATTCATCAAGCCGTTTAGGCTACAGGCTTAGCCGAAGAAATAGACATACATACATACACCCTAAAAACCTTACCCTTGTTGACTGGTATGAATGGTAGCAGCAAGTATAGCCAAATGTCATGTGTGTCAACCGTTTTACCGCGCGCGCCATAGTAACTTAGTATCTTATCTGTGCCCGGTCTGTCACCGCATTTTCCCCATATACCCTATTGAGTGCACAAACCATTTCTGATAATTTACCTGTAGTGATTTGCCAATGTTGCAAAGGCAAAGACAGTAAATAAAATTCTTTCGAGGAAACGCGGGCGCCATTTGTCTATACAAATGTAGTCCCCTGTTTCCTCCCTGGACAGTGACATTAGAGCAATTTTTTTTCCATAAAACCTATATCTACCATGGCCATCATCATATCAGCTCATATACGTCCCCACCGAGGGGCTCGAGCCTACCTGAATTAGGGCGATCGAGCTTTAGTCGACCACGCGGGCCCAGTGCGGATTGGTCGACTTCACACACAACGTGCGAGTTTCTTCGCAGGCGTGTGAAGGTTTCCTCAAGATGTTTTCCTTCACCGTCGTAAGAGCGTCGGATAAACGTACTTACTTACGTGACTTAGTGTCGTATTTCATGTTCGCATAAGTATATTTTGTGCCACGATTAGTTGCAACTAATATTTGGCCGAACTAGGCCCAGGTCTAGTCGCCCTAGACGCAGGTAGGGGTTCCACCCCTTTGTTGTTGCTGATCCGCCTTTCCGCATAAAGCTATCTTTTATGTTTAAGCTGTCTTCGTCTGGCTGCAGTCTGTTTGTGTAAAGCGTTACGCTTCCTCATTTATTATGCGGACAGCGAAGAAGTGGAGATCCTTGCCTTCGTCAATGATTTCCTATTTTTACAATTAGCAGACCTTCAATGCGAGAGTGAATAGACATTTTTTGAGTATGGAGTACAATCCTCAACTGCATTGTTACTTTCCATCAGTTTAGATGCAGTCAAATACACTTATTTTTTTAATTAAACAAAAGCAGGCTTTTTAAGCGACTTTAAATAACTCCTGGTATGTTATTGTTCAACAGATGCCAGAGAACCGCGCTCTGTCCGGCCTCTGTTCTGGCATAATCGAGGCTTTCGACCTCTACGGAGTGGCGAATGCCGTGGTGTTGTTTGTGGTCGAGGAGGTCACCTATAACATATGCGATCAGCGCTTCCACGAGTTTGAGATATCGGAGAAACGACCCGACATTAAGGTGAGATGATTAAGTATAGGATAAGAGTCACCCGACATCATTGTGAGATAAAAAGGTTGACTATTAGTCATTTGAGTTTCAACCTGTACGGAGTGGCCAATGCCGTGGTATTGTTTGTGGTCGAGGAGGTCACCTATAACATATGCGATCAGCGCTTCCACGAGTTTGAGATATCGGAGAAACGACCCGACATTAAGGTGAGATGATTAAGTATAGGATAAGAGTCACCCGACATCATTGTGAGATAAAAAGGTTGACTATTAGTCATTTGAGTATCAACCTGTACGGAGTGGCCAATGCCGTGGTATTGTTTGTGGTCGAGGAGGTCACCTATAACATATGCGATCAGCGCTTCCACGAGTTGAGATATCGGAGAAACGACCCGACATTAAGGTGAGATGATTAAGTATAGGATAAGAGTCACCCGACATCATTGTGAGATAAAAAGGTTGACTATTAGTCATTTGAGTTTCAACCTGTACGGAGTGGCCAATGCCGTGGTATTGTTTGTGGTCGAGGAGGTCACCTATAACATATGCGATCAGCGCTTCCACAACTTTGAGATATCGGAGAAACGACCCGACATTAAGGTGAGATGATTAAGTATAGGATAAGAGTCACCCGACATCATTGTGAGATAAAAAGGTTGACTATTAGTCATTTGAGTTTCAACCTGTACGGAGTGGCCAATGCCGTGGTATTGTTTGTGGTCGAGGAGGTCACCTATAACATATGCGATCAGCGCTTCCACAACTTTGAGATATCGGAGAAACGACCCGACATTAAGGTGAGATGATTAAGTATAGGATAAGAGTCACCCGACATCATTGTGAGATAAAAAGGTTGACTATTAGTCATTTGAGTTTCAACCTGTACGGAGTGGCCAATGCCGTGGTATTGTTTGTGGGCGAGGAGGTCACCTATAACATATGCGATCAGCGCTTCCACAACTTTGAGATATCGGAGAAACGACCCGACATTAAGGTGAGATGATTAAGTATAGGATAAGAGTCACCCGACATCATTGTGAGATAAAAAGGTTGACTATTAGTCATTTGAGTTTCAACCTGTACGGAGTGGCCAAAACCGTGGTATTGTTTGTGGGCGAGGAGGTCACCTATAACATATGCGATCAGCGCTTCCACAACTTTGAGATATCGGAGAAACGACCCGACATTAAGGTGAGATGATTAAGTATAGGATAAGAGTCACCCGACATCATTGTGAGATAAAAAGGTTGACTATTAGTCATTTGAGTTTCAACCTGTACGGAGTGGCCAAAACCGTGGTATTGTTTGTGGGCGAGGAGGTCACCTATAACATATGCGATCAGCGCTTCCACGAGTTTGAGATATCGGAGAAACGACCCGACATTAAGGTGAGATGATTAAGTATAGGATAAGAGTCACCCGACATCATTGTGAGATAAAAAGGTTGACTATTAGTCATTTGAGTTTCAACCTGTACGGAGTGGCCAATGCCGTGGTATTGTTTGTGGTCGAGGAGGTCACCTATAACATATGCGATCAGCGCTTCCACGAGTTGAGATATCGGAGAAACGACCCGACATTAAGGTGAGATGATTAAGTATAGGCATAAGAAAGACTTGACATCAAAGTGAGATAATAGGATTGACTATTAGTAATTTGAATTTTAACCTGTATGGAGTGGTGAATGCCGTGGTGTTCGTGTTCGAGGAGCTGCTTATCAGCCTGCTTTGCTATATCATCAGCCAAAAGACTACCACTGCTGGACATATGCCTCGGCCCGAATTGGTAGGGTTTTGCTGTAATTGCCACGCTTGGCAAGCGGGTTGGCGATCGAATGGTGCAGTGTGGTGGCACAGTATGCGGTTGTGGATCCCGTAGTCTTCTGTCTCTTAAGACACCCTGTCACTTTTTTTTTTATTAAAAATTTTCGTGCGTTTGACTGCAATTCACCTGATGGTAAGTGATGATGCAGTCGAGGATGGTACAGGCAAACTCAAATAATGCGTATTCACTCTTGCCTTGAAGACTATTCTAGGGTCGAACCACAACCACAGATCGGATAAATGTACCGACATCAAGGTGAGATAATTAAGTAGGTATATGCATAGGAAACGGATGTAACAACACCTCGCACTAAAAAATTCATTTTCAAATTATATTTATTAAAATCACTAAATTAGTTTTACGTCAAAGACAGTGACATCAAATGCCTTTAAAGTTCAACACGAACAATTTCAGAAAAAAAATTACTAAAATAACTAGTAGTCAAATACCAGATTATAGCACGCAAGTACAAAAAGAGAATACGTTTTTCCACCTCTGAATTTTATCCGATCATAATGATTTTTTAATATGTTACTGACACATTAAAAAAATTAAAACTAGCTTTTTCTTTTTCAATACAAATAATAAGTTCAATTTTATTTGTCGTTCTGTGTCTTCATACAACACTAATTTTGGCCATTATTTGTTTATTTTTAATCAATAATTTAAAAACGAAACCTATAAATTTAATTTTTATTATGTCAATAGCTTAATTTAAAATCATTATGATAGGATAATATTCAGAGGTGGAAAAACGTTTTCTCATTTTGTATGGGCTCTCTGCATGCTATTCTTCCCTCTTAATTACAAAAAATGTTTTGCACTCTTTACAACAGTGTTTCCCAACATGTGGTCCGCGGACCCCTGGTCCGCGAATATATGTATAGGTGTTCGCAGTCTCATCTCTGGATCATTAAACACTAATAAATAAATGCCACCAAAAGCCTCGTAATCGTTACGCTTACGTAAATTAGAATTAGATTTAGTAACATCAACCCGAAAATCACTAATTTAGTAGCAAAAAAGCAACACTGACCTTCACATTAACGTATTGTTTATACAAAAGTATTTTTTTGTATTTGTACCTACATAGTATTAAAATAAATAGACCGAAATTAATTGCTGTTTTTTTTTTATTCACAATTGGTAAGCCCTTGGCATCATCTCACCTGATGGTAAGTGACGATAATGCCTTAGGGGTCCTTAAAAATTGTGCTTGATTTCTTTAAGGATCCGTGGCTGACAAAGGTTAGGAAACGCTGCTTTACACAAAGTCATTTATTATCAGTGCATCCCTGACTTTTCTGTGATTTAAATTCATCATGCCTACTACAAAAGGGGTTTACCTAATGTATCGAAGACAACTTCAAAATAGTAAAAAAAAATGTTGTTTTGCAGATAATTAGAAAGAATCTTAACGAGATCTATTCAGAGGCAGAGCTGAATGACAAGAAACAACTTCTGCTGTGAGTTCTAACGATTATTTTTTGTAAACTTAGGTTGAAAGTCTAAAAGCTGACTAAAAACATCATCATCATCATCATCATATGAGCCGAAAGACTGCTGAACAAAGGGCTAAGGATAGTTTCTAAATATATAGGTAAGTTTCCGAGGCGTAGGCGTTGTGGTAACCCTCGTTCTCTGACTGACAAATCTGACATCCTATATGCGTCTCTTGCATCACCTCATTTTCAGCATACCAATATCTCCCTTATAAAGTTATAACCTCTCAATTTAAAGTTTATTTTTCAATGTTGAGACACCGACGGCCTAAGGATTCCCACGATGACCGGTCCTGCGTTGCCCTCATCTAGCGGCTTTCCGCGACCTTAATCGGTCGGTCGGTCCACCGAGTAGAAGGCTTTTCCGTCTTCCGCTGCGTTCTTACCACTCGATAACTTTTCTGCCCTGATTGCCGTCCGTTCTATCAGCGATGTGCTCCGTTTCCTGCCATTTTCATTTAGCTATTTTGTTAGCTATGTCGGTCACATTAGTCTCCTACATGTTTCCGCATTTCTGATTCAATCACGTAGCGAATTTGTAAGCATAGCATCGGCTTTGTGTGACCTTAATTTAATCCACAATGGGTAAACCCTTGGAATTATCTCACCCGATGGTAAGTGTCGGTTATGCCGAATATAGAGGCGGACTTACCAAGATTCCCCAACCCAATGGGGTAGCTGTCTTACATCAATGTTGAACATGAATGGTTTGTGGTAAGACTTAGATAAGATGCTGGTAGCTAGCCAGGCGGGCGGGCTTAGAAAATGACCTTCCATCAACTAAACCGAGTCTTACAAAATTAGAATCCGCCGGGGATTGAACCCGCTATCTCTTGATGTGAAGCGAGTGGACTCATCACTACGCCACGGATGCGATTCAAATTAGTAACCTCCTTAAGGCTCGAGTTTCCATACAAACGTAGTTCCGTTTGAATTTAAAAAACTACATGCCTGAATGAATACAAACTTTGCAAATATATTGAGTAGACACATATCGATGTTTGTAATTAGTTTTCATCGTAGTAAATTGATACATAACTAAACGAAGGCTTAAATTAGTTTTGTACTGAAAGTTTGAAACTTCTCCTATTTTTTTCCGTTTTATATTAGTACATCGAAAACTAATTACAAACATCGATATGTGTCTACTCAATCAAAATATTCGCAAGGTTTGGATTCAGTCAGGCATGTAGTTTTTGTATTAAAGCGGAGCTACGTTTGTAAAGAAACTCAAGCCTCCAGGGGACCCTTAACAGTTTAAGTACCCATTCCGCCGTAAGGCGTATCGCCGGGTCGAGGGCGGGTGACCATCACGCTTCGGCGCGTGAGTGGCAACTAGGTTTTTACGTAAGCCAGTTTGCAATGGGCATCGTGAGCAGTCAAACTGTTAAGGAGTAACTTCTGTATAGACTATATAAAAATATTGTAATTTTCCAGGGAAGGTCACCCAGTCGCGGTGGTGTACTACAGGTCGGGGTACGAGCCCGCCCAGTATCCGACGAGCCGGGAGTGGGACGCGCGACTGAAGGTCGAGAGGTCCAAGTAAGTTGGTTTTCCTCATCAGTTCATCGCCATTTTAGGTCTTGTGACTGCTTCCATCACATTTGATAAAACTTTGCATGTAGTATCTATTATTGATATTCTGTCAAGTGGCAGTATTGTTTACTTCGGCAAAATTCGTTAAAGGCAGACCCACATACAACTATGATTTTCTTTATGAATCAATTAGATTCTAGTTATTGTTTGCCTACGCTAAAAATATTTATTACTTAAACACGCAATGTACGATTCGCTTTACATTATTAATAAATATAGTTAAAAAAACTAAAAAACACGCTTTTAAAGCACATCAAACTAAAAAGTAAAAAATAATTCTTATTATAATACGAAAAATATGGTACAAAGCGCCCCACGTTTTCATTAGTATTTTTCGTTCATTATTGTTTTCAGCTTATATTAAGAATTATTTTTCACTTTTTAGTTTGATGTGCTTTAAAAGCGTGTTTTTTAGTTTTTTTTAACTATATACAGTGTAAACTCTGTAAAACGTCACTTAATATAACGATTCACTCTGAAACGTCAAAATTTTCTGGCTCCAGTTGGTTTACTTTGACGCTAATTTCTCTCTGTATAACGAAAACTCACAATAACGTCACAAAATGCCCGGTCCCTTTAGTGTCGCTATATAGAGTTTACATTGTATATATTTTTCAATTTTTAGAGATAAACTTATGAAATTATTGTGTTGTCACTGATTCTTGATAAATTTACAAAGTTTGAATTAAATCTGTCCGTTTAAAGTGGGTCAAAATCGAGTGCAAATAAGTCAGTTACAAACATACAAACAAACATACATAATAAAAGCGTGATAAAAAGAAGACAGGAAACACGTAATTTCAAATTCTTCAAAATTTTAAAAAAACTACTTCCCGTCTTGTTAAGACGACTCAATCCGATTAAGGTTTATCCGTGATAAAATAATATCGAACGTAACACTATTCATTTTAGATTCAAATCAATGCGTGCTTCAACGCGGCGATTACGTTAATAGCAATCCCATACCAACGTAGTCTTTGATTCATTTGTTAACCAAACAAACGATGTTGATATAATTTTATATCGATAATCGGATGATGTATATCTGTGTCGGTACCGCATTACTTTTTTGAAAAACGAAACAGAAATCTATTCAAGTCCAATAAACTTGTTTTCCGTCTTTTACCTTAAAAACCAGTTCATTGATTAATAATGGATTCCTGTTTCGTTTTTCAAAAAATTAATGCGGTATAGATATTTATTTGTTTTCTGGTTGCTCTTTTAAACTTCTAAGCTTGTACATTATAATTTGTATTCTGTATCAAAAAACCGTTTATACCTATCCATATTGTTTGTTACCTATCATTAAACGTGGTTACTTTGTTCGCCTCACGGAGAAATCCGTCGGACCGGTTTCCGTCCCGGCGCCGGCAGAATATCAGCGCTGTAGGTACATTATTACCTGCAGCATATGCTGAGTCGGAGCCATTTCGAAGTTACGGCACAATTTTATGTATCTACCCGCTTTATACATTTAAGCTTAGATATTAGAAGTTTTTTTATTTTATTTTTGTGTATCAATTGTAATTAATGTAGCTTTGAATAAATGTTTTATCTATCTATCTATCTATATCTATACGTCATCCAAATTTCGATATAAAATTTCAAAATCGGTTGTTTGGTTAACCAATGAATCGAAGACTACGTTTGTATGGGATTTATGAATTCCATTTATGGATTTATGACGTCCTTCGGCATTTTCGGATTTCCCATATTTTCTAATAATTTTCTATTATTTTGTACTTGTCCTAAAAAAATATTCTTAGCAAAAGTAAATCATGTATGTTGCAGTGCAATAAAATGTCCATCGATCCACTATCAGCTGGCCGGCACCAAGAAAGTGCAGCAGGCGCTGGCAGCGCCAGGAGTCCTGGAGAAATTCATGGGGGGCGGCGCTGCTACCAGCAGAGTAAGAGACATATTTACAGGCAAGTTTTTTTATTATTTAATATGTATTAAGATTAACGCCATACCTGATGGAACACTTTTCTATCACCGCTTATGAACACCTGTTACACCAGGGGGGTATAGCATCCTGACTGTTTGTAGTCTTGATACTGTGCAAGGGGAGTATGTAGAGCTTCCTCCCACGAGGTATCCTTGCAGAGAATCAGGACAAGTGTCTTAGTGACCTACCGCAACTGGTCTTTGCCTTCGTCTCACGGTGTTGGCTGAAAGGCGGAATAGGAGTATGTACTTCAGTTATGTTATATGTTAAAAATATCAACCAATAAATTATTTTGTGTATACAAATAAATTATTTGGTGTTGGCAAGTGGGGACGCTATATCATAAACCCAGTAGTCTAGCGTAGCGTATCTAGGAGATTAGGATCTAGTAGCTTGTGCCGGGAAGCCATCAGTGCTTTGACGGTGAAGGAAAACATCGTGAGGAAACCTGCACGTCTGATTCCAGATGTATACGAAAGTCGCGATGCACACTTCCGTAGGTATACATCGAAATGTCACACGACTGACCGCATGTGACGAATAAAGCAATCAGGCAAACGCCTACTATCCCTTAAATTAACATGTTAAATTGTACTATACGCTAAGAGAGGAACAGAGTGCTTGACGACCCTTGATTATGGCTTGATTTACCGGTACTGGCGATGGATAAGTCGCCTCACCTGCCGGAACGCAGTACGCTGCTTGGCAACGAGGAGTAGTACTTCGCCTCATGGTGTTGGCAGGAATAGCGGCCCTCACTTCATACTCTAAGGGTCGGTTAGTGGGGACGCTATATCATAAACCTGGTAGTTATCGTATCTGGCAAATGTAGGAGAGGCGCTTGGTCGGTCCTTGCATTATTCAAAGAGCTAAAGTTTAAGGAGTACACGCGTGGCCTACCAGAGTAGACCGAGGTAACATAATTGATTACAACTTTTGTATTTCGCGCGCAAATACGTGGTGTCTGAAGGAATGCCTCATTAAGTTAATTAGTTGAAGGTCAGTGGGATGTGCGGGAGCTGCGCTTACGGACGGCTCCACAATTTGACACCAAAACTGCTGGACTATCATCGCAGTCCATGCGAGAACACTGGCGTAACAAAAAAGAGTGGAAGGATTTGCACCACCTAACTCAGCACTTTTGTTTCACTGGTTTGTCTTACTCATGTCCTTTATCAATTATCAGCTCATATACGTCTCCACCGAGGGGCTCGAGCCTACTCGCGTTTATGTAAACTCTTCCAGTATTCAGAAGCCCAGTACCTTCTGAGCTGCGAGAGGGCTTACTAACATTTATTCACAGAAAGTTGCCTTAAACCATTCCGTTATTTAGAGTTGCGAACGATGTGTATTCGGGTATTTTTTTCGGGTGTAGTATTCATGACTTCATAATTGAAACCCTTCCTTCCTCTACTCATGCCTTAGTAGACCACGCGGGCCCAGTGCGGTCGGTTGACTCCACACACATCCTTCGAGTTTCTTCGCAGGCGTGTGTGTATGTCCTTATTCTTGCGAAACTAAAATTTATTTATCCCTATCCCTACTAATATTATAAATGCGAAAGTAACTCTGTCTGTCTGTTACGCTTACCCGCAAAAACTACTGAACGGATTTGGCTGAAATTTGGTAGGTAGACAGATTAGGACCTGGATTAAGACAGGCTACTCTTTACCACGCTCGCGAGCCGCTTGCGGGTCGCGCACTGCGCACCCTCGAAAAGTCATAGAAACGTGGTCCACGCGGGTGAAGCCGCGGGAAACAGCTATTTATTATAGATAATCAACAGCTTACATTAAAAAAGTTGTGATACAATACAGGGTGGTAAAAGTAAAGCAAATAACAGATTACCCCAGAGTATAAATAAAACAGACAATTGCCAACTTAAACTATCATCATCATCATCATATCAGCCACAAATCGTCCACTGCTGGACAAAGGCCTCCCCCAAGGATTTCCACCACGACCAGTCCTGCGCTGCCCGCATCCATCGGCTTCCCGCGATCTTCACCAGGTCATCGGTCCACTTAAACTATATTGTAACAATAATAATGATTAACGCGCTCATGGTGCTGATGTGGCAGCCGCGCTATTGCTGTACGGTAATGCTCAAAGACACACGCTTATTAATAAACTAGACCTTTAATTTAGTAAGTATTTATAAGTTCTGGAACAAATTATTTCAGAGCCATATTTTTGTTTTTTTTCTGAGTTTAGTTAATTTTTCGTTATTTCCTAGTTAAAAAAAGTTTTAGTTCAATAAATAAAAAACGAATACCAAATACATTGTGACTTATTTCACGTTTGGAAACAAAATAATCATTTTCAAAATGCCTACTATAGTGGGTAACGCGAGCACTCGTATAAAAAAAGGCGCATGTAATGTGGTGTTAAAGAACCTACTATTACTAAAAACCTTCATCAACATCATCATCATCATATCAGCTCCTATGCGTCCCCATCGAGGGGCTCAAGCCTAACCTGAATTAGGGCGATCGGGCCTTAGTCGACCACGCGGGCCCAGTGCGGGTTGGTCGACATCACACACAACCTTCGAGTTTCTCCGCAGGCGTGTGCACGTTTCCTCACGACGCGATGTTTTCCTTCATCAACGTCATCTAAATACCACACAGCCTTCCCACTGCTGGAGCTCTGGTTTCTTCACCAAATCGGGAAGGTTAGGCCATGCTCCACACATGGGGTCCAAGTTCGGATTGGTGGAGGATTTTTTAAAATCCACAATTGGTAAGCCCTTGAAATATTTTCACCTGATGGTAAGTGGCGATTATGCCGAAGATGGAAGCATGGGGAACTCACTTCAATTCAATTCAATTCTAAACAATTTATTTTAAATAGGTGTTTACACACACTTTTAAAAAGTCAAAACAAAAATAAAATATTGTATATTACAAATAATGTCATGATTCAGATTACAGTCTCAGGTAATGGTATTTGTTATAGAATCAACATACGAGTATATATCTTTGTCATTTACATAAACTATTATTTTATAATATCCTCTAGAGCACAAAACTTTTTTGACATGAGTCTTGAATTTATTCTCTGACAAACTAGTTACATTTTCTGGAATTTTATTGTAGAATCTTATACACTGCCCCACAAATGACTTTTTAACCTTACTCAGTCTCGAAAAAGCTATATCTATTTTATTTACATTTCTTAAATTCAAATTATGCCTGTCACTGTTTTTAGGAAATAAATGCAAATTCTTACGAACGTACATGATGTTTTCATATATAAATTGACTAGCAACAGTTAAAATATTGATTTCTTTGAACTTATTCTGTAACGACTCACGTGATCGCATCTGATAGATTGCGCGGATAGCTCTTTTCTGCAGGATGAAAATAGTTTCTATATCAGCCGCATGCCCCCACAGTAATATGCCATAAGACATTATACTATATAAAATACACTAGTCTCGCAGTATCTTATCTTCAAACCGGAACACAACAAAGATGGTGGTAGCTAGCCAGGCGGGCTTAGAAAATGTCCTTTCACCAAACAAACCGATTAAACAAAGTTAGACACCAAGTTAGAACCCGTAACTTATAAGCAACTTACTTAAACCATCTTTCATTAGAAATTTCCAACAATTTAACAGTAAACTAACCTAAAAATTCAATTATTTCTTTAAAAAATAATTCTGATACCATTTTTTTCAGTTATTAACGTTACCAATTAATAACGTAACATTAATAACCGAAAAACATTGGTATCAGAATTGTTTTCATCATATCAGCTCATATACGTCCCCACCGAGGGTCTCGAGCCTACCCTGAATTAGGGCGATCGGGACTTAGTCGACCACGCGGGCCCAGTACGGGTTGGTCGACTTCACACACAACCGAGTTTCTTCGAGGCATATGCAGGTTTCCTCACGATGTTTTCCTTCACCGTATATATAAGGTGTAACAAAATTAGCTGAAACTATTTTAACTGGTGCTTCTACCCATGAAACTGAACAACTTTCCCCATGAAGCCCATAGTCAGTTCTCAAAAAAATTTTTGATCTTCCCATACTAAGTTGGCTGATCAGCTGATAGAGTTAGTATGGGAGAGCAATTTTTTTTGCGATTTGACTATGGGTTCCGTGGGGAAAGTTGTTCAGTTTCATGGGTAGAAGCACCAGTTAAAATAGTTTCAGTTAATTTTGTTACACCTTATATAAGAGAGTCTGATAAACGTACATATGAAATCGAAATTCGAAAACACATTGGTACGTGGCAGGATCGAACCATGACCTCCCGTACAGGAGGTGGCGGCCCTTGCCATTACGTTACCGACTCAATAATTTAAGTAAGAATTGTTTTTGTAAAGAAATAATTTAATTTTTAGGTTAGGTTATTGTTTACATTGTTGGTAATTTCTAACGAAGTTAGCTTTACAACTTTTGTTTAATTCGCTTATAGTTTAAATCCTTTCAGTAATTAAGGGTTGGATGGAAAAGATCCCTGTTTGGAATAAGTCCGCCTTTGTGCATGCTACTGCTATTCTGTATTTATTTTGTTGTACAATAAAGAGTTCACAAACAAACAAACAAACCTACTTACGTGAAGCTAATGGACATCCATTACGCCACGGAGGCGTTTGTAGGGCTAGTAGCAAACCTCATAAATTCTCTGACATGACTAAACGACTGCCATCTATGTAATTAGGTAGTCGTTCAGTTAGGTAGGTCCAAGTTCGAGAAAGATCAAACGTCGAATCCAACTTGGCTGGGCAGCATTCGGGAAGATTCGCAATATCTTTACGTCCCAAATACCGTAGTGTCTTAAAACCAAGGTCTTCGACCAGTGTGTGTTGCCAGTGATGCTGATGACATATGGAACTGAGTTATGGTCGCTTATTATGGGCCTCATAAGAAGGCTCAATGTCACCCAAAGGGCAATTTCAGAAATGAGGAGATCCGTAGGAGAACCAAAATAACCGACATAGCTCTCAGAATTGCTAAACTTAAGTGGCAGTGGGCGGGGCACATAGTTCGTAGAACAGATGGCCGTTGGGGTAGTAAAGTTCTCAAGTGGCGACCGCGCATCGGAAAACGTATCGTAGGCTGGCCTCCCACTCGGTGTACCGATGACTTGGTGAGGGTCGCAGGAAGCCGCTGGATGCTGGCAGCGCAGAACCGATCGTCGTGAAAATCCTTGGGGGACGTCCTTCGGCTGATATGATGACTTAACGACTGCCATCTAGTGAAAGCAGCCGTCAGTGCCTTGCGAAGCCAGGAAACGGACTAGATTAAAACCACTAACAGTCAAAACCATCTACTGGTCGTGCTTATGGACAATTAACCAGCATGATCAACATACAAGCTTAACCGTTTGTTTTGTTGACAGGCCTCTACTCTTTGGACTTCGACGAGAGTGGAGAGAAAGCTGTCGAGATGGCGTTAGCTGATGCCGAAAGGTAACAGTTCTGGCGAAGCCACGTGTAAATCAAATTGCATCGTATAATAGGTCCTTTACCTATGAAATTGCTGATTCAGTTTTTGAAGTTGAAAATAAAAAAGTTTTTTATTTTTTATTATTGACCTTATGGTGGCACTACTTATGGTCTTTTATTAGTAACTAGTGGCATGTCTTTCATGTTACAATCCCTGAGTTATGTACCATTGAATGGAATGAAGGCGTTTTCTTAGTGGTCAGATGGGTAAATTTATTAGACCAGTTAATTTTCTTAAATTTTCCTGAAAGTAACGAAATCTTGTGCGGGTTATTCCCAAATATGAGTATCTCATCTGTGCTTTGGCATCATCTCATCTTTTATTATAGGTTCGTGCTAAAACCCCAACGCGAGGGCGGCGGCAACAACATATACGGCGCGGACGTCCGTGAAGCCCTAACGCGCATGCGTCACAGCCGGGAGCGCGCCGCCTACATACTGATGGAGAGGATACTGCCGCCATTGGTAAGATCATCATCATCATATCAGCCGAAGGACGTCCACTGCTGGACATAGGCCTCCCCCAAGGATTTCCACGACGACCGGTTCTGCGCTGCCCGCATCCAGGAGATCCGCATCCGTTTAGCATCCATTGGTAAGATATTATACCTAAATTTTAGTTAAGTTAATGATAATAAACCATAAGTTTTTTATCCCACAGTTGGTAAGCCCTTGGTTAATACTCACGTGATGGTAAGTGACGATGATGCCGAAGATGGAAGCGGGCTTACAAAGATGCAATGCAAGGGAGAATTGGCTATTTTATCCTTATGCCGGAACCCATAAAATGCTATTAACATTGATGTTTGGCGGCAAGACTTAGATAAGATGATGGTAGCTAGCCAGGCTGGTTCATAAAATACCCTTCTTTCAACCAAACCGAGTCTTACAAAGTTAGACTCCGTTGGAAATTGAACCCGTATCCTCTTGATGTAAAGCTAATGGACTAACCATTACGCCATAGAAGTTAGTGAAGTTAATGACATTAAGGGCAAAATTAGTATACAGCCCTTTAAACGGTGGACGTAATGGCGTAGGCTTAAATAAGGGTTCCACAGGGAACAGAACCGTAAAAAAATAATACTATACAAAGTTTTATTTTATTTTAATTGACTGTAGATTCCTTAGGAATGTAGAAGAAAGTTCGTTAAATTTCTTATTAGAAATAAGTAATACCCATTTATCATATCATTTTATGTCTGTCTGTTATGTTTTGTATTTGTGTACAACAAACTGTTAAATAAATTAGTTGAGTTCATTGGAATGAACGTATTAGTTTGTAAGTATTAATTGTGTTGATATATGTTTAGGTGCCGGGGTACGTGGTACGCGCGGGCGCGCCAATACCACCGCCTGTGCTGGACCTGGTCTCCGAACTTGGTATCTTTGGCGTCATCGTCGGGTGAGCCTCCAACTATATTATCATCTAAATACATATAACTCAAAGGTGACTGACTGACTGACATAGTGATCTATCAACGCACAGCCCAAACCACTGGACGGATCGGGCTGAAATTTGGCATGCAGGTAGATGTTATGACGTAGGCATCCGCTAAGAAAGGATTTTGAGAAATTCCCACGGGAACCGCAAAAATCCGGATCTGCGCGGGCGAAGCTGCTTGCATCCACTATTCATCATATAAGCCGAAAGATGTCCACTGCCAGACAAAGGCTTCCTCCAAGGATTTCCACGAAGACCGGTCCTGCGCTGTCCGCATCCAGCGGCTTCCCGTGACCTTCACCAGATTGTCCGTCTACTGGGTGGTAGTCTACGCTACGTCTTTCGTTGCGCGGTCGCCTCTCGAGAGCTTTACGGTCAGCTATAAAGCTATGTGTTTTGAAATGGTTGATCACAAAATATGTTATTTTTTATTTTTTTTTATTCTTAATTGGTAACCCTTGGCATCATCTCACCTTATGGCGGTTGTATTAACAAATTTTCGAGGTACACTTAAAAGAGCGACCGAAATGGCCCGAGGTCCACAAAACCGGTATGGCAAAGCACGACGAAGCATGGCTAGACCAACTGAAACGGAAGATATTTCGTCGTCATGACAAACGACCCACCCTTGGACTCACGTTTCATCTGTGACAAATGTGGCAGACGATGTCGCGCCGCCTTTAGCATGTACAGGGTGTAAAAAATTGGTGTATGAGCCGTTCACGGGGGGTTCTACTCCTCATACTGGGGAAAGTTTCCCCAAGGAACCCATTGTCAATGCTCAAAAAAACATTGGACCCTCCATGCAAAAATGCACAAAATTAGTCATTCAGGCAACCGCCCTTGGATAGCACGGTTGATCATGCCACACGATAAGAGCGAGAGCTGATCGATTTATATGAAGAGTAGACGAATCTAACGATACCTCGTACTCCAAAATCTATTGAACCGTTTAGAAGATATCGTGGAATAAAGAAACATACATACATTAGATGTGAAAACATTTTTGTGGGCAGTCGTGTAAAAATTCGGTAACGTAAATACAACGTGATTGTTGTTCTTATATCTTTTGGTTTATTATTATAAGAAATTGTAGGAAATAAGTTACCAAGAGATAATTTTCATGTGAATAGCGGCAAAATTAAAGTTGCAATTTTCCAAATAATTCTATATTTCAATTCACCTTAATGGAGACCATGTCATCATCATATCTTTGATGACAATATAAACACACTCGTCAAAGATTTCTATCGAAAATTAGGATTTGTTAATCGCTCTGCTCGAGATTTCAAAGATACTCTTGCCATAAAAGTAATATATACAGCTTTTGTAAGGAGTAAAATAGAGTCCCTTCAAAGATAACTATATATTGCTTTTAGAAAAAATTAAAAAATCTTTTCTAAGATTCTTGTACAAAAAGGTGTTTGGATCAAAAAGGTGTTTTGAAGTCAGGCGCGATTATTTACTTCTCACCACGGTCTGCCGCATCCTTCGCGTAGAATCCTATTGCCCGGCGCTATTAGCCCAGGTAGTGAGGCTGTCAGTCCCCACAGTCCGTCGTTACGAAGAACCTCCGCGTCGCCCGCGAAACCTACTGGCGGTCCCGGAGTCACGAACCGTCGCGAAGAGTAACTCACCTCTAGTACGAGCCCTATCGTTACTGAATAAGAACCCCCGAGTCGACCGCAAAATCTACTGGCGGTCCCGGAGTCACGAACCATCGCGAGGAGTAACTCACCTCTAGTACGAGCCCTATCGTTACTAAATAAGAACCCCCGCATCACCCGCGAAACCTACTGGCGGTCCCGGAGTCACGAACCATCGCGAGGAGTAACTCACCTCTAGTACGAGCCCTATCGTTACTAAATAAGAACCCCCGCATCACCCGCGAAACCTACTGGCGGTCCCGGAGTCACGAACCATCGCGAGGAGTAACTCACCTCTAGTACGAGCCCTATTGTTACTAAATAAGAACCCCCGCATCACCCGCGAAACCTACTGGCGGTCCCGGAGTCACGAACCATCGCGAGGAGTAACTCACCTCTAGTACGAGCCCTATTGTTACTAAATAAGAACCCCCGCATCACCCGCGAAACCTACTGGCGGTCCCGGAGTCACGAACCATCGCGAGGAGTAACTCACCTCTAGTACGAGCCCTATCGTTACTAAATAAGAACCCCCGCATCACCCGCGAAACCTACTGGCGGTCCCGGAGTCACGAACCATCGCGAGGAGTAACTCACCTCTAGTACGAGCCCTATCGTTACTAAATAAGAACCCCCGCACCACCCGCGAAACCTACTGGCGGTCCCGGAGTCACGAACCATCGCGAGGAGTAACTCACCTCTAGTACGAGCCCTATCGTTACTAAATAAGAACCCCCGCATCACCCGCGAAACCTACTGGCGGTCCCGGAGTCACGAACCATCGCGAGGAGTAACTCACCTCTAGTACGAGCCCTATCGTTACTAAATAAGAACCCCCGCATCACCCGCGAAACCTACTGGCGGTCCCGGAGTCACGAACCATCGCGAGGAGTAACTCACCTCTAGTACGAGCCCTATCGTTACTAAATAAGAACCCCCGCATCACCCGCGAAACCTACTGGCGGTCACGGAGTCACGAACCATCGCGAGGAGTAACTCACCTCTAGTACGAGCCCTATCGTTACTAAATAAGAACCCCCGCGTCGCCCGCGAAACCTACTGGCAGTCCCGGAGTCACGAACCATCGCGAGGAGTAACTCACCTCTAGTACGAGCCCTATCGTTACTAAATAAGAACCCCCGCGTCGCCCGCGAAACCTACTGGCGGTCACGGAGTCACGAACCATCGCGAGGAGTAACTCACCTCTAGTACGAGCCCTATCGTTACTGAATAAGATAACTACAACGATGCCAGATTTTGATGTATTTGGTGATGGATGGACAAGAGTGAATTAGGTGTGCATGAGGTTTTGTGAGAGTATCGGCGATAGACCGTCGACATGTCCTATGTAGCTGCTCTTTAAAAAAAATCATATCAGCCGAGGACGTCCAATGCTGGAAAAAGGCCTCACCCAAAGAGTTCCGCGGAGACCATATGCCCATAGATTATTCCAGGGTCTATGGAGTGACGTTCACTGTCGAGTTATTTTCGGGTGTGTACTATATGAACAAACCAAGTTTCACGCTTGTATTAACGTAAACTATTACACGCTTGCGTGCGGAAATTTGCACAGGCGGTTTTCTGTACCTATTTTTTGCGAGAACTTAGAGCGTATGTACAAAATTGTTTCCCATACAAGCTTAAAATTACTATTTTTATAAAATGGATGGGCCGATTCTAATGAAACTTATACACATAAGCAAGTAACAAAATTACAGTTAAATGAAATTTTCCAAAAAATAGTGTTGTCGTTAAATAATAGTGATTTCACAGTAATCTAAAAATTCGGTATTTTTTTTTAAATTATGTATTTTGAAATTGTAATCTATCCACAAACTGGAATTTCGTGACTTACTTATGTGTATAAAGTTTCATTAGAAACGGCCCATCCATATTCAAGAAGTAGTAATTTTAAGTTTGTATGGGAAAAGATTTTCTGAATACACTCTTAAATAAATAAAAATATTTTATTTACATTTTCCAGTTCCAAGAACCGCATAATTCTGAACAAGCAAGTGGGTCACATGCTGCGCACGAAGCTAGCTGATGCCGACGAGGGAGGCGTGGCTGCCGGCCTGGGGGCGCTGGACTCGCCTTTCCTGGTGGACATGTAGCTCACAGACGACAATGTGCCCTTGTAGGAAACTATACAGGTTCGCACTTGTGGGGAAAACCGAAAATATATCATTTTGTAAGAATTGCTGCGATCACTAAGGACTATACCTTATACCAATCAAAAGGTAAAAAAATTTACTATAGAATTGACATTTGAAACTGTCAAATCCAGTCTGTTTGTTTACATTGTGCTTTTTTTTATTGGTATCAGGTATATTAAGATTTCACGTTTCATACATAACAATCTTCAAAAACCATACGAGCAATCTCAGATCATATAAAAGTTCAGATAGACCACACGTAAATTCAATGTGAAGCCAGTCTCAGCATCATCATATCAGCCGAAAATCGTCCACTGCAGGACAAAGGCCTCCCCCAAGGATTTCCACTACGACCGGTCCTGTGCTGCCCGCATCCATCGGCTTCCCGTGATCTTCACCCGGTCGTCGGTCCACCGCGTGGAGGCCTGCCTACGCTACGTTTTCCGGTGAAGCCAGTCTAAACTACTCCAAACCTGCAAATACACTGTTATCCTTACTAATATTATAAATCTGAAAATGTGTTTGTTTGTTACCTTTTTACGCTACAACACCTAAACCAATCTTGATGAAATTTGGCACGCAGGTAGCCTGTTTCACTGGGAAGTACATAGACTACTTTTTATTCTGTGAAAATAGCATAGTCCGATGCAGTTCTTGAGGGAACTGAAAGAATACTCTTTCTTTTGGTTAATTTCTTTAACATCAAAACGGAACAATGGATTTTTGTGATTTTTTGCACAGATTGTTGAGGAGGTGGGAAATTACATAACTTACTAATTGGCATTTTCTGACATAGTTCCCGAGGGGTCTGGGGAAAACTCATTTCCACGCTCGCGCACGTCTGCGTCGCAACGGAGCAATAGATTGAAGTATTTTTTTTTGTATAGAATTGCTTGAGGAGGAGGGAGTTCACATAGACTGCTAATCAGAATAGCACGATATAGTTCCTGAGAAATCTGGAGAAAACTCATGTCCACTTTTGCGACTCGTGCCCCACTCACTCTCAGACAGTCATAAAAACGATGTCAACGCGGGCGAAGCCGTGGGTAAAAGCCAGTACACTGTAAACGCACACATAGACAACGAAACTGGAGTAGTTTTACTCGATAGTATTTGCTAAGACGTCGATGAACACACGCACACACCGATACCGCACACATATTTCAAAAAGTGGCTTTAACCTGACAACATTCTATCTGAACCTCTGATCTGAGCCGAGCAATATACCTGCAGTCAATAAGTTTCCATAATATCGCCAGAGAGAGACATTCTATGTCACTTACATGACTCCACGTGATGTGTATGTCGGCAAATCGTAAAGAGCCTAGGCATTTAATCGAGGGGCTCCGAAAATTACTAAGTCGACGGAGCCCTGCCCTATGGTAGTAACAGACATGCTGTATGAACCTAACCTTCCGGTATTTGAGGTTTCAGTTCAGAAAAATATATATCATTAGGTTTAGTCTCAGCACAAGATTCCAACTTAGTCAGCGGACGTCCTTAAATTAAATTCATAGATTGCGTATCTCGATATTTTAATATCTTCCTGGCATAATTTTTGCTTCTATGTGCGTGCACAGCGATAGTATAAAGGTCCGACCGCACTTGGCGTAACTACGCGACACGACCAAATATTATTTGTATGAAATTGTATGAGATAAATCGCATTATGCGGCAGCGAAACCACAAATAATGTTGTGTAGATAATGGTGTCTATTCAATGTAACACACTAACTTATTTAACAGAATTAAACTAAATTTACGCATTTTGTCTTTTTCTTGTTGTATCAAAAAGACAATGACAGAATGCTCTAATTTAGTTGAGTCCCGTCAATTAAGTTAAACGTGACACACTAAGGCGCTTTGCACGCGACGTCAATTTTGCCGCCAACGATAGCACAAAGGGAATCCTTTACTACCAACGCACATGGAGGCGGCGCGGTCGACGCGGTCTTTTTGTCCTCCATGTGCGTTGGTAGTAAAGGATTCCTTTTGTGCTATCGTTGGCGGCGAAATTGACCGGCCCGCCCCGCCCCGTCGTGTGCAAAGCGCCCAAATCGACACCAGTGTCTACTTTGTCGCGTAGTGCCTCAGCGCGTAGTGTTGCTGCCGCGTTGTGGTATTTTTATTTATGATTCAACTTTCTTGGTCTAAGGATTTATGCTGGGCGTTGATAGGTCAGTCAGTGAGTCAGGACTTTTATATAAAAGTGTAAGATAAAAGAGTTGTCTTGTAACGACTGTCAGGGAAAACGCGCTGCGAACTGTCGCGGCGTTATAGTCGCTCCGCTGCCGCGTAGTTGCGCCCAGTGTTGTCAGATCTTTAAGAGCAGGCTCCCAAAATAAATGTTTTTTTTTTGCTGGAATATGTTGAGTCAGCCGCATGCTTTCTGAACTTGAAAACTACACATCTGATTCTTTGGAACTTTTTTCTTTAGTATGGCTAAAACAAAAACACGATTTTTTTGGTTTTTGCTCGATACTTTTTATTTTGTGAAACTATGAAGTTCTGAGAGATTATTAGATTGTTCTCCTACATTACATAAGTTAGGCGCATGAAATAAATACAGACGGTAAGAGAATGAAGGTACTTATTCAAAAAACGGCTAAGAAGAAATTTTTCTAGAATGTTTACTAAGCTCGCATTTACGCCCGAAGTAAAGGACGTAAGTCGCGTTAAGACGCTCACGCGAAATTCAACTATAAACCTAATACCATAACGTTAAAAATCAGGTCGATCGCCAGAGCCGCGCTGGGAGCCTGCTCTTAAGCGGCAACCGTAGTCCGTTTTGATGCGCGCGCCCCATTGTACTTACTATTTCATCTGTGGTACACTCACCGCGTTGCACATTCCGTTCCCTGTGCACATACATGGAAAAACCATATCAGGGTAATTGAGCATTTATTGTTTTCCGAGAGAATTATTAAAAAAATATTAATTGTCATCTATTCATACCAAGTCCCTTCAAAACAATGAGGGATTTTCTAAAAGTTAAATAATAAAAAAAAAGAAATATTGTATGAAAACTGTTGCTTTTGTCTTATGACTTAAAATATGATGATCCATTTATTATGCTTTTTATTTAGTATTTAATAAGGTGCATATGTAAATACTTAATGCATACAGATAGGGTATTAAGAAAGCGAGTTCTGTAAATCGAAGGATCTATACAATGGAAGCATCCAAATTTTGTAAAAAAATTCACATAATATTTGTAGCAGTTTTTTGGCAAAAAGTTGTAAGGGTCAAGTCACATTTACCGATATGATCTTCAGTTTCTGGATTCTACAAGATAATGGAAATAAGTAAACAACGAAATATGTTTCTGAAATATTCATCCTTGTGTCAAATTAAATCAATCATGAAGTGGTTGTAGCTCGTTGTGCCTTGCGTGGTTAGTGGCATTTTTCTAGACGGTTTCCTTTCTTAACAAGCAGCCGTTGTTGCGGTTGCTGTCACTAGATGGCAGTCGTTAAGGAGTGTCAGATGCTTTATAGGTGTTCGTTAGCCGTGCAACCTCCAGCAACCCGGACTTGGCTCCCGTGTGTTAAGTATGGCCTCTCCTTTCCGTGTTTGGGAAGAGACCTGTGCCCCGTGCGTACGTGTATGGGTTTTTAGCCTTTTCACAAGCAACCCAACTAAAACAAGCAAGGGAAAACTGAACCTTATTCGAGTTCAGTACAGAGTAATATTGCCAATGCTCGTGAAAGGGTTAACGAAATCAATCATTGCAATACAAGGTGATTTGTAATTAAATTTATCAGGCACAACTCCGTTGGCTCTACAACTTTGCAAAAGTATGAGATTTTCGGCTGTCGTACAAAATCTGTATTGACAGTCAACACAAAACCCTAAGATGCTGAGATCAACGTCTTAATTCTAAATATATAACAATAGATAAAATAAGATTATATCGATAAATGTGGCTTGACCCTAATCCCAAGAAGTGTGCCATTTGATTATTTATTGTTTTTTAAATTATTAATTTACATTCCATGTTTTAATAGGTTATGGATTAGTATTTTTAAGTTTTTTTTTAATAGTGATGAATTTAAAGTTTGATTATGTAAAAAAACTAGACTTGAATTAATAATTGACTGAATAAAATGTATAATGTTCATCAATAAATTGGTGGTGCTGTAAAATAAATTAGTGCAATTAGGTAATAAATGATGTTTTTACTTGTACAAGTTTCAAATACATCAGTCAGTAAATAAATTGATGTGTTTAATTCCCATTCTGACTTAAAATGACTTAAGTGTCTTGGTTTAGTGCCCTCTTAACCCGGCGGCACTCGCTACCGGGTAAAAATACCCCAGAGTACCTAAATTCGATTATTATTATTTTTCTAAACCCCTGGCAACTCAGAATTCTAGGTACCTTCTAACTATTATTATTTTTATTATATCAGCTCATATACGTCCCCACCGAGGGGCTCGAGCCTACCCTGAATCAGGGCGATTAGGCCATAGTCGACCACGCGGGCCCAGTGCGGGTTGGTCGACTTCACACCCAACCTTCGAGTTTCTTCGCAGGCCTGTGCAGGTTTCCTCACGATGTTTTCCTTCACCGTTAAAGCAATCGGTAATGATAAGTACGTAAGTTTTTTGAAAAAACTCATTGGTACATTGGCCGTCCAGGTTTGAACCCGGTACCTCTGGTTAGATGGACCGAGTCGTTACCGGTTGAGCCACCGACGCTCACAACCTTCTAACTAACCGATAGATAAATACACACGCGCACACAAGGGACAAACAGTTCGCATGTGACGTTTGACGACTTCGGATGAATATCGCGAATTTTAACGCTTATTTACAATGGTTTTTCAACTGACTGATGGTACAAAATAATTTTTTTATCAATTTTGATACTTTGTAAGGCCAAGCTCTAATTTGGAATAAATGAACATTACAACTTGCATTTACCGTTTTATATATAGACAGTGAAATGCATTATCAAACTTTCAAATACAAAGTTATATTCTTTTAAAACGCCAATCAAACTCTGTGGTATTTTTTACCCGGTAGCGAGTATTCGTGTCTGAAAACACCTAGCGGGTTAAGCTATTGAGGCGGTAATATTACGTTCGTTATTTTTGAACCCTTGACAACATCTCACCTGGTGGTAAGTGACGATGTTGCCGAAGATAGAAGCGGGCTTACCAAGATTCCCCAACGCAATGGGGAACTGGCTATCTTATCTTTATGCCGGAACACACCAATGATACCAATATTCAATTCAATATATTTATTCAAAATAGGTGCAAATTACACTCTTTCTGTTAGTCATAAAATAATAATAACAATGTCATTTGTGAAGAATCAAGAAATAAACAATAATTAGTTAACAACATCAAAATAAAATCCTTGTATAGACCAGATTATGTCATTAGAACATGAAAACAATATGACACGAAAAGTTATACACATAAAAATCATTGCAAGCATTTAACAAGAGTAGGCCAGTTCCCACGGACAGCACCCGGTCACGAGTATAACGCGAGAGTCGGCCATCGCTCCCACCAACCATATTTGAGGGAAAATAACGACCCAACATTGATATTAGGCGGCAAGACTTAGATAAGATGGTGGTAGCTAGCCAGACGGGCTTAGAAAATGCCCTACCGCCAACCAAACCGAGTCTTACAATTGACCCCGCCGGGAATCGAACCCGCGACCTCCTGTGTATAGCCAGTGAACTTTACCTCTGAGCTACGGAGGCTACTTTTTCATTTTGAGAAGTTAAGGCGGTAATATTACAGATTTTCGTCATTTTTGACGTTAATTACTCCTAAACGATAGAAAACCTAAGGTCGAAAAAACATACCCTTATTGTTGTTGATGTTCCTTAAAGTCAAAAGCTATTAGAAACACGATTGAGTAGTTTTGGCTCGATAGAAAAAAAATCCCAAAGATAGGTCTACACCGTTACTTTAAACTCTAGTTGCGACTAATATTTTGAATCATAAATTTTAAAAAATATACAACAATATTTGTTATAAAAATACAAAGTGAGTAATGTTATTATTTATTATACTTTCATTGTAGTTTTTGATTGAAACGAAAAACCATTGAAAAAGTGTGGTTATTTTCTTTACTCTTTACACGTAAAGAAAAAGACAGAGACAACTGTTCCAATCAATACCTCGCCTTGACTTTATAGATAGAATCCTGACGGAGTCTAACTTTGTAAGGTTCGGTTTGGTCGGGAAAGGGCGAGTCAGAACCACACACAAAGGGTTCCGTACCATCATACTAGATGGCGCTAGTTTCTTCACGTTTACTTTTTCAAATTTTTATACTATTTGTTGTTATAGCGGCAACATAAATACATCATCTGTGAAAGTTTCAACAGTCTAGCTATCACGGTTAATGAAATACAGCCTGGTGACAGACGGAAAGCGGAGTTTTAGTAATAGGGTCCCGTTTTACTCTTTGGGTACTGAACCCTAATAACGTTTATTTGTCACTACAATAAATTATTTTTTTCAAACATGAAGTGCCTGTCATCATCATCATCATATCAGCCGAAGGACGTCCACAGCTGGACATAGGCCTCCCCCAAGGATCTCCACGATGACCGGTTCTGCGCTGCCCGCATCCAGCGGCTTCCCGCGACCTTCACCAGGTCATCGGTCCACCGAGTGGGAGGCCTGTCTACACTACGCTTTCCGGTGCGTGGTCGCCACTCGAGAACGGCCATCTGTTCTACGAGCAATTTGCCCAGCCCACTGCCACATAAGTTTCGCAATTCTGAGAGCTATGTCGGTTACTTTGGTTCTCCTACGGATCTCCTCGTTTCTGATTCGATCACGCAGAGAAACTCCGAGCAAAGCACGCTCCATTGCCCTTTGGGTGACCTTGAGCTTTCTTATGAGGCCCATAGTAAGTGACCATGTCTCAGTTCCGTATGTCATCACTGGCAACACACACTGGTCGAAGACATTGGTCTTAAGACACTGCGGTATTTGGGACGTAAAGATATTGCGAAGCTTCCCGAACGCTGCCCAGCCGAGTTGGATTCGTCGATTGATCTCTTTCTCGAAGTTGTACCTACCTAACTGGACTGTTTGTCGTACATATTCGGTAACAATTTCGAGTGTAGAGCCTCCAACCTTCAGAGGAGTAGGTATGACACGGACGTTTGACATAATTTTCGTCTTGTCCATGTTCATTCTAAGACCCACTTGTTGAGAGGCTCTATTGAGGCCATGTGCCAAGTGCCTGTATAAATACGTAATTTATTTTGAGTTCTAAGTTGACTGTTTTAGTATAAAACTAACTTATTTGAAAACTCGATCATCCCACCCCACTGTCGAGGAAGAAGAGACGTTCATGGGAAGTTCTTATGACCTGAAACTGTTTAAGGTTTAAGACGACTTAATCCGAGTAGGTCGATCGTGATAAAATAATATCGAACGTAAGTCTATTTATTCATTTTAAATTCAAATCAATGCGAGCTTCAATTACATTGAAACCAAACGCTTAATTCTCGATTTTTACATTGTTTTTGTTACTTTTCTTCATATTCAAATAAGTTTAAAAAAATGTGTTCAATTTAAATGCAAGGTGTTAAAGTCACCGATTTTTACCGACTTCAAAAAGGAGGAGGTACTAAGTTCGACTGTATATTTTTTTTTTTGATGTATGTTAACCGTTTTTCCATCATTTGTGGACCGATTTTCAAAATTCTTTTTTCATTCGAAAGAGTATACTCCCGAGGAGGTCCCACTGTCACCAAGTCAGGATCTGATGATGGGATCCCAGGGAAATCGAGGGCAACCCTTCAAAAATAATGAAAAATTTGAATTTTAAAGGCACTAATTAAATTAAATTAAGCTATTAATATACTTGCGTCTGTTAGTCATATTCTCATGTTGATAAGCTGATGTAGGAAGGTACAACTCCTTAAGTTGGAGGTTAGGAGTTGCAGGAAAATTCTTTTTAATGTTATACATAGATATATACGTAGGTATGCATAGACCGATAGTTGTATTCCTTCAGGTTATTCAGATGAGCTGATGATGAACGATTTAACTACTTAACTTTCATGCTGCTGAGATGATGATGGAAAGTTCCAAAACCCAAATTTTTAGATCGCAGCATTGTCGTTTCTATTTATTAGTTTAATATTTTCGTGTTTAGTTATTAGTCCTAATAAGTAAATATATATTTTAAGACACTTACCATCAGGTGAGATGATGTCAAGGGGCTTATCAGTTATGAATATTGTCATTCCATGGGTCTACAGTGTTAAAACTGACATTTTGAAATTTAAATATTCCTTTACAAAACAAAAAGAAGCCATCTATATAATGAGGTAAATCTTTAATGGTTGAAATTAATATATCCTTATTGTCATGGGATCGCAGTTTTTCATATGCAACTCGAGCTAACTGTAATAGACAAAGATTTTTTTGCTATTTAAAAGTGTGTGAAAATACCTATTTAAAAGTGTGTGAAAACACCTATTTATAAAATAAATATTTCGGAATTGTATTGTATAAACTTTGTATTGATTCCCACACAACACAAGAGAATTCCTGGTCAAAAGTTTAGTAGCAAATAGAAACAAAATTAAAACATTAAATTAATTTATTTCAACCACCATCTACATACACATTGATATTATACAAATTTAAAGATATTCGTAGTATTTGGGCATCTTGGTCTTGAAAAGGGTATTGCCGTCGCCCTTGTTGTATCCCTCGAGGTAATGGAACTTAGGGTGATCGTAGATAACCTGGAAAATATTGAAAAAATCTTTAGAAAAGTAAGGCTGACATAATACTGCTATAGCCCGTCAACTTCGTGCGCGATACGCCTGAGCAGCTGAGGCGGGGTGTGCGAGAAGATCTCCGCGGGAGAGCTTGAGGCTATCCGGGAAGGGCACACGCCTCGTGCTCCTCCCCGCTAGCCTCAAGCTCCCCGCGGAGATCGTGTCGTGTCGTGTTACCTCGCCCCCGCCTACCCGCCCGTACCGCAGGCGTACTTTGACGGGCTATAGGTTCGTTTTTAGGGTTTATGATGATTTTCGGCTGATGTGATGAAGCATCATCAATTATGAAAGATGTCCACTGCTGGACATAGGCCTTAGGCAATGATTTTAACAACTAGTCCTGCTGTTCACACATTCAGCGGCTTCCTGGCCTTACCGCGACCCTCAATAGACCGTCGGTCCTCTGAGTTGGAATGGGAGGCTTTCCTTCGTCTTGGTGCGCAGTTCGTTCCACGAGCTATGTGTCCTGCCCATTGCCACTTGATATAAGTATAGATTTAATTACGTATCTATTCTTAAAAAAAATCAAATAGATATCACAGGCACAGACTAAGAATCCATATAGTCGTACAACGGAGACGATTAGACAGAGGCAGAGGGGGAGGTACATCCCCCTGGTCCATACATATCGTTATTTCAGTCTAGCGGGAGAGTTCATTGCGGGTAAGGAGCACGAGCCCGGTGACTAGTGATGTCAACTTTGAAGGAATCATCAAAGCCGTTACACGACTGTACGGATTCTTAGACTATGACATAGGTATGCAGTAGGTCCAGAATTTTTGATGTGTAACATCTTTGCTCTCGCTTTCCTGCAATTTGTGGGAGTGATTTCGTGAAATGGGACGGAAAAGTGTCCCATGGGACGGAAATGTGTCCCAGGGAGTCGCGTTTTTTCAGGCTTTAAAAGCGCGGAAAAGGCAAAGGTACCTATGACCATACAGCCTAGTCTGCCGTATCTTTGCCGTCCTTTTTTCAGGCTTTAAAAGCGCGGAAAAGGCAAAGGTCTCTATGACCATACAGCCTAGTCTGCCGTATCTTTGCCGTCCTTTTATAAAGTATTTTGTCACATGTTACACATCATATGCGAGTACTGTAGGTCTCGCTCGAATTATTTTTATGTGCTTTCCCTCTCTAGTATAGTTGATTGGCGGAGCTACCCGAATTTATTTTTTAAGATTATTCGTTTGAATTCAAACAAATTAGAAACATCCCCTCTCAGTTATAGCTTCAAATTATTTTCAAATGGAGCCACTTTCCTTAGAAGTATTTACTGGCATATTTGATTAAATATTAAAACTGAATCTTTATAAATATTTAATTTATGATAGGACTAATAATGACCTTCTCCCTAGCGTAAGCGTCTTCCGCACTGGTGATAAGCTCCGGCACGTCCAGTCGTGGCACGCCGAACAGGTTCATCAGTTCATGCTTGCAGTTGGTGTAGATCATCCTGGCATCGGCCCATTCCATCTCGCGCGGGAGACGCCAGTCCTTCATCTTGGGTTCCACGCGCTCTGTGTACTTGTCGAAGTCCAAACGTTCGATGTCCTCAACTACCTGATGAGAAGCAAGTAGGTAAATAAGCTTTATTGCACATTAAATAACAGGTCAGTCTTAAAAGTACTTTTCTCAAACATGCTTGGAAATTTTAGCATTATTTTGACAACCTTCTTCGAGATAAATCGAAATCACTGTACTCGCCAAATACATGCGAGCAGCGGCCGGCAAAAGTTGTATGAAAATCTAATCTGACGTGTTTAGCGGCCAAATAAATTACTATGTAAACTCATATCTATCGTGTAATTTAAAAATGGAACTATATTTTACTACGAAACATGGCAATCAAGGAGGTAACTTATCAAAGTTATTATTTAAATTTCGAACTGAGTTGCCAATAGAACGCTGTTTATTAAAAAAAAACAAATGAACACTTTGGAGCGTGAAAAATTATTGTTGTTCGTCTTTGATTTTGAAACGTAAATTAAAGTTTTATTTTCCGCACATTATTTGAGAAAAGAATTATTTAATACAAGCCTTGGCCACAACTAGGCATTGATGGACTTACGTATGTGTTACATTTACACGTTCGTCCATCAATGCCTCTTTTGCTGGCCGCTGCACTAATGTAGTATATTTTCAAAATGTCCAAAGGCACCCTACCAAAAAACCTACGGTAATTGACACAATGGTAGGAAAGCTAGTGAATATGGCTGCAATTGAAATCATAAAACATACAATGTTAGATATTTACTTAAGTAGGAAATTTTAATTAATTGACAAGTTACTACTGATGGTTTACTGGCAGTGGGCGGAGCACATAGCTCATAGAACGGACGGCCGTTATGGCAGTAACGTTCTCGAGTGGCGACCGCGCACCAGAAGTCCCAGCGTAGACGCAACAGACTTGGTCGGCAACCAAGACTGATAAAGGTATACAGAATGTTTACTGGCAGTGGGCGGAGCACATAGCTCACAGAACGGACGGCCGTTGTGGCAGTAACGTTCTCTAGTGGCGACCGCGCACCGGAAGTCCCGTAGCGTAGACGCAAAAGACTTGGTCGGCAACCAAGACTGACAAAGGTATACATGGTGTTACGAAATAGATGTAGAGTTGTTAACTGTGGCTTCTATTCATCATTCTAAACAACTTTCTCCAAAGAATGCATAGACCACAGACTTATATTCAAGTTTGTGGCATACAGTTCTAGAAAAAAAAAAATTCGGCGCTCCAAACAATATTTTATACCATGCAATGCCATTATTATATGGTTGAGTGTGCTGATGCCTACTTTATATTATAAATTTTAACACCTGTAATTACGTGCATTCTGGCAAATAAATCTAATCTAATGTAATCCTACTAATATTATAAACGCAAAAGTTTATAAGGATGTATGTTTGTTACTCTTTCACGCAAAAACTACTGAACAGATTTGGCTGAAATTCGGTAGATAGACCGATTAGGATCTGGATTAACACTTATGCTACTTTTCTCCACGCTCGCGAACCGCTGCGGCTCGCGCACTGCGCACCCTCTTAAAGTCATAGAAACGTCCACGCGGATGAAGACGCGTGAAACAGCTAGTAATGCATAAAATTGGTCAAACAGATGATCAATTTTCAATTCACTTTTTTTTAGCGAATTGACTATGTGTCTCTTGGGCAATAGTGTTGAGTATGATCAGTAGAAGCCCCAGTTAACGTATCCAACACCAGTTTTTGAGTTTGGCGGCTATGGTCTTAAACCAAAAAATTACAAAGCAGTTCGCTGCGCAACACTGGAACTAGGCCAGCTGAGGCATCAAATTACATCGACGTGCTACGTGGAGCCCTCGACAAAGAACCGTCGTCGAGCTCCGTCGTGTCGGCGATTTCGTTGCCACCGTCACAGCCTGTGTCGACGGCTGCCGGCACGCTCGCGCAGCCCCCGCCGCGCGCGCGTGTCCAACAACCCAACGCCGCCGGTTCGTGCGAGCTGCCTGCCGTGACGTCACCGCCGCCGCACGCCACCGCTGGCGACCCGCGCGGCTAGATAAGATAGCCAGTTAGTTAGACTTGGTAAGCTTGCTTCCATCTGTGGCATCGTCGTCACTTACCATCAGATGAGATGATGCCAAGGGCTTACTAATTGTGTATCAAAGAAATTGTTGATTTCCTTTTAATCTTTTTGCATCAATGAATTGTGAATTGCTTAATGTAAATGCTTGTGTGCTAGGATAAAAATAATTTTCGAAAAACTTAAAAGTTTTTAGTCACGAGCTTTTTACAATCAAAGTACTCGTCAATATGAATCAAACGAGCCCAAACTCGATGAGGTTGTGTCGTTTCATTGCGAAGTTCCTATGGTCACCTTCCAGCTCCATCATCAGATCAGCATCATGTCATCATAATATTGCATTGCCCCACGATTTACACATGTATGCAAAGTTTCAGCTCAATCGGTAGCCTCAAAGTGGATCAAATTTAATTTGCAAGATTTGATGACAAACATTGGGACAGGTGTACAAAAAAAAGCTTTGAAATACACACCACTTCAACTTCACCACCACCAGACCAGTCGTACACCAGCAGTTCAGCATGAGTAGATATATCCCTCAAGTACTTGGTCTTGTAATGGGTTTCCATAGTGGTGAGGAAGTTCTTTGTGAGCGCCGTTCCTTTCACCTCATACTCATAGTTGCGTTTCCTTATCGAGTCCATCACCTGGGAGATAAATCTTACATTCACTAGCAATAATTAAGCACACCGCCTACATTTTCTCGTTAAATATTCACACCGTAAGAGCACACCCTGGACACTTCATACAACGGGAAATGACATTTCAAAAAAGGAATGACGGAACAAACAAAATGGCGGATCTGAGTGACGAGGGGGTGAGGTCGCAATCTAGAGAGCGGCAGGGAGTGTCCATACTGTATGTTAGTACTAATATATATACTTTGGTAAGAGTGTGTGTTAGGAAAACATCATGAGGAAACCTGCACACGCCTGCAAAGAAACTCGCAGGTTGTGTGTGAAGTCGACCAACCCGCACTGGGCCCGCGTGGTCGACTAAGGCCCGATCGCCCTAATTCAGGGTAGGCTCGAGCCCCTCGGTGGGGACGTATATGAGCTGATATGATGCTGATGACATATTCGCACAAAAGGAGGCTCAAAATAAGCATGATTACTTTTTCCTTGCAGAAAACAAAAAATAATCTCTGGCTACAAATTTATTCTTCAGATCCTTGAGAATTCTGAAATTAGACTGTTCAAAACAAAGAACATTACTTTTTTTTTGCTAAATGTATGTAAAAGTGGTCTTTTCACTGTATGCTATAGTCTGAACAGTTCCCGTAGATCTGCATAATGTTGTGCCCTATGCAAAACTCTTAATAACCTACTACGCATAGTAGACCACTTTTTAGTTATCTTCATTTAATAAGTAATCATGCTTATTTTGAGTAGCCACCTTTTGTAAAAAAATGAACTGATAAAAATTTGGTGGTATAATCTTTTTCAAGTGTGTGTTTTTTTTTGCAAGTGTGTTCATTATCTAAAAGGGAAATAAAGTGTTCAAAGAGAGGTTGACCATGTGTAAAAAGAATTTTTTGTGTAATGAGCAGGTGGACCATGCATGACCCTAGACCCTAGTGAAATATTCTGCTTAGGAATTTGAAAGTTGAATTAAAAAGCTACTTAGGAATTTGTTTTAACAGCCTTCGTGGCCTAACGGTTACCATTGACTTCACATGTGGAGGTCATGGGATCGATTTCCGGCACATTCTAATTTAGTAAGACATAGTTTGGTAGGTAGAAGAGTATCCTCTAAGCCCCCCTGGCTAGCTATCACCATCTTATCTAAGTCTTGCCACCAAACATCAATGTTAACAGTATTGATGCGTTCCAGCTTGAAGATAAGATAGCCAGTTCCCCATTGGGTTGGGGAATCTTGGTGAGCCCATTTCCATCTTCGACCATTTACCAATTGTGGATAATAATAAAAAAACATAAAAACTATGGAAACTCGACACTGGTGCAGACTTGATGGGAAAAATTGATTTTAAATTGTCACTTTCCTAACTTGTCACCTTTTTAACTGATCTTGTTTTCACTCTTGACACTTTTCTAACTCGTCACTTTTTAACTCGCCTTTTTCTGCTACCCAGGGGAAGAGCCTCCCCTTTGACTGTATAATCAATCAAACTTGACTGAACCTAATATCGCTTGCTTTGCTTGCTCATTTACAGTTTTTTTTACAAAGCGAGGCTCCCTCCCCATGGGTAGCAGAATGGTTCGCAGAAGAAAAAAACTAAGAATTTATTTTTGACTTTACACAAAAATGACGAGTTAAGAAAGTGTCAAGTTTGAAAAAGAGACCAGTTAAAAAGGTGACAATTTAGAAAACATTCAAGTTTAAGAAAATGAGAAGTCAAACTGAAGGCAATCAGGGGTCTTTTTAATCACCTTTTATTCTGAACAACTGTCCTCAAGGAACCTATTAATTCCAAAAAAAATTTGACCCTTTAAAAAGTTGCCATTGCAGCTGATTGATTTGTTTGAGAAATCCAAAAATATCTGAGAATTGACTTTGAGATTCATTTGTTGAAAATTGTTCAAAATCGCGGGTAGAATCCCTGATTAATGTGATGACAATTAACCCACTTGTTACTACTGTCGTTTTAAAAAAAAATTCTAACAAAACATATTTTTTTAAATATTTTTTATTTTTACTATATTTTAAGTAGGACATGCGTTTAAAATCTACAATTTTGCGAAAAAAGTTTTTTTTAGTAAAAAGTGGGTTAATGAATTAGGAAGTATAAGAACATAACAGGAATAACAAATTCATGAATTTGTGGTTCAAGTTAGGTTGGTATATCACAAGCCAGTGCAAATTAACAATAATACTAAATTATAAATAAGAAAACAACAAACTCCTAAACAACAGCCTTTTACAGGGTAACTTGAAATCTCTAATAGTGTGTACGCATTAGAGGCAGCCTCTGGCTGAGGTGGGATGCCTCTACATGAGCACTCGAGCAACACATGGCACGAGGCGCATTGCCTCTGTGTATGTCTGTGTCACACTTGACGCAAGCCATGCACCTCGATGCTGCCTCTTATACATAGCTTTAAGTTGTCTGAAATGAAATCTAAAAAAAATTATACTAAAAAGTCCAGAATTAAATAGCTTGTACAAAAATACAAATCAATCAATGAACCTAAAGAGCCGGTGTAGTAGTCTTAGTGGCCACAACCAAGCTATCTATGGTTGTGAGTAAACTGCAACCATTTCAAGGGATGGCATGCATGGCGGTGACAGGCTGCATGCGGACAACTGCTGCTGCCCTCGAGACCATCCCGCCTCTGCACCTGTTTATCCAACAGGAAGCAGCTTGTGCTGCAATCCGTCTAAATCTGCTATCCCTTGGAACACAAACAGGATCCCGCACACTGAGCTCCTGCACGATATCATACCAGAGGAGTCATTGTTCGCAGCCATGAATATTAGAATCCATACAGTATTTAAGTGACAATCCCTATTTCAGCAAGTTGAAACAGTTGACACATTTAATAATTATAATGCATGCTAGAAGGTTTTGGGGAGATTGATTTGGGGTTCATGAATACATACCTGGTCTACAGACTTGTCAAGGTAGATCACAAGATGTGGCCTCAACAGCTCCTCAAGAGTATTAAATCTCAGTTCATAATAAACAGAGCGCACACCCTTGCTCAGGTAGCCACTCTCGTACATGGCTTCTAGGAACACATAGTCAGAGTATGGAGACCTCTCCAGCACTACACCTTGACCGGTGTTCAAGAGATGGGCCAGAGCATCAATGTATTGCGAATATCGTGCAATATACATCATTATCTGGAAGTTGCCCGACAGCCGGTGCTTTGGGCTTTTGTTGAAATTAACATGATCGAATGTTCGGGCATCTTCAGGGATTTGGGGATCAAACATACGTATGTCACAGCCGTTAGGTCTGACATAGTGAATATCCATATTGGCTTCAGGAAAGTGCTTCATGCCAAGGTCGTCCGCTAGAGCGGCAGCGAACTCGGTCTTGCCGGTTGCTACTGGGCCCTCGACAACGATTACTTTGGAGTTCTCATCAAACCTGTGGGTCGTGCGGTCAAACAGGCTACGTAACCAACTGTAGTCCTTATGCTTGTAGTCGAAAGGCGCAGGTTTGGGCGGCGGCTTCGGCAGCGACTCCCGGAGGGCTCGCCCAGCGATGCTTCGGTTCTGCACAAATGTGCACCCAGCAATCTTCCCGCAATGTCCAGGAGTGACCACTTTTATAACAGCAGTTCGAATTAGAGTCGCCATGATTAAACGAGGTATCACTTTCAATGGATACCTGAGAAACAAAGTTTTCGTTTGATAAGAGTTGTAGCCAAATTTTAGTTGAAATAAGATTTATATCCTTACCTCAATTTTTAGTTCATCATAACAAAAATTGATCAGAATTCAGAAAAGTTGTGACATAACTCAGTGTTGCCAGTCCGTGATAGATAGCGTAGCTGCGTAGCGTTAAAGATGACCTATTATCACTAGCGTCATAGATGACCTATTATTACTAGTGTAAGCAATCTATGGCGTAGAATTTGTTATTTTTGGGAGCGACCAAGCTCCGTTCAGATTCAGTCAAACTAAACGGATGATTTCGACTGGATCCTCATAATCAGAACTATAGAGCAAATCCAGAACTGAATAGTTCTGCCTCGTCACAGTCTACAATATACAAAATGTTTGGTAATTCGACGTGCCCCTTGAAGTGAATTTTTTGAATGAGCCTTTGAATCAAAGTTAGTCAATGATGCTAGAGGATCAGAGATGTCTTTAAATGCTGAAAGCACGATAAATATAGGAATTGAAAAAAAAGGAAAATAATGTTTATGAAAGTATGGGACTCAACAATCATTGTTTTTTATTACAAATAATTCATAATTTAAGAAAGTTTTTAACGTATTTTGTACGGCAACTGTATTATAACTTTTTTTGGAAAAACCAAATCATACAAATGCGTTTTTGAAACAAGATTTAAAAGTTAAATTTGCTTTAACTTTAAAACCGCTGATTTCCGACCCCTAGTTAAAATGACTTTCCTATTGCAAATTAGATGTAGTTCATTCTCATAAAAGGATCACGTTGAATTACCAATCATCCTGTTTGGTCAGCCATACCCGTTGACACGGGAACGGCCGTGGTACCTACTATGTATGTCAGTTATATCAGTATGTATAGATAAACTGTGTGGGAAGCTCAAAAGTGCATGCTTCGCGTTGCGTCGGCTCACCAGGGTTGTCCCTAGGAAGGTGGCTCGCTCATGCTACTTCGCCACTGTGCACTCGCTGCTCCAACACGGCGCAGAGCTGTGGGGGCGCGCCTCAGACTGGGAGCGCGTCTTTCGCATGCAAAAGAGAGCCGTGCGAGCAATCGTGCAAGTGCCGCAGGACACTCCCACGAAGCCTTATTTCATAGACCTTAGGATTCTTACCTTACCGTGTCGATGGTTATACTTCAGACAGCAGTGTACGTTTTCAGCCACCTTGATAAGTACAAACAACCCATTGATGTACATTCGCGTAACCTCCGCAATTTGGGTAGACTACTACCTGTGCCACGCCGGATTGCTAAATCGGACAAGTAAATACATGTCATGGGTCCAACTGTCTATAACAGGCTGCCCGAGAAAGTCACCCCGGCTCCCACCCTGAGTTGCTTTAAAAGCAGGCTCAACACTTGGCTGATCGAGCAAGCGTTCTACAGTTATGAAGAATTTTTAAATACTAAATCTAATTAAATAATATGATTATAATTTTATTGTTTTTTTTTTTATTTACTCATTATTATTTTATAATAATTTGATAAATATTTGAATTTTAGTTATAATTTATTTGACATGTAATATATTGACAAATTATGAATAAATAACTATGAACTATGTCAGTTACGAAGCGTCGGTGGCTCAACCGGTAACGACTCGGTTCTTCTAACCAGAGGTACCCGGTTCAAATCTGGACGGCCAATGTACCAATGAGTTTTTCAAAACTTACGTACATACTTATCGATTGCTTTAACGGTGAAGGAAAACATCGTGAGGAAACCTGCACACGCCTGCGATGAAACTCGAAGGTTGTGTGTAAAGTTGACCAACCCGCACTGGGCCCGCGTGGTCGACTAAGGCCTGATCGCCCTAGTTCAGGGTAGGCTCTAGCCCCTCAGTGGGGACGTATATGAGCTGATATGATGATGATGTCAGTTACATCAACATTGACTGTAGTGATTTTATATCCACCTTTGAATGTAGTGTCACTGTCCCTATCAAAAGTTGAGAGAGATCATGTGTTGGTTAGTTGTTCTAATCAAAGCGAAAAAAAACACTAAGTTCTAGTAGTCTTTCTGTGATTGTTTCTTGATGTATTAAATCCGAGAAAGCATAGTACAAAATATGTACTATGTCTTAAGCTGGTGATAGATACGTAAATAATGGGCTCATCACCTTTTTCGTGCACGTACTTACTTAGAATGACACACCGGGGAAAAAAGGTTATGGAGACCTAAGTATAGCGTGTCTATCACCAGGTGGAACAGAACGACTGACAAACCTGCAAGTATCACATTTGGTTCCTTAAACACAATCGTTTATGCTCGGTAACTTTAAAAATAAATACTTTCTTTTAAAAAAAATCTGGTCCTTTCTAAGTGTTGACAACCATGGCGCGGTGAAAATGTTTGGTGACGCTGATGAGCCCAAATCGAGCTGCCGCGGGGCACCGAGGCTCTCGACCTCAGAGTAATCATTTGTAGGTATAGAGCGCGTCTACCGCATCGGTCACTTAATAACACATCGTAGGCAAGTGAGCTATAGTAAACTGTATAGATGTATACGTGACTAATAGGGATGGGCTGTAGGGCACTATCGCCTTAGTGGATTATCGATAACCAAGGATAAACAGCAGCATAATATAGTACGTAATTTTAAGAATTTATGTTTGTTTTATGGATTATATAATGTTTATTTCCTAATACATACAAAAATAAAACATCTGTACATACAAGTATATACTCACACCCACATGTAGGTACTGTTTGGGGTAGGTAAGACAATTTTTAACTAGCCTTTAATTGAGTTGGCTTATACCATCCTAAACTAATTCGTCACTTTCCATCAGGTGAGGTGTCGTCTAACTCCTAAAAAAAATTAATTTAAAAAAAGTATCGATTATTAATATATATCATATTTAATAAATTCTTAAAACACTGTTACACTTTTTTTAATAATTCTAAATTTATTTAAAAAATAATTATAACACAATGTTTTAATATTTATTTGAATTATATAATTATTTTTTTTTAATTTCAAAAAATATGTACAAAAATAAATCAAAAGATAATAATTAGCAGTACATGAATGATTGATAATAAAAATGCAACGTAACGATCCTCAATGAATGGGCCCACCGCACCATACAAACGATGACAATGGTCTAGTGGGCCCTACCCGCCCCGCAGCCCCCGTCTGACGCCCTCCATTGGACGACTGTATGGGTTCTTAGACTGTGATTGTACTCTAGAATAAAGATTTTATTCTAGACAGGTATTCCTAAGTAGAATTTAAATCGTATTAAAATAGTTTTTATTCTTGTTAGGTATTACAAAGTAACAATTTAAATCGTATTAAAAAAGATGTTATTCTTATTAGGTATTTATTCCAAGGGAGCGAGCTATGCTCGAAATTTCATTACGCGATCGAATCGGAAATGAGGAGATCCGTAGAAGAACCAAAGTAACCGACATAGCTCACAGAATCGCTAAACTGAAGTGGCAGTGGACAAGGCACATGCTCGTAGAATAGATGGCCATTTGGGTAGTAAAGTTCTCGAGTGCCCATCGCGCACCGGAAGACGTAGTGTAGGCAAGCCTTCCACTAGGTGGAACGACGACCTGGTGAAGGTCGCGGGAAGCCGCTAGATGGGGGCAGCGCAGGACCGATCGTCATGGAAATCTTTGAGGGGGGCCTTTGTTCAGCAGTGGACGTCTTTCGACTGATATGATAAGGTATTCCAAAGTAATAATTTAAAAACCTTCCTCGTGAACCAGTCCTCCCACTGGTGAAAACCGTATGAAAATCCGTTAGGTAGGTTGAATGTACCTACCCTACCCTACCTACCTAACAGCAATTTAGTACGACAATCATTTCAATTTTTGACTTTCAGTTAAATGACTACAACAAACTCTATCATGTGTTAAAATAACAAACAGGGTGCAAGGTATAGATTTTCATAAACTGATACGGTGGTACCGATGCAAGCCAGTTTTTAGGGTTAGAATAAGTTTGGAAATAATTTTATGTGCCGTTCATCTTAGAATATATATATATCAAATAACGGGTTTATTTCTGAGATGAACGGCACATAAAATTATTTCCTTTTTAATATTTAGTTTGGAGAAAGCTGTTCTTTTACAGCATATTTGGATATCACGTTTCGATTTTATAATAAACCTATTGGAAAATTATTTAAATAACAATATATAAATAAAACTCAATATTTGAATCAATATCTTCATTAAAAGTTATTTGTTGAAAGAGATTAACCTTTCATAATAAATATCGAAAGTATGCATACTATTCCCGAACGCGTCACATCACTAATTAGACATTAAGGCCGAGGCGGCGGTGCGGGGTAGTGCGCGCGGAACACCTAGCTCCCGCCCCACACGTCTCCTTCACCCCCGCAATGCGTGATTAATTTTTAGCTTAAAAGAATAAAAAAATGACTAACCGGTGAAATTTGATACTCGATTTATATTTCGTGTGTTTTCAAGTATCGTTTTTACAGGATTTCACTGCACATTTGACCATTTTGATAGGTAAATTTCTCGAAAATATTGCTAGGGATATCCCACGCACGCACTCCACTAGCAGTCGATTATGATAGATAGTGCTTGCGCGTGGAACGTCGCTTTGTTCCCATCCGTGCCTACTGTTCCCATTATAAAGGACGTGCTCTTTACCTAATGTATACTCAAAGCTCTCGACTGACTTTGTCGGCGGTTTCTATTCGACTGAATAGTAATTAAATTACTAATAAAATTGCTCAAACATTCGACATACAGCATTATCATGTTTAATGTCCAGTCCGAACAGTCTTTTAAAAAAATTGTATTTATCACTAAAAGTCCTTAAAAATCGTCACACACGGCGTGCGTCATACAAAATAACCAAAATTTTAAAAAGTCCTTTAAAAAAATTGTATTTATCACTAAAAGTCCTTAAAAATCGTCACACACGGCGTGCACCATACAAAATAACCAAAATTTTAAAATTATCGTGTTTCGATTGCCCTGATGCCAAAAATTACGGTGTGGCACACATATTGTAGCTCTGCCTCCTTTCGCTGGCCCATGATAGTTGTGTTTTTGTCTGTGAAGTCTGTAGGTGGGTGCAAAGTAACTAGAAAACCAGATGCCAGATGTACAATTGAAATCGTATTTGTGCGATTATATAGCAGTCCCTACTATTTAATTTTGGTTGATTTGTATGGGATTACGATTTTTTAAATCAAATAGTTTTTATGTTTTGTATAGGGCGTAAAACTTTTTTTCTGTGATTTGTATGAGTGTACAGTTTTTTAGCCTCTTTTGTACGATCTCCTCCAAAACTTAAATGGCAGCCCTGAAATGTAATGACTTATATCTACTTTGGTAAGTCCTAAGTAGTGATTACATGATCTTTGGTTGGCTGGTAGGTGGTGGGTGGGTGTGGGACTGTGGGTCGTAGTTTATTTTATTCTCTTTGGGTCCATCCATGTGTGTGAGATTTATAGTTTTGACTTTTGATACTTATCTCTCTCTTCTCGTGCTCTTCTCATAAAGATTACACCATATATCGATAACACTTATTTAATACCTCAAGACAATTAAAATGGAGATGGAAAATATAAATGCTGATGAATTTTTGCCTGCGAAAAATACAGTAAAGTTGAAAAATGTGAAGCGAAGAGCTGTTTCGGAGTCAGGCGATACTATGGAGGTGGAGGAGCATAACGGCATCCAGGGGAAAGCTAAACACACTCGACCTAGAGCAAAAAGGTCCAAGAAAAACGCTGAACCCAATGAGAGTAAAGTAAACATGAGAAAAGTGGCCGTTCCAGCACACAGGTATAACCTATACACATAACCTAAATTATTAAAGATCTGTATTTGATCAATTATGTAAACTGCAAAGATTAGGGATATCTCATACTCTGCAACCGACTTTTAAAGAATTTAATCTATGATTATGATATGTATACTTAACGTGAAAACATCTTTATTTATGTACTGTTTGATAGATATGGAAAGAAAGGTTACATGGTAGTGAACCGCAGCGTAGGACTACTACACCTACGACACCTTATATGTTGGAACAAAAATAAGTATCCACCTACACTTCTTTTTGCTATAAGTCCTTCTCTTTCTAACTTCAGTCTCAATCTCAACATGTACTCCCAATGACCTTCCAACAATTATCACTTTATAGCATCAACTGCACCAGAGAATGCAAAACTAGCCAAAATTAAAACCCATTGTTACTTTCGAGCGATGAAGGAGTGAAGAAGGTATTATGATGGCAAAAAAAATCTAAGTTGAGATTTTGATGGGGATTGAGGGTATTACACTAATAGCCTCATCATCATCATCATATCAGCCGAAAATCGTCCACTGCTGTACAAAGGCCTCCCCCAAGGATTTCCACGACGCCCGGTCCTGCGCTGTCCGCATCCATCGGCTTCCCGTGATCTTCACCAGGTCGTCGGCCCACCGCGTGGGAGGCCTGCCTACGCAACGTTTTCCGGTGCGCCTAATAGCCATTTTGAAAGCTTTCCAGATCTCCTCATGCTCTATTGTGTCGAAGGCCTTTCTGTAGTCTACAAAACAACAATAAAAAGTGATATTGTATTCTTTGTTTTTCTCAAACAGTTGTTTGACAACATGGATATGATCTATAGTCGAATACCCACTCCTAAAGCCTGCTTGCTCTCTTGGTTGGTTTTCATCTAAGGTTTTTGTTATTCTACTAAGGATAACTTTGCGGAAATCTTGTATATTTGACATTAAACTGATTGGCCTGTAGTTATTTTATACTGTTTTTATCTCCTTTCTTGTGTAAGAGTACTATAGTTGAGGTTGTCCATTGCATAGGTATTTTCTCGCTTTGTAGTACCTTGTTGAACAGGTCCGTCAGGATTGGTACAATATAATTTTTATTGTCGGTTAGGAACTCATTGTGGATGCCATCAGAACCTGGAGCTTTGTCCTTCTTTTGACTTTTTATTGCTATTTATACCTTCTGTTAATATGTGTGGCACTTTACTTTCACCTGAGAGATCAAAAATCAAAATGTCGAAAATAAATATACCAGAATAATAAAATCATTTATGTTAATAGCACAGCTAAAATAAAGTTATAGAAGGAAGGCAAAGAGATTAGTATCGAAAGAGGAGTACGACAGGGAGATCCACTTTCACCGAAAATTTTTACAGCAGTTCTAGAAGAGGTCTTCTGAAAACTGGATTGGGACGAATGTGGATTATCTATCAACAACGACGAGAAATTATCAGACCTGAGATTCGCGTCTGCGAAATGAGTTCATCTACATAATCGATTAGATTGTTGTTAATACAGATTGGGTCGTGGTTGCCATTAGTCATTACTTTTGTTTTTTGAGTGTTCATTACCAGTCTGACTATGCGACTTTCTCTGTCTAGGCCATTTAGCATAGTTTGCAACCCCTCTTTAGTTGGCAAGAGGATACTACGTTTAAGTCTTGATGACATCTTCATTTTAGATGACAGCTGTCTAAATTGAAATGCTGTGATATCTCGGAAAATACTGATCCTATAGTACAAGTTTCCAAAGTAAAATCTAATCTTGTCGAGATCTTCATTTCGGATTACAGCTGTGAAAATTAAAAAAGTCATATCTTGGAAACGGTAAATCTTAGATTAGTGGTCCCTATAGAGAACTGATAGATCTCGTCGAGAGCTTGAATTCGGATGTTAGCTGTCAAAGGGGTTGAAACATTTTTGGATGTGGTGCATGGCATAGTAACAATATATTGTACATACATATTTTTCGAAAGCTTTTGGCGCACGATTGAACCTATAGGGGAATTAGCCTGTATTAAAGTTGTGGCTACTTAATGACGCAGTTTGATGCGACAACACAACGACATTAGAGTTTTAACTACATACTCTGGTTTTACAAGACTTTAGTAGTTAGTAAAGACAAGATACCTAATTGGAAAATTAAATGTTTCGCAACGATCAACTCAGACCTAACAACATTTCAGAATTCACATAAATTCAATGTGAAGCCTATCAAAGTCACTCCAAACCTATACGTACACTGTAAAGTGAATAGGCATTATTTGAGTTCGCGTGTACCATCCTCGACTGCATCGTCACTTACCATCAGGTGAGTTGTAGTCAAACGCACTCAAATTATTAATTAAAAAAACGTACACATAGACATCATAACCTATATTCAACACACTATTCTTAATTGCATCACAACATAAAAAAAGGAATTAAAGATATAGAAGAAAGCCTATATAATAGGCGGCCTTATTGCTAGGTAGCAATTTCTCCCAGGCAACCTTTGGGTAGGGAAACAGCGATAGAATAAGTTAAGGGGCAGTGCAATAATTAAAAAACAGAAAAAAATGCATATAAACAGTTGTATAAAATATTTAAATATTATAACAATAACATAAAATAATAAATATATACATAAACAAACAAAACCATAAACATAAAAAAATAAACCACTTCAAAATACTCGAAAGTATTTCTCAGACGTCACAGACACACTCTTATCATTAGTTATGTTATGGTTCGTAACGCACAATACCGAATTTAATTCGAGATTCCTTATCCAGGGATCCCGTACGTTTTGCAGTCCAGAAAATTTCGGTATGAATTATGAAAATCCCGGGATTTTCCGCATTAACAAAATTAAAATATATAAATGCGCATTTTGTATCGTATCGTACCAGCATACGTATCACTGTGTACAGCATTCGCCATACAAATATTGTTTTAATATCCGATTTACGGTAAGCTATAATAAAGTCTAAAAAAAAAATTTATAGGTCGCGGGTTCGATTCCCGGGGGTCACCTTACTGAGATTTTGGAGGCACTCGAAGCCGTTTATGCATTAAAGTACTCTGTGACTAGACCAAGGCTGCCATATTATTTATAACAAAATCGTACACCCATACAAAACATAGCAAAAAAAGTCGTACGCCTATACAAAACATAGACAACAATTTCATTTAATAAATCGTAATCCCATACAAATCAACCAAAATTTAAATAGTACGGACTGCTATATAATTGTACGAATATGATTTAAAGCGTACATTTGGCAGTTAAATGTGAAACAAAACAAAAATTTCCTTCTTTATCTCTTAAAATAGCGACATGATGGTTTAGGTCAAAATGTCCTAATATTTTTTCTTTAACTATTTGCATTCCTTATTACCGTGTGCCAATAGATTTCGAAAAAAAAAATGTATACATGTAATGTCCTTATGCCATGCTCCACTTATAAAGAGGATCCTTTTGACAGCTAACACCCGAATGGAGGTCTCAACGAGATCTATCAGTTCTTTTTCATTAGCTTTATCAGAATTTTTAAGACAATTTTTCAAAAAAACTTGAAAAAACGAAAATCTAGAAAACACCAGGATTTTCAGGTGTTTTTTTTCGGGTCAAGGTAAATTAAGCCAACTCAGTTTCAGGGTCCACTGAATTCCACCTAATTATGATTGTGGTTATTACATTTATCCTCAGATACACCCCACTGAAAGAGAACTGGCTGAAAATATTCACACCAATAGTGGAGCACCTTCTACTCCAAGTCAGGTTCAACACAAAGACGAGAAACGTTGAAATCAGGGTTGGACCGGAAACAAAAGATGTGGCAAACTTACAAAAAGCTGCAGATTTTGTCAAGGTAAACACTTTTTTATCACGCTTTTATTAGCTTCACCTGTATGTTTGTATGTATGTAACCGAGGACTCGATTTTGATCCACTTTAAACGGACAGATTTAATTCAAACTTTGTAGGCTTATCAAGAATCAGCGACAATTTAATAATTTTATAAGTTTGAACTAAAGAATAAAAAATAAATAGAGTTTAAAAAACTAAAAAACACGCTTTTGAAGTACATCAGACTAAAAAGTAAAAAATAATTCTTAATATAAGTTGAAAATAATAATTAACAAATTACTAGTATTATTGTGAAAAAGTGTGGGTTGCTCGATAGAAGAAATATATTTTATCCGCCTCCGTAGCTCAGAGGCAAAGTTTACTGGCTTTACAAAGGAGGTCGCGGGTTCGATTCCCGGCGGGGTCTATTGTTGTTAGACTCGGTTTGGTTTGTGGAAGGGCATTTTCTAAGCCCACCTGGCTAGCTACCACCATCTTATCTAAGTCTTGCCGCCAAATATCAATGTTGATATCATTGGTGTGTTCCGGCATGAAGATAAGATAGCCAATTCCCCATTGCGTTGGGGAATCTTGGTAAGCCCGCTTCCATCTTCGGCAACATCGGCACTTACCACCAGGTGAGATGTTGTCAAGGGTTTACCAATTGTGAATAAAAAAAAATTAAAAAAAATGGCACAGAGCGCCCCACGCTTTTTCACAATAATACTAGTAATTTGTTAATTATTATTTTCAACTTATATTAAGAATTATTTTACTATTATTTGCACCTTACTTATTTCTTAGTTCCAGAGAAAATAAATAAAACTTAAAACTATATTTATTAGTTATATCAGACCGGTTTTTGGATATCAGTATCCCACCTGCCTGAACATGAAGCTAACAATTTGTGTTTTATGTTAAAATATACAGGGTGTAACAAAATTGGTGTAGGTCCCGTTAACTGGGGCTTCTACTCATCATATGTACTGAACAACTTTTGTTCTACGACTTTGCTGTAAATTTTTTTTAAACCTTCTAACAAATCGATCAGTGGATCGACCGATTTTGTGCATTTTAGTATGGAGGGTCCAATTTTCCTTGGAAAAGACTGTTCAGTATGACGAGTAAAACCCCCAGTTAACGGGACCTACACCAATTTTGTTACACCCTGTATAACCAAAAGTGAGTAATATAATGTTTCACCGAACCTACACCTACAATCAAAAGTATCAAACTATTTGCACCATACATGATAAAAATCTGTACATATAGGTACATAATAGGGATGACGAATGCTAGTCATCTGAGTTACTTTTTGTCATCTGTCAAAAACGACATTTTGTTCTAAAAATATTTGAAATACCTAGGCGTGACGTCATAGTTTTGCAGCGTCATTTATGTACTCATTTTCTGATTTTGATGAATTAAAAAACGAAGATTTGATGAAAAACAAAACGAGTAAGTTTTTCCGAAGTTTAAGTAGGAAAAAAACGAGTAAGTTTTTCCGAAGTTTAAGTAGGAGGGCAATTTAGTGATCAAGAGTTCATAATTTATTTCTGATGCTGTCGTCATCCCTATTGAGGTACAGTCGCCATCAGATATATCATAGTGGGCGAGTTGTTCAAATATTTCTAAACAGTGTTGAATTTCATTAAATTATGTACACTAGAAGTTGCTATTAATATCTGAACATCTAATTTGTCATAAATATCTGAGCAGCAGATTTTTCAATATGTTCTTTACATACAACGACGTGAGGTACTTTTTTCTAAAATGCCACATGTTGAAAAATCTCTGAGATATTTATGACTTCTAGTGTATATAATTTATTAAAATTCAACACTGCTCAGGAATATTTGAACACCTCGCCCGTTACGACATATCTGATGGCGACTGTACAGTAGAGCCTCGATGACCTGTACCCAGGCTAATCCAAACGCCACTATAATACGAACTGCCCAACCACACCCAAGTTCTTTAGTTATTTTTGCATTTTATAGAGCAGAATTGTGCCATATTGGATAGTTATAAAACTGGAATGTCTCCATGTCACTTTCTCATAAATATGGTGTCGGGAAGTCTATCTCTATTGTACGTTTATCCGACCCTCTTACAGTAAAGAAAAACATCGTAAGGAAACCTGCACACGCCTGCGAAGAAACTCGAAGGTGTTGTGTGAAGTCGACCAACCCGCACTGGTCCCGCGTGGTGGACTAAGGCCCGATCATCCTAATTCAGGGTAGGCTCGAACTCCTTGGTGAGGACGAATATGAGCTGATATGAAATTACGACAATTGATTTGACCCCATCACTCACCGTGCGCTAGTGCCATATCTACCTCTCTCATACATATACACTACAGTAGGTACGTTTCAGTGTTTTGTCTCGGTAACACGCAATGACCTCTCGTTGTCTGAAATAAAGTTAAAATGAATATTTTTCTTGGTCTATAAATAAAACCTGCTAGACTAAAATAGATCACTGTATTACTAAGTGAATTTATTTTGTGGATAAGAAATTGACTAACGTGATTGTCCGAAAATTTTTAGGTTTTATTTCAATTTTTGTTATTAACATACTATAATCCAAACGCTCCATGAGTCCGAACAGGGGCATTTTCCTGTTAGTTCGGATTATCTTTTCTTTTTTTTTATATCATGTACATATTTATTAAAAATTAAAAATGTTACACGATTGACAAAAAAAAATTATAAAATCAATGTCAAAACAAAGTAAAATAAGAAGTCAAAAATAAAGTACGATGTCAAAACAAAATAATAAATTCATCATCATGATGATTAAAAATTTGTCAACATTGTAAAATTAATTATCCAACAAAAGGTTATTAGTTGGAGATAGAACAATTCGTCATTTGTGATATTCCTTAGATATGCAGGAAAGTGTTCGTAGTAGGTGTGTCCGATAACGCGCGGGTTTTTCATCGCGAGTTCAGTTCGCCGCGGCACAGCCACGAGCAGGCCTACGCTGACAAGTTCCTCTGTACAGAGGCCAGCACATCAAGCTATACACTCGTAGTGCGATTCTGATCCATACGCATTCGCCATAAGAACGGTTACAAAGTCCAAAGTGTGTAGCTTGATATGCTGGCCTGTGTACATATGCTATTACTTCATACAAGTACAGCGAATATAGCGTCATTATTTTATGTTGGGCAAAGATGGTGCGGCACATCGAGGCTGTATTGTATTTTCCGTTCTATTCTAATTCATTTCATCCAACAAAAATTCCTTTTTTACAGGCTTTTATCAATGGATTTGAAGTGGATGATGCACTAGCCCTATTAAGATTGGATGATCTCTTCGTAGAATCATTCGAAATCAAAGACGTGAAGACGCTCAATGGAGACCATTTAGGCAGAGCGATTGGCCGGTTAGCAGGCAAAGCTGGACGTACGAAGTTCACTATTGAAAATGTTACTAAAACGCGAATAGTACTTGCAGATTCTAAGATACACATACTAGGCAGTTATCAGAATATAGCATTAGCTAGGAGAGCTATTTGCAACTTGATCATGGGATCACCACCGTCAAAAGTATACGGCAATCTGAGGAATGTAGCCAACAGAGTGGCGGAGAGGTTTTAGTTGTAATGAAATAAAAATATTTATGGTTCACAAATATTCTGTGTATTTTTTTTTACTTAATCTTATTAGACCTGGACTAAAAACATTGATTTTATTCTTCATCACATCAGCTTATATATTGTGACGTCGTCTACGAGACGCCGTGGGGATATAGCTCTAGCTTATTATTTTAAAAAGAAAGATGCGTATACGTATTAAATCTCATCGAAGATGAGTTATATTTTATACGTAAAAACACGGAGATAGCTGTGTCGGCTGACTGATTATTATTTCTGCATTGAATCTAACGACATCACTTTCTTGCCATTTTTAGGGATCTCAGCCCTGACGCGCGGATAACAAATATAATACACTTGGAAAAAGGACCTCTGCTCAGGCTCACGGTCCACCATAGAATGAATATCTATTGTTTTTGGAAAGCTTTCGAACGACTTACCAATTCAAATTTAAATTAATATTCTTAATTCGAGTCGCGCTGGCAAGAAAATAACTAAAGGAGTTGTAAGTGTGGAAATGTAAAGATATAAGATCTCTACAATATACATACGTCCCCACCAAGGGGCTCGAGCTTACCCTGAATTAGGGCGATCGGGCCTTAGTCGACCACACGGGCCCAGTGCGGGTTGGTCAACTTCACACACAACCTTCGAGTTTCTTCGCAGATGTATGCAGGTTTCCTCACGATGTTTTCCTTCACCGTAAGAGCGTCGGATAAACGTACATATGAGATCGAAATTCGAAAACACATTGGTGTACGTGGCAGGACTCGAACCACGAGATAGGAGGTAGCGGCCCTTGTTGATACACCACTGACGATTTTATTCTTAATGACATAAAAATAATGTAAACAAAAAATTTAATAAAAACAAGACTGCATAAAAACATTACCTCTCTTTTTTGAAAAGTCGGGTAAAATTTATTATATGTCACTCATGGGATCAAGACAAATTAACAATACATCGCACTCTAAAATACATCAAGCCGTTTCAAGACATTGTGGAATAAAGAATCATACATACATTAGACCTGAAAACAATACACTCCTTTTTTTGCGGGCAGTCGTGTGAAAAACTGGGCTAGTGCGAGTCTAACTCGCGTATCGAGGGTTCCGTACCACTACTTGTTAAGGAACCTTCAAGATGTCAACGAGTAACTACAACAGTGATACCTATTCATTTGCATCATAATTCATAAGACATCAAGAGCGACATTTTTTAAGTGAAAACTTCTTTATGCGTGTTGCGCACCAGGAACAAAAAGTATAAAACTGTATTTGAGATGGGAAAAACCATTGAACTCGAGACACCTTACCGTTAGCTGTTACCGAAACTTTTAAAACTTTTCTTACCTTTGTAAAACGACTAGCTGTTTCCCGCAGCTTCACCCGCGTGGACAACGTTTCTATGACTTTTCGAGGGTGCGCAGTGCGCTTTACTATTTCAAGCTAAAACTACTGCACGTATCTGGATGAAATTTGGTAAGTAGACAGATTAGGACCTGGATTAACATATAGGCTACCTTTATCCACGCATGCGAGTCGCTTTGCGCACCCTCGGAGACAGTCATAGAAACCATGTTCATGGGAGCGAAGCCGCTGGCAAAAGCTAGTTATAAATAAAAAGAAAGTTTCTTGTATGGATGTAAATTATGTACGATAGGAAATCCGCAATAATACGTATTCTATAAAAAATTCAACCGACTACCTAACGGTTCAAAAGATAAAGCCCTTTTGTTACACAAATAGACGGACAGTGTAGGTTTACTAATAGGGTCCTTTTTTACAGAACCCTAAAAACGTAAAAAACATTGTCTCGTAGCTTTGACTTCATCTCACCTGATGGAAAGCGACGATGCAGTCGATGATACTGTAAGGATCCAGAGACACGGACTGCAAGCAAGCTGCAAATTCGCAGTTTGGATGCAGTTCTCCTAGTTAGTTGCGCTATAACTGCATCAAAACTGCGAATTTGCCGCTGGAATGCTGTCCGTGGGCACACCCTGGACCATAGAGACAACATCTGTGATAGAGATAGTTTCTGTTATCTGTGCCCTGGCACATATTACTAAATAGTTAATTCGGCCCTGGACACTTCATACAACGGGTCAGAAATGACATTTCAAAAAAGGAATGACGAAACAAACAAAATGTCGGCGAAATCCTGTACGTTCGACAGCCAAACTGTAACCAATCTGGGTGACGAGGGGGTGAGGTCGCAATCTAGAGAGCGGCAGGGGCAGGGAGTGTCCATACTGTATGTTAGTACTAATATATATATATACTTTGCCGTGGGTCTGGACCCTAAGGATCTAAAGAGATCCATTGAATCGTCCATTGCATCTCATGTACGCGTACTAGATATTTGTTTGGGAAGCTGCTTAAAATTATCATGCACGCGCACTCAGCATATACTTATCAAGGAGCTGAGTTTCAAAGCACGACCAGTCTCAGGTCCAAAGTCGAAAAAGTGAATCTATGCTGAAAGGATAGGTGAAGGCATTCGAAACGCAAGCCATTATTATAAATTTACAATTTTACAACGAAAATAAGTTTTTCATAAAAAATGCGATAGCGATTTTCACCTTTTTACCAATTTTTGATAGGTTTTGTCGCTAAAGCTAGGTTTATAGGTTTTCGTGTTTAAATTATTGTTTATAAATAAACAAATAAAGGCAGAAATTAGTTTTGTATAAAAAACACTGAAGGACAAATAAAATTGAACTTACTAACTGTATTGAAAAACAAAAACTTAGCTGTTTTCTGACTGATAAACCTATCAAAAATTGGTCAAAATCGGTTATCTTTTATAAAATAAAAATCGCTATTGCCGTTTGTATGAAAATTCGCAGGTTCAAAATCCTCTTGAAATTTAGATTGTTCTACACGCGCGGCCAGTACATACGCGTACTCAAAAATATGTATCCACGACCTTATTTCGTATATACATAAGGTACATATTTTTTATGCTTTAAACGAATCTATAAAGGAAAACATCGTGAGGAAACCTGCACACGCCTGCGAAGAAACTCGAAGGTTGTGTGTGAAGTCGACCAACCCGCACTGGGCCCGCGTGGTCGACTAAGGCCTAATCGCCCTGATTCAGGGTAGGCTCGAGCCCCTCGGTGGAGACGTATATGAGCTGTAAGGATAAAGTCGCGCATACTGCAGTACTATGGACATATCTCTAGGCGGGATAGTGACTCTATAGAACGGCTGGTGGTACAGGGAAAAGTGGAATGAATCAGATCGCGCGGCAGGTCACCTATGCGCTGGACTGACCAAGTAAAATTCCGCAATGGGAAACCGCGTATCTGACTACAGGCCCGGACTGGGACCCGAAACCGGCCCGGGCATTTTAAAGACGGTCGGCCCTTTACCCTCAAGAGAAAGGAAAATTACCTTCTAATAAAAATTTCCAATCATATATTTTCAATTTTAACAATTAAAGACTTCCGAAGAAGCTCACTACTCTCGGCTACTTTATCAATAATGTCGTCGCTATCCAAGTTCATGAATCTTTTTCTACCGTCATTAACATATTAAATTATTATTTAAATTATCAGAAGATAAGGTACTATTCATGCGATTTTTGATAATTTTTAGGGTAGAAAAGGATCTTTCACGTACGTGTAGGCGTTGGTCAAAAGATTGTATCTATACAAAATTTTAAAGGAGCAAATGGCGCAATTTTTACATGTACGGCGTGTCATACATGGTACAAATCTTTCTTCATCATGGTTTTCTATTTGTAAAGGCATTTCACCGTTGACTTCTTATGCAAAGAGCAAAACATATGCAAAGAGTTAGAAAACTCACGCCTCTATTCAGAAATATTCGATCGGTAGCTGATAGTAAAATAGTTAAAATGTTGTACAACGCTCTCTGCAGATCAATCTTGAGCTATTATATCTCTTCATGGGGAGGTGTTTACAAAGCCAATATATTATAGATTATAAGAGCCCAAAAAATGATCCTTAAAGTTGCTACATTTAAAAACCATTATTATCCCACTGATATCCAGTGCCAAGTACTCACGGTTAGACAATTGTTCATCTATGAAGTAATCTTATCTAGACATAAGTCTATTGCATTTAATCTTGACCAACTTGAAACTAGAGGAGTAGACATGATCTTTAGACTGCAATACTTTAGGACCACCCTAGCTCAACAACATTTGTGTTTTCTAGAAAACTATTTGTCTATCAAAATATCTAAAATCATGAAAATTAGTGACCTAAATTCTTACAGATGTAAAACTACTATCACTACTTGGTTGCTGACTCTTGACTACTCTGAAATGGAAAAATTTATCCAAATATAATCATATCTGTTTTTTCTCACACTTAAAAAACTGACGCACACACACACACACATACTCACGCAAGCGCAGCTTAACCTTCTAATATCTTTTTTTTTATTCTGTTTATTTTTTTACTCCTACTTCATGTTTTGTTCTTGTATACCGAGGGGGGGCCAGGTGACCATACTAAAAGATTTACATCTTACTTTAGGCGCCAGTCTCTCACCAACATATCTTTGTATTTAATTTTTTTTCTTTTCATTCATATCAGCTCATAAATGTCCCCACCGAGGGGCTCGAGCCTACCCTGAATTAGGACGATCGGGCCTTAGTCGACCACGCGGGCCCAGTGCGGGTTGGTCGACTTTACAAACAACCTGCGAGTTTCTTCGCAGGCGTGCGTGTGTGTAAAAATATTCTGTTCTCACGATGTTTTCCTACACCGTAAGAGCGTCGGTTAAGCGTACATATGAAATCTAAACTCGAAATCACATTGGTACGTTGGCAGGTTCGAACTACGACCTCCCGGAAAGAAGGCGGCGGCCCTAGCCATTACGCCACCGACGTTTTTTTTTACCATACTTTGTAAATATGTTTGTGGAAAGAAAATCAAAATAAACAAATAATTACTAGAGATAGAGCCCAACGAGATAACGTAAATTGAATTAGGTCCTCGACTTGACGATAGAGGACGTTATTCTCATCGTTGATTTTTTTATATAGCAAAATAAAGTCGACCGCCAATTGACCACACCGGCCCATTGGGCATCCGGCCCATCGGGCATTTGCCCGATTTGCCCGTATGGCCAATCCGGGCCTGTCTGACTACGCCAGACAGTCTGCTAACAGGGACAGATGGCGGAAGATCGTGCGCAGAGCCGTGTCTGCCTCTACCACCGACGTGGACACCTCGAAGTGACCAAGATCGCTCTGCCAAGAGCATAACGACAGAGAAGAAGAAGTACATAAGGAGATGCAATGGACGATTGTAAAGAGTTCCACAACCTGGCGTCCCATTTGCGTGATTAAAAAAGAGATCCGTAAGGATACTGCAAAGTACACAAACTCAAATAATGACTATTCACTCTCGCTTTGAAGATAACCAAATTGTAAGTTTGAAAACATTTACTGCGAGCAATTTGTAAATTCAAACAACTATACAAAATTAAGTATCATTAAGTAGGTACACACATAGTTTATTTCAGTCATATATTTATGTACATCTCAATAATAGATAACCAAGGAGATTTTTAATGGCGGATTAGAACATTATATTCTCAATTCAATACTCTTTGTTGCATTATTAACATACAATATAGGAATGTTAACTCTTTTTTATCCCTAATTGGTGAGCCCTTGACATCATCTCACTTGATGGTAAGTTACGATGATACGAAGATGGAAGCGGGCTTACCCTAAATCCCCAACGGAATGGGTAACTGGCTATCTCATCTTTAAGCCGGAACACATCAATGCTGTTAACATTGATGCTTGGCGGTAAGACTTAGATAACATGGTGGTAGCTAGCCAGGCGCGCTTAGAAAATGCCCTACCACCAACCAAACCGACTCATACAAAGTTCGACTCTGCAAGGAATCGAACCCGTGACCTCCTAAAGTAGTTAACCATTACATGCCATTACTACACCACAGTATATATATTAGTACTAACGTAACTACACCCCAGACTTGTCATACAACGGGCGATAAATGACAATACAATACTATACAATATTCTTTATTGCATCACAACAATTACAATTAAAAAAAAAATGAAAAATGACATTTCTAAAAACTAATGACGAAACAAACAAAATCACGGCGAAATCCTTTACGTTCGAGAACCAAACTAGCATCAATCTGAGTGACGAGGGGGCGAGGTCGGAATCTAGAGAGGTGCAGGTGCAGGTGTACTGTATGTTAGTACTAATATAATGTACTTTGCCATTTTGCGGTTCATAGAACAGAATTATAATACGACGGGCGGCCTTATTGATAAGCTAACGTTACAACTTTATTCTATACAAGCTGTTACCCGCGGCTTCACCCGCGTAGACGTTTCTATGACTTTTCGAGGGTGCGCAGTGCGCGGCTTGCGAGCGTGAAAAAAAGTTGCCTATGTGTACGAATCAAGGTCGGTGGCTCAACCGGTAACGACTCGGTCCATCTAACCAGAGGTACCGGGTTCAAATCTGGACGGCCAATGTACCAATGAGCTTTTCAAAAACTTACGTACATATCATTACCGATTGCTTTAACGGTGAAGGAAAACATCGTGAGGAAACCTGCACAGGCCTGCGAAGAAACTCGAAGGTTGTGTGTGAAGTCGACCAACCCGCACTGGGCCCGCGCGGTCGACTAAAGCCTAATCGCCCTGATTCAGGGTAGGCTCGAGCTCCTCGGTGGGGACGTATATGAGCTGATATAATAATAAATAATAAACGAATCAAGGTCCTAATCTGTCTACCTACCTAATTTCAGCCAGATCCGTTCAGTAGTTTTTGCGTGAAAGAGTAACAAACTTACACTGTTACAAACTTTCGCGTTTTTAATATAAGTATGTTTTTTGTTATAGTCGAAAAAAATTGACCTTGCATACAAATTGATCTGCTTATTGACCATCTTCGTATTGAGTCCAATTTTTTTGGCTTTTTATTGTGGAAAGCACAATAATTCCGTTATCGTCAACGTAGGAAAACAAATCACGGTGGATATTATAGAAAATGATCGGTGACTAGTAGATAAACTTGAGATTTATCGCCACCAACACGCAAAACAATACAAAAGATCTAAAATCGAAATCATCCGAAATAGAACGTGGATATGTTCTTGTACATCACTAAAAAAACGGCCAAGTGCGAGTCGGACTAGCACTCCAAGGGTTCCGTACCACGACACCTCTCCACACAACTACATAGTATAATGATTAATGACAATACAAGCAAAAGACATCCACGCGAACGACAAAAATGTGCTTTTTTGTCATTCATTTCGGACTCCTTAGCGCGAGTACGACTCACACTTGGCCGATTTTTATTATTTGTTGTTTTACTTGAGTATTAGTACTATAATCACATCAAGTTTTACACTTGTATGTATTACCGTTTTTACGATAGAGCTAAATCAAATATAGTTCTAAGGACCTATAAAAAAAACTTTTGTATGGAGACCCCTTATTTATTTACTTTTCAAAATTTTTAGTATTTGTTGTTAAAGAGGCAATAGAAATTCACATTATGTGAAAATTTCAACTATCTACCTATTACGGTTCATGAAATACAGCCCGCGGACAGATGAACGGACAGACACAGCAGAGGCTTCGTAATAAGGTCCCGTTGGGTGTACGGAAAGTATTTTCTATAAAGGAGTTCTCTCATGAACATCATCATCATATCAGCTCATATATACGTCCCCACCGAGGGGCTCGAGCCTACCCTTAATTAGGGCGATCGGGCCTTAGTCGACCACTCGGGCCCAGTGCGGGTTGGTCGACTTCACACACAACCTTCGAGTTTCTACGCAGGCGTGTGCAGGGTTCATGAACATATATATATATTTTTTTATAAAAAATTTGAGTTCGTTTGACTATATAATTGAATATATATATTATTGTTTTATGTTACGTCTTTTATTTAAACTACCTACTTTTTACATTCAAATACAATAATATTATTGTTTATTAATAAATAAACAAATAAATATATTACAGTAATATTTTGTATTTGAAGTGTCGCGGCACCCTAGACAGCACAAGTCTCGCGTCATAGCTCAGCGAGGCGAAGGTCCACGGCTCGGCGGCGCTCCACTCGGCGCAGTAGACCGCGTCCTCGTGCTGCTCGTACGATTGGAGGACACCGTCTTCTAGCCTGGAGAAAGGAAACACTTTGAAAACGTGTTGCTTTTGTCAGTTAGCAGTGGATGTCGTTCGGCTGATGTGATGAAGCGTTGCCGATCGGTCAATGATTGGACTGATGACAGCATCAAAAATAAATTATGAACTGTTGATCACTAAATTGTCCTCCTACTAAAATTTCAATAAACCTTAAAGCTTTGTTTTTTTTACAATTGATAAGCCCTTGAACTGAAATAGAGATTTTACTGTTGTCAAAGTTTATTTACAAGAAGACTGTCAAACCCTATTTACACTCCCTTGAACTGAAATAAAGATTTTACTGTTGTCAAATATCATTTACAAGAAGACTGTCAAACCCTATTAACACTTCCTTGAACTGAAATAGAGATTTTACTGTTGTCAAGGATCATTTACAAGAAGATTGTTAAATTCTATTTACACTTCCTTGAACTGAAATAGAGATTTTACTGTTGTCAAGGATCATTTACAAGAAGACTGTTAAACCATATTTACAATCCCTTGAACTAATATAGAGATTTTGCTGTTGTCAAAGATCACTTCAAGAAGACTGTCAAATCCTATTTACACTCCCTTGAACTGAAATAGAGATTTTACTGTTGTCAAAGATCATTTACAAGAAGACTGTCAAACCCTATTTACACTCCCTTGAACTGAAATAAAGATTTTACTGTTGTCAAATATCATTTACAAGAAGACTGTCAAACCCTATTAACACTTCCTTGAACTGAAATAGAGATTTTACTGTTGTCAAGGATCATTTACAAGAAGATTGTTAAATTCTATTTACACTTCCTTGAACTGAAATAGAGATTTTACTGTTGTCAAGGATCATTTACAAGAAAACTGTCAAACCATATTTACAATCCCTTGAACTAATATAGAGATTTTGCTGTTGTCAAAGATCACTTCAAGAAGACTGTCAAATCCTATTTACACTCCCTTGAACTGAAATAGAGATTTTACTGTTGTCAAAGATCATTTACAAGAAGACTGACAAACCCTATTTACACTCCCTTGAACTGAAATAGAGATTTTACTGTTGTCAAGGATCATTTACAAGAAGATTGTTAAATTCTATTTACACTTCCTTGAACTGAAATAGACATTTTACTGTTGTCAAAGATCATTTACAAGAAGACTGTCAAACCATATTTACACTTCCTTGAACTGAAATAGAGATTTTACTGTTGTCAAAGATCATTTACAAGAAGACTGACAAACCCTATTTACACTCCCTTGAACTGATATAGAGATTTTACTGTTGTCAAAGATCATTTACAAGAAGACTGTCAAACCATATTTACACTCCCTTGAACTAATAAAGAGATTTTACTGTTGCCAAAGATCATTTACAAGAAGACTGTCAACCCTATTTAACTTAGCGATATTTGGTGACGACATTGGAAACGTCACATATTTTTTTTGACAATAAATTTTATTCTAATGACGTTTAATTAAACTTGTTCTTGATATAAAAGTGTTTATTACATAGTTTCGATGCGAAATGATTCACTTTTGAACGAAAAACTGATATATTTTAATATAGATATTTGAAACTACCGCGTCATCTAGTTTTAGGCATCATTTGGTTTTATGGTCCGCAGTATAAAGGTTAGCAATCTATTCTGACGAAGTTTTTGTCAATCATCTCTGTGAAATTGCATAGAAAAGAGAAAGACTGGCAATTTGACACCGGTTATCTGATCAGCCAGTATGCGGCAAATCTAAAAAAAGTGTGTGGTTTTATGAAACCACGGTAAAAGTGAATTTTACAGAGGACGAAACGATCGTGGCTGCTCTCGCTACGGTACAGAGGACGATACGATCATACCGTCAGACGAAAGCGACCGTCACGCGACATGCAACACACAGACGAAAAAAATTGAGACGATGTAATAAAAGTTTCACGTCCGGAGTATGAGGTAGTTTTTAAAATTTGCAACACAGATTACGACTGTTAGAACAGACAAGACAAGATCGCTACAAAACAGCGTTCCCTTACTCGTCGACAGGTGGCACTGGCATCGCGTCAACGTCACACTAATATTAACGTATATCATCATCATCATATCCGCTCATATACGTCCCTACCGAGGGGTTCGAGCCTACCCTGAATTAGGGCCTTAGTCGAACACGCGGGCCCAGTGCGGGTTGGTCGACTTCACACATAACCTTCGAGTTTTTCGCAGGCGTGTGCAGGTTTCCTGACGATGTTTTCCTTCACAGTAAGAGCGTCGGATAAACGTACAAATGAAATCGAAATTAGAAAACACATTGGTACGTGGCAGGATTCGAACCACGACCTCCCGGACAGGAGGTAGCGGCCCTTGCCATTGCGCCACAGACGCTCCACGTATATAAATACGTTATAAAACCCGACTTGCATCGCAACAACTTAGTACAATTTTGCATTATTATTTATGGATTTTGATAATTTTGTAAAAAAAATCTATACACCGATTTTGATAAAATATGTATGGAACGTGGCCTCCACCAGGCCTCCCACGCGGTGGACCGACGACCTGGTGAAGATCGCGGGAAGCCGATGGATGCGTTCAGCGCAGGACCTGTCGTCGTGGAAATCTCTGAGGGAGGCCTTTGTCAAGCAGTGGACGTTTTTTGGCTGATGTGATGATGATGATGTACGGGACCAGCTTGGTAGCATAGCCTATCGAATAAAAAAAAATCATGAAAATCGGTTCACATATCGCGTAACAAAACATACAAAAAAAAACATACAGTCGAATCGAGAATCTTCTCTATTTTGAAAATTGATTGAAAAGTATCGGTGTTTGTTTGTTCAACTTTTACGCCTAAACGGCTGAACGGATTTGTATTAAATTTGGTAGGTAGATAGATCAAGCACTAGATTAACACAAAGGTTAATTTTTACTCTACGATTAATTTGTAACACAAAGTTGAAAAAAAAAATAAAAACATTTTAATTGAATGCAGTTTTACTAATTAAAAAAAAATATCCCTAAGAGTAAAATTCCCTATCTTCAATTTAATTATCTTTCACATTTTGTCGGTTCGATTCCTGGCTAAAGAAAGTAGTTTTAAATGTTTGATAGTGGTTATACTTATTTTGCCTCCAGGTACGGCTCGTTCTAACCACCCGTAAAACTTGAGCTCTCTTCTTCGCAAGTCCGCCTCGTTAGAACGCATGGTTGAGCGTACGCTTGAAGGCACTTATAAACATTTCGACTATTACCGGTCCCCACGCATATTACCTCGTCTGGCAGAGTTCTCCCTTTGTTTACAAAAGTGGGAATGCACCTTTGTGTGGAATTCACCATTCTTACACGTTATAACACTAATATTATTAACGCAAAAGTATGTACAAAAATTAAAGAATCGATGGAATATAAAACGAGTAAGAGTTTTTGAAATTTCAGGGGCAGTGCAATTTAGGAAATATTTCATAATTTATTGCATACCAGTGTATTGCTCGCAAGAGCAAATCAACACACTGAGTCACGGCCCTTTTGTACTACTGCTACATACATATGTTTTTGTATTATTATTTTTTTGCTCTTTTTAATTTGTTATGTTTTGTTTTATATTATGTATGAGTGTAATAATATGTGTGTGATTGCAGTGACAAATAAACGTGTTATCTATCTATCTATCTTATTTTTGAAACAGTCACCTACCACTGTACTAATACCCTATTGTGCCACACGATAAGAAGATTGTCAGTCACAAGACACTATTACTACAGTTGGGGCAGTTAGGGCAGTTGGAGCTCGACCTCGCACGTCTCGCCCCTCTGCCCCCGCACGATTACCCTGTGATATTTGGACGATTGGGCCTTAGTCGACCACGCGGGCCCATTGCGGGTTGGTCGACTTCACACACAACCTGCGAGTTTCTCCGCAGGCGTGTGCAGGTTTCCTCACGATGTTTTCCTTCACCGTAAGAGCGTCGGATAAACGTACATGTGAAATCTAAATTTGAAATTACATTGGTACGTGGCAGGATTCAAACCACGACCTCCCGGACAGGAGGCGGCGGCCCTAGCCGTTACGCCACCGACGCACTGGGCACGCGTGGTTGACTAAGGCTCGATCGCCCTAATTCAGGGTAGGCTCGAGCCCCTCGGTGGGGACGTATATGAGCTGATATGATGATATGGACGATTGTATGGATTCTTTAGAGTGTGTTACAGGTGGTACAACTCACACTTGGCTGAGCGGACGTTCCTCGTCGTCATCGGCGCACACACTGGCGGCGCATGTGAGCAGCGCGCGCGCATCCGAGCTTCCAGTTAGCAGCAACTGCTCGTGGTACGTATTGTAGCGGACCGTCCACACCCTGTAGGAAGATTCAATAGATTACAGGGTGTAACAAAATTGGGGTGGGTATCGTTCATTGGGGGCTTCCACTCATCATATTGAACCGCTTTCCCCAAGGAACCCATAGTGAAATATCCAAAAAATTGACACTCCATACAAAACGCACAGAATAGGCAACATGCAATATTTTTATTTTTGCTTTTTTTGCTTGCATTTTAAAAAACTCCATGCAGAATAAACCAGGAGTATATAAAAAAAATAAAAAAACTTGTTTTTTTAATTTTAAATGCGGTTTTAAAGTAACCGCATTTAAAATTAAAAAACAAGTTTTTTTATTTTTTTAATATACTCCTGGTTTATTCTGCATGGAGTTCTTTAAAATGAAAGCAAAAATAAAAATATTGCATGTTGCCTAGTATGATTTTCTTCGCCAAATTGAGTATGGATCTCTTGGGAGCACAGAGTTTAGTATGATAGTAGAAATCCCAGCTAAGAGCTTATTCACAAAATCGTTTCCCATACAAACTAAAAGTTACTACTTCTTGAAAATGGACCGATTCTAATGAAACACATAAGCATGGTGCATGCTCGCTTAAATGTTCGTGCGGATGGTGGCGCATCGGGAGCCGGGTCGTTCCTTTCCCTCTAATATGGTTGAGAGGAGCGATGGCTGACTCTCGCGTTATACTCGTAAACGGGTGCTGTCCGTGTGAACTGACCTACACCTGTCAAAGGCATTCATGACATTCATTGCTTTAATGTATAACTTCTCGTGTCATACTGTTTTCATGTTCTAATGACATAAATTGTTTTTTTATATCAAGGATAGGATTTTGACTTTATTAACTAACGATTGTTTATTTTTTGATTTTTTACAAATGAAATTATGTTATTATTATTTTATGACTATCAGAAAGAGTGTAATTTGCACCTATTTTGAATAAATATCTTGAATCTAAGTAACGAAATTTAGTGACAAATCATTTTTTTTTGAAAATGTTATCTATCTGCCAACAAGAATTTCGAGACTTAATAAGTGTAAAAAGTTTCGTTAGAATCGGCCCATCTATTTTCAAGAAGTAGTAATTTTAAATTTGTATGAGAAAATATTTTGTTAATACGCTCTTAATGTGTCCTTTTTGTCGCACCCTTGTATTTACACTGGAAAGGCTGATTTATACGCAGTTTAGTTAAGTAGCGAGTTTATCATCATCATAATATCAGCCGAAAATCGTCCACTGCTGGACAAAGGCCTCCCCCAAGGATTTTCACGAAGACTGGTCCTGCGCTGCCCGCATCCATCGGCTTTCCGCGATCTACACCAGGTCTTCGGTCCACCGCGTGGGGGGCCTGCCTACGCTTAGTTTTCCGGTGCACGGTCGCCACTCGAGAATTTTACTACCATCTGTTCTACGAGCTATGTGCCCTGCCCACTGCCACTTCAGTTTAGCGATTCTGTGAGCTATGTCGGTTACTTTGGTTCTCCTGCGGATCTCCACATTTCTGATTAGATCACGCAGATAAACTCCGAGCATAGCATGCTCCATTGCCCTTTGGGTGACCTTGAGCCTTCTAATTAAAAGCGAGTTTATAGTAGCAAGTAAACTTGCTATTTTAGCGAGTTAAGTCCTTATCGTTTGGACGGAGATATGCCTGCTAGGTGGTAACTTGACGAGTACAGAGAATAGAATGATGTTCTATTTTTTGGGACAGTCAAGTGCAAGTCCGCCCACCGGTGCGTCTCCCGCGCACCAACAACTGAACTCGCCTGTACATGTGGACGTATTTGTTATTTACCGGTTTTAAACGATTAAGTTTTTTTTACCACAATTGGTAAGTCCTTGGCATCATCTCACCTGATGGTAAGTGACGATGATGCCGAAGATGACAGCGGGCTTACCAAGATTCCTCAACGCAATGGGGAACTGGCTATTTTATCTTCAAGCCGGAACACATCAATGTAGTTGACATTGATGTTTGGCGGCATAAGATGGTGGTAGCTAGCTACGCGGGCTTAGAAAATGCCCTTCCACCAATCAAACCGAGTCTTACAATAGACACCGCCGGGAATCGAACCCGCAACCTCCTGATGTAAAGCTTATGGACTTACGCCACGGAGGCGGTTAAAAGTTAACTTAACTCGCTAATTAACTAAACTGCGTGTAAATCAGCCTTAACTCAACAGTCAGTTTAAAGGCACTCGGTTGCATCTGTATTCAGAATGCAGACTAACTGCCCATGGTAGTAAAATTTATTTCGAAAAAAAAATACGTATATCCATATGAAATACTTGAAAAAAATTTGGCTTCTTCTTATCAGTTTATATACGTCCCCACCGAGGGGCTCGAGCCTACCCTGAATTAGGGCGATCGGGCCTTAGTCGACCACGCGGGCCCAGTGCGGGTTGGTCGACTTCACACACAACCTGCGAGTTTCTCCGCAGACCTGTGCAGGTTTCCTCACGATGTTATCCTTCACCGTAAGAGCGTCGGATAAACGTACATATGAAATCGACAATTCGAAAACACATTGGCAGGATTCGAACCACGGCCTCCCGGACAGGAGGCGGCGGCCGTAACCGTTACGCCACCGAAACTCTTGGCTACTACTTATGAAATTTAAAAACTTTTTCCAAGGTACTTAACTATCCTTAATATAACGTCACGGTAGCGAGCGACGAAGAAATGAAGAAGGTAATTGTGTGTGGCTCAATCGAAGTTGAGATTTTGTTGGGTTGTTGAGAAAAAACAATAAAATGCTGTGAGTGTGTATGTCATGTCCAGGTTCTAGCTTCTCCAGCTTCTAAACAACTGATCGAATTTGGGTTATGAAAATATATTTTTTATATATCAGCCCTTTTTTTAAATTTTTTCCCTACTTGATTTTTTTGGTTGCCTTTTTTCTCAAAAATGGTACTGAAGATTTTAATAAAACTTTGTATGTTACTACAACTTTATACAAACCCCTTCGGCGGATAATGACCACAACTGAAAAAGACCACTTCTTGAAATAACCTCTTCTTGAAATGACCACTTCTTGAAATGACCACTTCTTGAAATGGCCACTTCTTGAAATGACCACTTCTTGAAATGGCCACTTCTTGAAAGGACCACAAATTCTGCGTATTTGATACTAGTAATGGAGCTCTTAAAGAACGACATTATGTATTTGTTTGGTTTTAAAAAAATTAAAAAAAAATCTAAAAGGTTGAATTCCCCAGATGTTGAATTTGTAAAAAGTTATTTGTAACCATATACTGTGATGTTTCATTATTTCAGGAAACATCGGAATAAGGTACTTGTACTTCCCATATAGTTCCCATACAAATTCAGGATCCGTTATTTTTTCTCTAAAAATGGCTCTAACGGTTGTAATGAAACTTTGTTAGTTACTAGAACCTATACACTGGGTAGTTAATTAAAGATCACAATAAGTACCTCTCATACAAGCCCAGATTGTTTGTATTTTTTAATCGAATCTAATGCATTTTTTTTCTTTGCTACTACGTAAGCGTGTTTTTAATTTATTTATTTCATAAAAGAACACTTACGGTCTAGCCAAATGTGAAAGTTACAAAACAAAAAATGTAATTTGCATATAAAAAATTAATAAAAACAGCAGCAGGAATGTAGGATAAAAAACAAATCGAATATCTTAAAAATAAATTACACAATTATTGCACAAGAACATTAAATAGTATTAGTGTCAAACTCAAACTCGAAGTAACAATAGATTCGATGTATTGGGTTTCGGATCTCATAAATAGCAGCTCCGAACCAGAAAATATATCAATTTTAGAATCATTAAATGAGATACTATTTACAAGGTTTATAGCATGGGACACTGGGTGAGTGCTTGAGTATGTTGGTGCGGGCCCTAGGTAGACCTTAATCAAAGTATATATATATTAGTACTAACATACAGTATGGACACTCCCTGCCGCTCTCTAGATTGCGACCTCACCCCCGCGTCACCCAGATTGATACAGATTGGTTACAGTTTGGTTGTCAAACGTATAGGATTTCGCCGCCAATTTGTTTGTTCCGTCATTCCTTTTTTGATATATCATTTCTGTCCTGTTGTATGAAGTGTCCAGGGTGTGGCTTAATGCTGATTTATTGTATGCCAGAGGGTGAAGGCAAATCTGAGAAAGTATTTACAGTATATATATTAAAACTAGATCGTCATCATCATCAGCCGAAAAACGTCCACTGTAGGATAAAGTCCTCCCCCAAGGATTACCACGACGACCGGTTCTGCGCTACCCGCGACCTCACCAGGTCAACGGTCCACCGCGTGGGAGGCCTGCTTACGCTACGTTTTCCGGTGCGCGGTCGGCACTCGAGAAGTTCACCGCCCCAACGGCCATCTGTTCTACGAGCTATGTCACTTAAAACTAGATGCAAGAATCTTACCAATGCGAATGATCGGTTCTACTAAAAATGGGTTCCTTCCCATTCCTGTAGTCCCATATGTTTAGCGCTGCGTCGTCGCCCGCCGTCGCAATGTGGAATTGTCTGGAATGGAGTTAAAAATAGAGGTCGTTATTGGATTTTCAAAACAAAAAAAACCGACTTCAAAACGCACTAGTCGCCACTACGATTTTTGAAGGTTCCCCTGGATTTCTCAGGGATGCCATCATCAGATCCTGGTTTCCTTATCATGGTACCACCCCTGGGATAGATATATCCTTTCCAACAAAATAAGAATCATCAAAATCGGTTTATAAACACTATCCTTTCCAACAAAATAAGAATCATCAAAATCGGTTTATAAACAACGAAGTTATGCGCGAGCACACATAAAAAAAATAAAAATATATACGGTCGAATTGAGAAACCTCCTCCTTTTTTTGAAGTCGGTTAAAAACAAAATTAAATACGTAAAATTTTATTTAATAAGTATGTTAACTATTAACTATTGGAGTTAAACTGACTGATAGAATAGCAAGTTAAATACGAGTGTAGATTAAATGTATTTATTTATGTAGTTATTGCGCGTTACATTGGTCTGCGCTGGACGCGGCCGTCCGCATGAGCTATTTCTAAGTGACTACCATACCTGTGTCCCCACAAGTACTTTTTAACTATTCCAACACCTTTACCTACCTTCCGGATAGGAGGTAGCGGCCCTTGCCGTTGCACCACTGACGCTCTTATTTTATATATTTAAATAATAATAATAGTAATATAAAAAAAAGGAACATGATTAAAAAATATTAATTGATTAGATTTGATCCTTTATATTATTTGCCTCTAACTAAAGCATCAATGTAAACGGTCAACATGCTACGTGCTTGCAGTCAAGCAGCTTGACCATCTCGGAACCCCTTTAAGGAATTTCGCTCCTGACGGGGCGGTGGTCCCACGACCGCATCGATTTTCTCAAGCCCATTGACCCAATATTCTCTTACACATAGACGTATCCACGCAACTTACAGACTTTTTGAATAGTTTTAGCATGTCCAACATCCACAGCTAGATAACTTACCACAGGGTATTAGGAATCAAGTATTAACCAAGAGAACTACTTAAGTCGCTAGCACATTGTACAGTCATAAACTATATCCACGCGGGTGAAGCCGCGGGCAAAAGCTAGTATTTACACAAACAATATTTACATAATTACAAGAAATTAATAATAGGTCATCATCATTGGTGATAATAAATTAAACTGGCAACTCCATCTGTTACATAGACAATATGTACACTTTTTAAATGTTGCTACAATTACAAATACCTTTCTACTAATTTTACCAGATAACATTATTTTATCATTAATCCTTTGCCCTTTAAAAACATTGATATATTATTTTGGTTCCTAAACAGAACAATAGCTAAAGCATAGAAGTAGTGTAATGACGCTTAAATGTCCACACACACACACAAACACCAAAATGCACAACACAAATCACGTCACGTACACACCGAAGTGTTGCGTAACCAGAATCTTTCTTTCTTATCATGTGGCACAATTAACCGTGCTAGCCAAGGGATAGACGGCGGTTGCCTAGTGTTGTACTTAGCATCACCCGCGGTAGTTCATTTAGTTAGATCTATGCCGGCTGCAGCGAAGGGTGAGAGAGGGAGACGTTATATCTCCGAAACTGTTCATTGACGCCCTGGAAGATGTTTTTAAGTTTTTGGACTAGGGTGGACTCGGCATCAATATCAACGGCGAGTACATCAGCCATCTTCGATTTGCTGACTATATTGTGGTCATGGCTGAGACTATGGACGACTTAGGCACAATGCTCGATGGCCTCAGTAGAGCCTCTCAACAAGTGGGTCTTAGAATGAACATGGACAAGACGAAAATTATGTCAAACGTCCGTGTCATACCTACTCCTCTGAAGGTTGGAAGCTCTACACTCGAAGTTGTTACCGGATATGTATACCTGGGACAGACAGTCCAGTTAGGTAGGTCCAACTTCAAGAAAAAGATCAATCGTCGAATCCAACTCGGCTGGGCAGCGTTCGGGAAGCTTCGCAATATCTTTAGATACCGCAGTGTCTTAAGACCAAGGTCTTCGACCAGTGTGTGTTGCCAGTGATGACATACGGAACTGAGACATGGTCGCTTACTATGGGCCTCATAAGAAGGCTCATAATTCATATCAGCTCATATACGTCCCCACCGAGGGGCTCAAATTAGGGCACTCAAAGGGCAATGGAGCGTGCTATGCTCGGAGTTTCTCTGCGAGATCTGATCAGAAACGAGGAGATCCGTAGAACAAAAGTAACCGACATAGCTCTCAGAATTGCTAAACTTAAGTTGCACAGTGGGCGGGGCACATTGCTCGTAGAACTGATGCCCGTTAGGGCAGTAAAGTTCTCGAGTGGCGACCACGCACCGAAAAACGTAGTGTAGGCAGGCCTCCCACTCGGTGGACCGATTACCTGGTGAAGGTCGCGGGAAGCCGCTGGATGCGGGCAGCGTAGAACCGGTCGTCGTGGAATTCCTTGGGGGAGGCCATGTCCAGCAGAGGATGTCCTTCGGCTGATATGATGATGATGTTTAACTTTTAATCAACCTAAATCACAAAATTAGTACTACATATGACGCTGAAAAACAATCACACTTTCATATTTCATACATATTTATGACAAAATTTTGTTTTTGACAGATGATAAAAAGTCACTCAAATGTTAATAACCCTACACCGACCTATTGGGATTGGAGTCCAAGTCGCGGGTCAGTTGCCTGTGCGCGTTCTGAGCATAGGCTCCACACGGGGTGGACCCCGTGCATCCACGTCACGTGTGTGATTTGTAGCCCCACAAGCAGATGCTTAGTGTAGTGTCCGGAGTGTTACAGGTAATACCGACCTGTTGGGATTGGAGTCCAAGTCGAGGGTCAGTTGTCTGTGCGCGTTCTGCGCATAGGCTCCACGCGAGGTGGATGGACCCACGGCATCCACGGCACGTGTGTGATTTGTAGCCCCACAAACAGACGCTTAGTGTAGTGTCCGGAGTGTTATAGGTAATACCGACCTGTTGGGATTGGAGTCCAAGTCGAGGGTCAGTTGTCTGTGCGCGTTCTGCGCATAGGCTCCACGCGAGGTGGATGGACCCACGGCATCCACGGCACGTGTGTGATTTGTAGCCCCACAAACAGACGCTTAGTGTAGTGTCCGGAGTGTTATAGGTAATACCGACCTGTTGGGATTGGAGTCCAAGTCGAGGGTCAGTTGTCTGTGCGCGTTCTGCGCATAGGCTCCACGCGAGGTGGATGGACCCACGGCATCCACGGCACGTGTGTGATTTGTAGCCCCACAAACAGACGCTTAGTGTAGTGTCCGGAGTGTTATAGGTAATACCGACCTGTTGGGATTGGAGTCCAAGTCGCGGGACAGTTGCCTGTGCGCGTTCTGAGCATAGGCTCCACGCGGGGTGAACTCCGTGCATCCACGGCACGTGAGTGTCTTGTAGCACCACAAACAGACGCTTAGTGTAGTGTCCGGAGTTTTATAGGTAATACCGACCTGTTGGGATTGAAGTCCAAGTAGCGGGTCAGTTGCCTGTGCGCGTTCTGAGCATAGGCTCCACGCGGGGTGAACCCTGTGCATCCACGGCACGTGAGTGTCTTGTAGCACCACAAACAGACGATAAGTGTAGTGTCCGGAGTGTTATAGGTAATACCGATCTGTTGGGATTGGAGTCCAAGTCGCGGGTCAGTTGCCTGTGCGCGTTCTGAGCATAGGCTCCACGCGAGGTGGATGGACCCACGGCATCCACGGCACGTGTGAGATTTGTAGCCCCACAAACAGACGCTTAGTGTAGTGTCCGGAGTGTTACAGGTAATACCGACCTGTTGGGATTGGAGTCCAAGTCGCGGGACAGTTGCCTGTGCGCGTTCTGAGCATAGGCTCCACGCGGGGTGAACTCCGTGCATCCACGGCACGTGAGTGTCTTGTAGCACCACAAACAGACGCTTAGTGTAGTGTCCGGAGTTTTATAGGTAATACCGACCTGTTGGGATTGAAGTCCAAGTAGCGGGTCAGTTGCCTGTGCGCGTTCTGAGCATAGGCTCCACGCGGGGTGAACCCTGTGCATCCACGGCACGTGAGTGTCTTGTAGCACCACAAACAGACGATAAGTGTAGTGTCCGGAGTTATAGGTAATACCGATCTGTTGGGATTGGAGTCCAAGTCGCGGGTCAGTTGTCTGTGCGCGTTCTGAGCATAGGCTCCACGCGGGGTGGACCCCGTGCATCCACGGCACGAGAGTGTCTTGTAGCACCACAAACAGATGCTTAGTGTAGTGTCCGGAGTGTTATAGGTAATACCGATCTGTTGGGATTGGAGTCCAAGTCGCGGGCCAGTTGCCTGTGCGCGTTCTGAGCATAGGCTCTACGCGGGGTGAACCCCGTGCATCCACGGCTCGTAAGTGTCTTGTAGCCCCAGAAACAGACGCTTAGTGTACTGTCCGGAGTGTTATAGGTAATACCGACGTGTTGGGATTGGAGTCCAAGTCGCGGGTCAGTTGCTTGTGCGCGTTCTGAGCATAGGCTCCACGTGGGGTTGACCCCGTGCGTCTACAGCACGTGCGTGTCTTGTAGCCCCACAAACAGACGCTTAGTGTAGTGTCCGTAGTGTTATAGGTAATACCGACCTGTTGGGATTGGAGTCCAAGTCGCGGGCCAGTTGCCTGTGCGCGTTCTGAGCATAGGCTCGACGCGGGGTGAACCCAGTGCATCCACGGCTCGTGAGTGTCTTGTAGCCCCACAAACAGACGCTTAGTGTAGTGTCCGGAGTGTTATAGGTAATACCGACCTGTTGGGATTGGAGTCCAAGTCGCGGGCCAGTTGCCTGTGCGCGTTCTGAGCATAGGCTCTACGCGGGGTGAACCCAGTGCATCCACGGCTCGTGAGTGTCTTGTAGCCCCACAAACAGACGCTTAGTGTAGTGTCCGGAGTGTTATAGGTAATACCGACCTGTTGGGATTGGAGTCCAAGTCGCGGGCCAGTTGCCTGTGCGCGTTCTGAGCATAGGCTCTACGCGGGGTGGACCCCGTGCATCCACGGCACGTGAGTGTCTTGTAGCACCACAAACAGATGCTTAGTGTAGTGTCCGGAGTGTTATAGGTAATACCGACGTGTTGGGATTGGAGTCCAAGTCGCGGGTCAGTTGCTTGTGCGCGTTCTGAGCATAGGCTCCACGTGGGGTTGACCCCGTGCGTCTACAGCACGTGCGTGTCTTGTAGCCCCACAAACAGACGCGTAGTGTAGTGTCCTGAGTGTTATAGGTAATACCGACCTGTTGGGGTTGAAATCCAAGTCGCGGGCCAGTTGCCGGTGCGCGTTCTCTATGCTCCACGCGGGGCGACCCCCGTCCGTCCGCGTGTCGAAGCATCGCACGTGCGTGTCTTGTAGCACCGCGAACTGTAGACAAAGAAATATGCTTCTAAATTCCACAAATACTTTTAATTCAGAATATGTACAATCGGCCGCACGTCAGTGGTCGAACTTTAACCTTAAGCTGGCGTCGTTTTGTATGAACTTTGGTTAGCGACATCTATAGACGAATCTTGGAATGTCATCTCGGATTGTGACGTATTATGACATTCTAATCACATGACTGACCCTTTGATGCAGTTGCAGCGCTGCTGTCTGCTGGGCCGTGGTTCGTTAGTTCAATCCCCACCCAGGGCAAACATTCGTGTGACAAACAGGTTTGTTTGCTCTATCTCTGAGCACTCTTTATTGTACTGTGCTCTGGGCGTCAAATATCTATTTGTGTATATATAAACATACATACTCGTAAGTATATTATCAGTCTATGGTTCCCGTAGAATAGGGAATACTAAAACTATAGTTTAGAGCCAGATGACCTTGTGTGAGTTGTCTTCTAGTTGTCCTTGAATATTATTATTTATAAAAATAAGCCTTAAGCGTCACTGTTCACGTGGCACGAGACGAAGTAGCAGGAGCACCTCCAGCGGAAGCAGTCAGCTGGAGTTCAGAGCGACGGGGAGAACAATATTATCATTATTATATTGTTTAAACTTGGTCTTGATAAAATGACTTTAACACAGTTCCGATGCCAATTTATTTAGTTTTAAGAGCCCATCGATGCTTTGAAAAGCAACAAAAATGGGTTTCGAAGTTAAAATTAAAAAGGTTCTCGAAGTTAAAATTAATGAATTGCATATAAATACACGAACTGGAGTGCTTATTTTCAAGCGACTTCCAAAAAGGAGGAGGTTCTCACTTCGTCTGTATATGTTTTTTTTATGAGTGTTACCCAAGAACTTTTGACTGGGTGAACCGATTTTTATGATTTTTGTTTTATTTCAAAGCTAGTGCATCCTGTGTGGTCCCATATAACTTTTATGAAAATCGGTGTAGTACTTTATTTGAAAATTTTAAAAAACCCAAAAATAATAATGCAAAAATTTAATAAGTTGTTGCGATGGAAGTCGGTTTCTTAACGTGTTTAGCGTTTTCAATTATGTAAATAGTGGCTTTAAATTTAAGCTGTACCCTACTTTTAAACCCTTTGTTCAATCTCAGCAGGCCAGTATCAAACGCATTCGGTCCTTCAACCGTACGTAAAATTTTGTGCGCTAAGTAGCGTCATGTAGCGTTCCTAACACACGAACGCACTACGCTGCGCGCGACTGTCTAAGTGGTCTTAAAGCACCATTTAGTTTTAATCGACCCGAAACTATTGGGCGCTACTCATGGTTGACCTTGAGTGAGCGATTAAAATGAGCTAGTCCACCTCTTCTAATTCTAAGCAAAAAAACCTGTTTAATTCCAAGCGCCATTCAGTTTGAATCGACCCGAAACTATTGGGCGCTAGCCATGGGCACAGTATATACAGGTGTAACAAAATTGGTGTAGGTCCCGTTAGCTGGGGCTTCTACTCATTATACTGAACAACTTTGGTTCTACGACTTTGCTGAAATCGCAAAAAAATATTTTTACTCTTCATACAAATCGATCAGCTGATCAACCAATTTTGTGCATTTTAGTATGGAGGGTCCAATTTTTTTTTGAGAATTGACTATGGGTTCCTTGGGGAAAGTTGTTCAGTATGATGAGTAGAACCCCCAGTTCACGGGTCCTGCACCATTTTTTTACACCCTGTATATAATGTCACGATGTTTTCCTTCACCGTTATCGTTAAAGCAATCGGTAAGTATATGTAAGTAAGTTTCGAAAAACTCATTGGTACGTTGGCCGTCCGGATTTGAACCCGGGACCTCTGGTTAGGAGTACCAAGTCGTTACCGGTTGGGCCACCGACGACGCTTTTACTGCACATTTGATGCTCTAATTGCCTGGTACACTCACATCCTTCTAAAGCACTATGTTCCGCTGGTCTAACCTTCTCACGCTTGGGAAGAGACCCGTCCCTTTGTAGTAGGGACACTATGGGTTTTTAACGAACTCACATGTGTATGTCCCTGGTGCGGTCCCCACTTCCCCCCAGTCAGCTTGAGTCGGGCCCTGCCTTCAGGCGCCACTGACCTCACCACGGCTCCGGTGCTAACGTCATGGATGCACAGGCGGTTCTCGTAGACAACGCCGATGCGATTCGCGTCGGTGGCGTGCCATTCGGCGCAGCGGACCTCTTCTTCTGGTTTCTGTAAAGCGAGTGTAAAGTTTCTCAAGAATTACTTAATGTTGTTTTTTGCGGTTCGGTACCCAAAGCACAGTTATATTAGTACTCCCAAAACTAATATTTTGACTAATATTTTGAAGTACAAATAAAAAAAAATATACAAAAATATTTGTTATGTTATTACAAAGTGATTAATGTTGTTATTTTTTATACTTTCATTGTAGTTATTGATTGAAACAAAAAAACCATTGAAAAAGTGTGGTTATTTTCTTTACTCTTTACACGTAAAGAAAAAGGTCAGAAATGACATTTTAAAAAACGAATGACGAAACAAACAAAATGGCGGCGAAATCCTATACGTTCGACAACTAAACTGTAACCAATCTGTATCAATCTGGGTGACGAGGGGGTGAGATCGCAATCTAGAGAGCGGCCGGGAGTGTCCATACTGTATGTTAGTACTAATATAATTATACTTTGCCTTAATGTTAGTTCCATTTTACGCCACGACGACGGTTTTTCCAGACAGACTTTACTCATTCTTTAGATACACAACACAAATATAATATTGTGTAGTGGTAAAGAACTCTTGGTAAGGAAGAATTGCCGGTAATAAAAGCTTTCTTGCATCGGAGTAAGTGCGCTACTTGCGTCGTACGGCCCGCTTCGGCCTACCTCAAGCATTCCGTTTCGCCGACTTTGTTATGGATCTTTTTATGTTGATTTTTATGTTGAGCTTTTTCCTATCGGTTTACTTGCGTTCCGCGTAGGGAGTTTTGGACAGAGCAAAAATCTCTGTTACCTGGTGTGAAAAGAATGATGTGAATTGTTTAATTATTGACACACACAGACATTAATATATTTACCTCCGGTCGTATAGTTTTGAGGAGTTCCATTTCTTCTGGGTTCCTGCCTTGCATTGCACTCAGATCATCAATATCTTTTGGAATCACCTGTAAATGGAAAGCAACCATGTTGAAAATAAATATTGGCCATGAAACTTCCCCTTAATTACAAAATAATGATGGTACGCCAAAACGTAAGATTTTGATAAATAGGGATGATGAATACAGTTATTTGAGTTACCTTTTACCGCCTGTCAAAACCGACATTATGTTATAAAAAATGATTGAAATAAATAGCCATGACGTCATAGATTTGCAGTGTTATTCGTGTACTCATTTTGTGATTTTGAGCAAATTAAAAATTGAAGATTTGTTGGAAAATAAAGCGGGTAAGGTTTATTGAAATTTTAGTACGAGGACAATTTAGTGATCAACTTGATTTTTTTCAAGCTGTCATCATACCAACTGAAGTCGCAAATTTGAAATAAACAACACATTGGCACAGTATTACAATATAGCGGCTTACAGTAGTGCTACGAATGTACTTACGCAGAGCAACGGAAAGGTACTTGCGGGGCACCAGGCTGGCTACAGGTTACGAAGTAACTATTTAGTAATCTGTGACAGGCAGTAACTATTTAGTAATCTGTGCTACAGGCTAGTACTGCTAGTACCTACGCCGTGGCGGCATCGTGCGACATCAAAAGCGTTGTGCTACTGTAAGCCATGTCGTAATACTGCGATATTGGTTTCAATAATATTAAGGTAGCATGTAGTAATATAAATTAGTGTTGACCTAAACGAATTTCTGTCTCTTTCACGAGCCTATGGAGTTAAAACAAAATGATGCTACTGAACTAAAGTGACAATCTTGCCTCGACAGTGGGTAGCTTGTACAAAGACACGCCTATCCGACACTGCGCCGTGTTGGGGTCGTATGCGTTGTGTGACGTCATCAACACGGCCGCGTCAAGCGGGGAGCAGCGCAGGTGAAAGATGCTACTAGAACTAGTGACAAACTTGCCTTGACAGTGGGTAGCTTGTACAAGGACACGCCCATCTGACATTGCGCCGTGTTGGGGTCGTACGCGTTGTGTGACGTCATCAGCACGGCCGCGTCAAGCGTGAAGCAGCGCAGGTGCCAGATACTACTAGAACTAAAGTGACAAACTTGCCTCGACAGTGGGTAGCTTGTACAAGGACACGCCCATCTGACATTGCGCCGTGTTGGGGTCGTACGCGTTGTGTGCCGTCATCAGCACGGCCGCGTCAAGCGTAAAGCAGCGCAGGTGCCAGATACTACTAGAACTAAAGTGACAAACTTGCCTCGACAGAGGGTAGCTTGTACAAGGACACGCCCATCTGACATTGCGCCGTGTTGGGGTCGTACGCGTTGTGTGACGTCATCAGCACGGCCGCGTCGTGTGGGGAGCAGCGCAGGTGGCAGATACTACTAGAACTAAAGCGACAAATTTGCCTCCACAGTGGGCAGCTTGTACAGAGACACGCCTATCCGACACTGCGCCGTATTGGCGTCGTACGCGTTGTGTGACATCATTAGCACGGCAGTGTCGCCGCGTCAAGCGGGAAGCAGCGCAGGTGCCAGATACGACTAGAACTAAAGTGACAAACTTGCCTCGACAGTGGGTAGCTTGTACAAGGACACGCCCATCTGACACTGCGCTGTGTTGGGGTCGTACGCGTTGTGTGACGTCATCAGCACGGCCGCGTCGTGTGGGGAGCAGCGCAGGTGCCATATCTCGCCGATATCGTGTTTGTACACCTGCATAGTTCACGGGCAATTTTTATTTATCATGCTCGAAAAGAAGCTTTATGACTGTGAATTGTCATTTTTTGTTTATGATGTAATCCTAAGATACAGTAGTGATCATAGAATTAAGAACGATAAAAGAGACAAGGCCAATATTATTTAGTCACCAGAATTAATTGTATAATTACTTTTTAAACATGCTTTGTAGAATATTACTATGTCTGTCCTGTTTTATTTAGTATCATAATACTGTCAAAACAGTATACATGTTTTTTTTATTTGTTAAATCACGAGAACTTGTACTTAATTAAAAAAAAACTATTTATTAGTAATTCTTTTATGATTACGCATCATCATTACAGCTCATATACGTCCCCACCGGGGGGCTCGAGCCTACCCTGAATCAGGGCGATTAGGCCTTAGTCGACCACGCGGGCCCAGTGCGGGTTGGTCGACTTCACACACAACCTTCGAGTTTCTTCGCAGGCGTGTGCAGGTTTCCTCACGATGTTTTCCTTCACCGTTAAAGCAATCGGTAAGTATGATTACGCATATTTTATGAAAATTTCAGCCAGCTATCTATCACGGTTCAAAAGATACAGCCTTTTAAAGTAATGTAATGAATAGTTATGATTTTTGATATTCAATCAAATAGTACAACAGAGAAAGAAGCAGTTCCCAACATCCTTACAAGTGAGACAAGAAAAGCAATAATAACACAGAAAAAATATGAAGCACCAGGGGAGGATAAAATATCTAATGAAGTTTAGAAACAGATAATTGATATCATAGACGAACCTTTAACGGATCTATTTAATGAAATACTACACACAGAACAAATATCGAACTAATGGACGAATTCAACAATAGTACTAATCCATAAGAAAGGAGACAAGAACAATATAGATAATTACCGAACCATAAGTCTGATTACAATTTTTTTTCCAAAATAATATTAGGATGCCCAACGAAAACACTAGATGAAGAACAACCAAAAGAGCAAGCTGGTTTTCGCAGCGATTTTTCCACTGCAGACCATATGCATGTGGTGAAACAATTAATAGAAAAGCTCAATGAATATGGAAAACTACTGACGATTGACTACAACAAGGCTTTCGATTCATTGTCTCATAACATCATATATAAAGCATTACACAAGCAGGGAATAAACAGTAAATACATAAGAATAATCTATTTGATTTATAAAAGTAGCACAGCAAGGATACAATTAGAAAAACTTGGTAAACCATTTGAAGTGAAAAAAGGTGTGAGACAAGGAGACCCACTATCGACTAAGCTCTTCACAACAGTCCTGGAAGAAATCTTTAGAAATCTAGATTAGGAGACCGGAGAGTGAACATCAACGGCACTAATTTAAAACATCTAAGATTTGCTGATGATCTGGTGCTGTTTGCAGAACATCCACAAACTTTACAAAATATGTTACAGTCACTCTCCACAGCAAGCTATAAGACAGGTTTAACAATGAATGCATCAAAAACTAAAATAATGACTAACAATACCTTTTTTTTTTATTATACCAAGACCAAGATAACAGTAGACGACCATGAAATTGAGTATGTAGAATCATACATATACATAGGCCAACTGATAACACCAAAAGATCAAATCACTAGAGAAATCCAAAGAAGAGTGAACAATAGTTGGGCAAGGTATTGGTCACTAAAAGAAGTGATGAAAAACAAATCTATACCAATATATGAGAAGAAAAAAGTGTTCAACACCTGCATACTGCCTGTACTGACCTATGGGTGCCAAACTTGGTCTTTCACAGCTACTTCTGTACAAAAACTAAAAGTATGCCAACAAAATATGGAACGAAGTATGCTGGGCATCTATTTAAGTGATAGACAAAGAGTCATAGACATCAGAGAAAGAACAGGAGTGGTTGATGTGATTAAGAAGGCTAAAAGCCTGAAATGGCGCTGGACTATGTCATATGATAAGATCCAAAACCAAAAAATGGACAAAATATATAACAGAATGGTACCCCAAGACATGGAAAACGGAAGAGAGGTAGACAAATAAGGAGATGGGAAGATGATCTACCCAAAGGCTGGAGATCAGCACGGGAAAGAGATGTGTGGAAGTGTATGGAGGAGGCCTATGTCAAAGGTGAATTTCCGGAAAAACTAAAAATATCTGTAGTTAAGCCGTTATATAAAAAGGGCGAACATTTCACGATGGCAAACTATCGTCCAATTACTCTTATTCCTATTTTCTCCAAAATTTATGAGAAAATCATGCATAATAAACTAATGGCATTATTTAAAAAATACAACATCATCAAACATGATCAATATGGCTTTCAAAGACACAAGTCTACTTCACTTGCGGCATTTAACTTGATAACAGATGTCCTCCGCCATTTTGACGCTAACTACTACACTACAGTGCCATTTTGCGACATGTCGAAGGCATTTGACCTGGTTTCACACAAACTTTTAATATCTAAACTTGAAAACTGTGGTGTTAGAGGACCTGCATTGAGCTGGCTACAAAGTTACCTGAAAAATAGACCTCAATGTGTTGAAGTACTTAAAATGAACTCTAAAAATATAGTGCAAACACATAGATCCAATTTTACGCTTAACAACTCTGGGGTTCCGCAAGGTAGTGTATTGGGACCTCTTCTATTTATATAAATGACTTGTTAGAATTGACTAATCATAGGAGTATTTTATTTGCTGATGATCTTTCAATTATTATTAGCACTGACAAAAAACAAACATTAAAATATCACGAAATTAACATCAACAATGAATTAGAGTTATTAATGACATGGTTAAGTAAAAATAATTTACAATTAAATATAAATAAATCACTTTTTTTAAATTTTAATAATCTCAGCGATATGTTACACATAAATTATGACAGACAAACTTTTAGGAGGGCCGATAATGTGACATTTTTAGGAATTATAATAGATCATTTGATAGACTGGAAACAACAAACCAATAGAATCTGTAACAAAGTAAATAGCTTTTCATTTGCTCTGAGTAAATTGACCATGACGACTTCAAGAAAAATAGCAACAGTAGCCTATCAGGCTTACGTTGAGTCTGCTCTTAGGTATGGACTTATAGTCTGGGGCAACGGTACAGACATAGGAAAACTATTTGTTGTGCAATAAAAATGCATACGAGCCATTGTCGGTGCAGTACCAGATGAACCTTGCAAACCTATATTTAAGAAATTAAATCTCCTACCATTACCATGTATATACATTTACGAAATATGTAAGTTTGTTAAGGAGAATCCTGATCTTTTTAAAACTGCTGATCAAGTGTACCCTAGAAATACAAGACACAAAAATAAACTAGTGCACGATCAAATACCAAGAACAACAAAATATCAAAAAAAATTGCTATTCTATGTGTATCAAACTGTATAATAAATTACCTGAGGAAATGAAGGAATTGACGCATAACAAATTTTTGAAGTCACTAAAAACTATGCTTATTGATAACTGCTAATACTCGGTGAATGAGTTTTTTAAATGAAAAAATGTAAAATTTTATTTTCTAAGTTGTTGTTTGCATGTCTTTGAAATAAGGCTAAATGTGTATTGGACTATTAATTTATCTACCAACATACTGTACTTACCACATTTACGCAAATAAAATATTATTCTATTCTAAAGGACAGCTTGACTTAGGTGGAAGTTGACGGTGTCAACTAATTAATTTTTTTAATTTTAGTTTGTTAAGCTGATGTATGTAACCTGAGTCAGAGAAATAAAGGCTTATATTATTATTATTATATATTTATGTAGCGTTTTTAATTATGTGATCACCACTGTATATAAAAATTAAACTAAAAGAAACATGTTTTATTCAATTTTTTAAAAGATTATCAAAATGTGTGTGTGAGGCCTTTAAAATAGGGCTGTAGAATGAAATATTTGTTTCAATTGTGATTTCATGTAGTTTTGATTATTTTCATTTTTTTAGCTTACTTGCAATTTGTATTTTTTTAATTTTCTATACAAAAATTACTCATTTAAGTAATAAAAGTTGTAAATAACACTATAATGGTAATTTATTTGTAATCTAAGAAAGTAATAAAAGTTTGATATATTTCAGTTTTAAAATTATTAGCAGCAATATATAGCAGCTTCTGGATACCGCTGCCTGTTGCATGCTTCTGCCTCTGCTGCAAATGTGGCAGTGGCGCGCGACAGCCACCGGTGGCTGTGGTCAATCGCCCGTTTGCATGGTGCCTAGTCAGAGCCAAGCCTTTAACTGTAAGGACTGAACTTTAAGCTGTCAGGGCTAAACTTATAGCTATTGTGCAATTTTTTTTAGCTATCGGGGCTGAAATTTTAGTAGTTAGAAAGTAATATTTTTTACCTTAGTATGCAGTGCTCCCGTGTCCTCCTCCAGCTCAACCACGTGAATCTGATTGGCCTGCGGTTTCAAGCTCTGGGTGCCGATGAAGAAGCGAATGGCATCACTCTCGCCATACTGTGGCGAAAGCGCTCGAGTCTGCAACAAAGATAATATCGACGACGATAATATCAACAATACACTGTCACTGTAAGAGCCATTTACAGATGAGTTAACCTTTCAAGAAATGGCTGTCAAATTACTGGGATCCCTTTAGAGGAGATCTTATTGAGACCTGCAAAATTCTTATCAACAAATACAGATAAGGTCATAGAATATGTTGCTGAGCAATCTTGCTAAGATAAGTGGAGTTAAGTTACACTTCTTACCTGGTGCTCCAGACCGTAAATGATAGAGTTTCCTTCCTCCATTTTACGAAAAATAGATGAGTAATATAAAAACACGGAAAATGTTTTGTTGGTCGAACGAAACGGAAAGTTAAAAGTTTACAAAACTAAAACTACATAATAAATAGGTTAGAATGTTTGTTTAGTTAGACTATCACTGTCACAGAACACTATTACTCCACAAGGGAGATCACTGTTACTGACACTTGACAGTCAACATCTTGTTTAAAAAAATACATTGTTAGCTCTAGTTACAAGCCTTTTTGAGACAATCATCTTTTTTCATCTAGTTTTTTTGCGCCCAAAGTTGCCAACACTTGTCCTATGGATAAATGTAAATATTGTTTTTTGCTGGCTCTAGTTACAAGCCTTTTTGAGACAATCATCTTTTTTCATCTAGTTTTCTTGCGCCTAAAGTTGCCAACACTTGTCCTGGATATATTGTATTTCTGAGAAGCTGTGACGAAAAATCGATTGTGAACTAAAAGGTGCAATTTTCAAGCAATGTTTGTATACATTCACGACAGGAAAAGAAAGGAAATGATACGTTAAATGCTAGGGAGACAAAAGTACGATACGATATTGATCAACACGGGAATAGCCGGCCAGTGAATACCGAACATGTTAATTGAAGTTTAAGTAAATGAATTATCGGTTCGGACATTTACTGACCGGGAGTTATTGTGTAGCGCTATATCTGTCCGTGCAGATAATTGCCAGCACGCAATTCAAAGCCCATCTATTTCAACAAAGATTAAATACAGAATTGACTATAGATACATCGAGGTGTTGAAGTGTTTGTATGAAAACGCCAGGACCAGAATTCGAAACCTATCCGGCTGCAGCGAGGGGTGAGACAGGGATACGTTATGTATCTCCGAAACTGTTCACCACCACCCTGGAAGATATTGTTTTCAAGCTTCTGGACTGGAGTGGACTCGGTCGGCATCAATATCAATGGCGAGTTCATCACCACCTCCGATTCGCTGACGATATCGTGGTTGTGGCTGAGACTATGGAAGACCTAATCACAATGCTCGATGGCCTCAGAACTCTCTCAACAAGTGGGTCTTAAAATGAACATTGACACGAAAATAATGTTAAGTGCCCGTGTCGCACCCACTCCTCTAAAGACTGGAGAAGAAGAAGGCTCAAGGTCACCCAAAGGGTGATGGATCGAGCTGTGCTCGAAGTTTCCCTACGTGATCGAATCAGGAATGTGAGATCCGTAGGAGAACCAAGAACCCGACATAGTTCACAGATCGCTTAATTTAAGTGGAAGTGGACAGGGTAAATACCTCGTACACGGTATTACAATATAGAGGCTTAAAGTTCTCGAGTGGCGATAGTGACGACCTGGTGAAAGTCCGTTGAAGGACCGGTCGTTGGGGTTAGGGGAGGATTTTGTCCAGCAGTGGACGTCTTTCGGCTGTTATAATGATGATTAAGTGCAGAAAACTGTCCACCGACAAATCAAATGCTTGTTTTGCTATCCACAAGTCATTGGGTCAGATAATATTATACGTGTTAATAGGTAATTTTCGGAAGAGTCAAGGATGATGTGTCAAGGATGATGTGTAGTCGGTCAGAAAGATTGATGACAGTAAACAATAGTGACAACAGTAGTACAATAGTGATAAGTATGTAGATATCAGACCTATAATAGGGATGACGACAGCATCAGAAATAAAATATGAACTCTTGATCACTAAATTGCCCTCCTACTCAAACTTCGGAAAACCTTACTCGTTTTGTTTTCCACCAATTTTTCGATTTTTAATTCACCAAAATCACAAAATGAGTACATAAATGACGCTGCAAAACTATGACGTCACGCCTAGGTATTTCAAACATTTAAAGAACAAAATGTCGTTTTTCACAGATGATAAAAAGTAACTCAGATGACTAGCATTCGTCATCCCTATTGCGGCAATGCAAAAAGCAGTCCTCCTCGACAATGCCCGAATAGTCCGACGCATTCTCTCCCCGTCGCACTGAACTCTAGCCGACTGTGCTTCAGCTGGAGGTACTCCTGCCACTTCGCCTCGTGCCAAGTGATTAAAGTAGCATAATTTATATCTTTAATTAATAATAGGAAAACACAAACGGTAAAGTACAGTTTATTTCTACATAATTTTTAAGTTTAGCTAGCGTGTTGATTTGTACATGTGAAAACATAGGAACAATACCTACTCTGTTTATCAATTAGCTTTTTAAATAGTCATAAAAATACTGTTTGTTTTCCAAATAAGGTAAAATAAATAAATACTTATGAGACTAAAAATAATAGGTAAGTAAGTTTATACTTAGCAGCAATGTGTTCTATAAACGTTTGAAAGTACAAGCTTATAATCAGTCTACCGCTATAAACCGTAGCATAGATGAGATACTATAGGTACTGAAGTTACTCACCAGTTTAAAAGCTGTCATAATAATGTAAATATACAAATAATTTCTAGATACAACTGTACAAAATAAAAACGAAATTCAAGAATTAAGACGGGATACTAAGCATAGCACTGGCCCATCTTAAAAGTTTCTACCCGTTAAGGTTGTCACACACGGGAGCTGTACTATAAGATATCTTTAACGTACCAGATATCCTACAATAACGCTCTTCATAGAAATCAACGAGAGTACACACACAGGGCAGATAATATATATTTCATCGTTGTCTATCTGCAGATACCGAACGATACCGCGCGCGCTCGCGCTATATCGCAAAGCTCACAGATATTTATCATAAGATAAATACAGCATGATTAAAAAGATTATTTAACCGCATGCGTGGCGTAATGGTTAGTCCATTCGCTTCACACCAGGAGGTCGCGGGTTCGATTCCCTGCGAGGTCAACTTTATAAGACTCGGTTTGGTTGGTGGCAGGGCATGTTCATAGCCCGCCTGTCTAGCTACCACCATCTTATCTAAGTGTTGCCGCTAAAAATCTTTTTTTAATTTTTTTATTTACAATTGGTAAGCCCTTGGCATCATCTCACCTGAGGGTAAGTGACGATGATGCCGAAGATGGAAGCCAGCTTACCAAGATTCCCTGACGAAATGGAGAACTGGCTATCTTATCTTCAAGCCGGAGCCCGGAACACATCAATGTTGTTAACACACTTAGTATAAGATGGTGGTGGTAGCTAGCCAGGCGGGCTATGAAAATGCCCTACAACCAACCAAACCGAGTCTTACAAAGTTGATCCTGACGGGAATCGAACCCGCAGCCTCCTGGTGTGAAGCGAATGGACTAACCATTACGCCACGGAGGCGATTAACAGCATTGATGTGTTCCGGGTTGAAGATAAGATAGTCATATTCGGCATCATCGTCACTTCGTCAAAGTCGGTTTCGTCCTCTGACGAACTGTCTAGTAAGTCCAATAGCAACATACGCGAACTCATTTTCTAAATCACCCTGTATACAACGTTTTAGGTGTAGCTCATTCAAAGACTCGTAAAAGAATGTTGGGTTTGTCATATATGTATGTATCCCGTGTGTGATACCTTGCTATGCTATAAGTTTTTATCTTAAGATACTCGCAGATATTTTTTTTTAATTTTTTTTTATTCACAATTGGTAAGCCCTTGGCATCATCTCACCTGATGGTAATGACGGTGATGCCGAAGATGGAAGCGGGCTTACCAAGATTCCCCAACGCAATGGAGAACTGGCTATCTTATCTTCAAGCCGGAACACATCAATGTTGTTAACACTGATGTTTGGCGGCAAGACTTAGATAAGATGGTGGTAATATTATAGTATAGCGCCCGTGTTTGACAGCTTTACGCTCGCGCAACGAATAAGAGCGCTCGGCAAATGTGTAGGCGGGCACTCGCGTATCCTTTTTCTCACTTGCTCACTCCGTAAACGAAAGAGAGCCGTATTCTCGCTCGAGTATCACTGGCCCCTTTCACCGAGCGCTCATAAACAGTGGTGCGAGCTGTACGAATGATTTTTTAAAAACTCTGTGTCTGTTTGATTCACTACACATCTCTGTCTTATCAGGTACCACAAGCACGTACTTAACCGTTTTTATCATCATATCAGCCGAAGGAAGTCCACTGCTGGACATAGGCTTCCCCCAAAGATCTCCACGACGACCGGTTCTGCGCTGCCCGCATCCAGCGGCTTCCCGCGACCTTCACCAGGTCATCGGTCCACCGAGTGGGAGGCCTGCCTACACTACGCTTTCCGGTGCGTGGTCGCCACTCGAGAACTTTACTGCCCCAACGGCCATCTGTTCTACGAGCAATGTGCCCCGCCCACTGCCACTTAAGTTTAGCAATTCTGAGAGCTATGTCGGTTACTTTGGTTCTCTTACGGATCTCCTCGTTTCTGATTCGATCACGCAGAGAAACTCCGAGCATAGCACGCTCCATTGCCCTTTGCGTGACCTTGAGCCTTCTTATGAGGCCCATAGTAAGCGACCATGTCTCAGTTCCGTACGTCATCATCAATAACCGTTTTTATAAATTTTCAAAAAATGCATTTTATAAAAAAATCTTAAAATATCCCCGGACAATGTTGAGCAGTGTGTTTATTAAATAAGCATGTAGATACTAACTATAACACATAGTAAATAAAATGACTGGCCTGATGATAATTAACCGGAACAGAACTGCGATAGCCGCGGGTCGTGGGAACATCCTTGTCCAACGCTTAGGACTTAGGACCTATTGATCGACTAAGGTGACAAGTAACGGAAATTACTTAACTTAATAACTCTTTATCTACATAGTTATTTACAGTAATATTAAGTTTGGCCTTGCTTAAGAGGAGTGTAAGTATCCCTAGCGCGCTGCATACGGACAAAGTTTGGTTCTTAATTCAATAAGTTCAATAACTTTCATTAAAGGGATTGGAACATTTTTGAATTCGAGCGTAGCAAAGTGACAATATGTACATACATTTTTTTCAAAATCTTTCGGCGCACCTTTGAATTTATATTTTTCTTTATGGAATGAAAATATAAACCAAAAATATACTAAGGAATTTTGGCCTCAAGCGTCACATGGCTGAGATATTTAAAGTTAAAGTTTCCTTAACTACTATTTTCTTTTTTCAACCAATTTCCCTGTCAAATATCTCAGCAACGTGACGCTTTTGGTCAAAGTGTCTTTATATTTTCGGTTTGTATCTGCATTCCCTATCGAAAAATATAGGTTCAATAGTGCGCCGAAATATCTATCTATCCCCACATTCACAGAAATACTTTCGGGGATGAAACAAAAATTGCGACACGAGATCTAGCCAATTCTGAATCGAACAAACCTGTGCAAGTTGCTCATCTCCCTTGTTTGAAGCTGCAATCAAATGTATTTTATAAATGTAAACTCCAATTAAATTGGACCTGTAGAAGTTTCTGAGACATCATAATGAGCTAGAAAAGGAGCGGACGATATTTTTTTTTTACATCTGCATATACTTCTGCTGTAAGTTGGTGAGAAGTTGGGTTTCCTACAGATTACAGGAGATGCTGCATCAACAGGTCAAGGTTACCATGTTCTATCTAACACCTATTCATTTAGAGTTTAGACTATTTCAATGAGCCCAAACACGATACTTCTGCTGTAAGTTGGTAAGGAGTTGGATAACCTGCCGATACCAGGATATGCTGCAGCATCAGCTCAAGGTTACCATGTCCTATTCATTGAGTCTATTCCAATGAGCCCAAACACGAAGCCACTGCTGTAATTTGGTGAGGAGTTGGGTATTCTGCAGATTCCAGGAGGTGCTGCAGCATCAGGTCAAGGTTACCATGTTCTATCTAACACTTATTCATTGAGAATATTCCAATAAGCCCAAACCTGATACTCTGCTGTAATATAGTGAGAAATTGGGTATCCTGCAGGTTCCAGGAGATTCTGCAGCATCAGGTAAAGGTTACTATGTTTTTGCAATATCATTAAAGATCTATCAGACCGGTGGAAGTTGCCCACATCCCTTCATCACCTAGAAAAGAGCTGATGATCTTAAAACGGCTTCATCTTAATCTTCATAAATTATAGCCAAGAAGCACCTCGATCACGTCAGCTTTCCATTCGTTTAAAAACTACGATGGCGCAGACAGGCACACAGATCAACTCGACAGATATACACGTTAAACTTAAAACAACCATCTTTTTGCATCCGGCGTTAAAATTAATTGTATTATGATTTTTTTAACCGACTTAAAAAAAGGAGGAGGTTATATGTTCGACTGTATATATTTTTTTAATGTATGTTCACCGATTTCTCCGTCAATTGTGGACCGATATTCAAAATTCTTTTTTTATTCGAAAGAGTATACTCCCGAGGGGGGTCCCATTGTTACCAAGTCAGGATCTGATGATGGGATCCTAAGGAAATCGAGGGCAACCCTCAAATTTTATAATTTAGCGATGGAGTGGAACTCCTTGTCTGCGTCTGTGTTTCCCGACTCCTACAATTTGGGGATCTTCACGGCGAGAGTGAATAGGCATTATTTGAGTTTGCGTGTATCATCCTCGACTACGTTGTCACTTACCTTCAGGTGAGATATAGTCGAACGCACTCAATTTAATTAAGTCCGAATTTCCTAGAATATCCGGACGTCGATTCGGACAAACAATACGCGGAACAGTCAATTATAGGAAAACGGGCAAAAAAATTCCACAAATCCTTCCTTAAACATGTGAGTTTTTAATGGCGGTTATCAACACATCCACGTATCTACCATTACGCGGGTGAAATAAATGTGTCAACTTTTTTTCTAGCACTTTTTTTAAATAAACCGCCTCCGTGGCGTAATGTTTAGTCCATTCGCTTCACATCAGGAGGTCGCGGGTTCGTTTCCCGGCGGGCTCAACTTTAAGTAAGACTCGGTTTGGTTGGTGGTAGGGCATTTTCATAGCCCGCCTTGCTAGCTATCACCATCTTATCCAAGTCTTGCCGCCAAACAACATTGTTAACAGCATTGATGTGTTCCGCCTTGAAGATAAGATAGCCATATCTCCATTGCGTTGGAGAATCTTGGTAAGCCCGCTTCCATCTTCGGCATCATCATCACTTACCATCAGGTGAGATGATGCCAAGAGTTTACCAATTAAAAAAAAAACTACAAAAATTTTATACAAACATCATCAACGTATGTGATCAATTTATATAGAACGTAATTTTTTTGACGTTTATTTAAATAGTGGTAAAACAAAAATAGTCACGTTAAACACGGATTTTACGTGATTATGTTCTAATCCTGAAGCGTCGATGGCTCAAAGCGTCGGTGGCTCAACCGGTAACGACTCGGTCCATCTAACAAGACGTACCGGGTTCAAATCTGGACGGCCAATGTACCAATGAGTTTTTCAAAAACTTACGTACATATACTATTGCTTTAACGGTGAAGGAAAAACATCGTGAGGAAACCTTCACACGCCTGCGAAGAAACTCGAAGGTTGTGTGTGAAGTCGACCAACCCGCACTGGGCCCGCGTGGTCGACTAAGGCCTAATCGCCCTGATTCAGGGTAGGATCTAGCCCCTCGGTGGGGACGCATATGAGCTGTTATAATAATAATAAAATGTTCTAATCCAACTTAAAAAAAAACTCATGTTGTAGGTCTATATGTGAAATGCTTGAATTTTTCTTTTTGTTTTCTTACTTAGGGTTTCGTTGTCCAAAATTGAAATAGGTACGTTTTTTTTGTACGTATCGTACGTGACACGTAACGCTTTTTCGTGACAGAAAAAATCCTAATACCCCCAGGCTATAATATAGAAGTTTCACTTCAAAAATAAAATAAACACTCCGTGTATGAAAACTCAGATCTATTCTTGGCTGTTTGGATTGCAGTGCCAGTTAGTATAGTACCTACAACCTAGTTAAAAGCCGGTGTTGTATAATAATAATAATACAGCTATGTATGTACATTATGAATATAGATTTAGCAGCAAGGTTCCGCAGAGTTACTTACTTATTTATTTTGTCAATCCTTGTGAACTCTACACTCTTTCTTTTTACGTGTAGTGTATTCGGGTCATCATCATCATCATATCGGCCACAAATCGTCCACTGCTGGACAAAGGCCTCCCCCAAGGATTTCCACGACGACCGGTCCTGCGCTGCCCGCATCCATCGACTTTTCGCGATCTTCACCAGGTCATCGGTCCACCGCGTGGGAGGCCTGCCTACGCTACGTTTTCCGGTGCGCGGTCGCCACTCTAGAACTTTACTACCCCATCGGCCATCTGTTCTACGAGCTATGTGCCCTGCCCACTGCCACTTTGGTTTATCGATTCTGTGAGCTATGTCGGTTACTTTAGTTCTCCTGCGGATCTCCTCGTTTGTATTCGGGTGTATCTTTATATACAGGGTGATTTGTAATGTCACGTATTCCCGTTAAGGGGTGATAGATAAGGTCAAAAGCAATCAATTTTGTCCTATAATGTGCTATCCGAAAGTTAACCGTTTTCGAGTTATTTCAAATTTACTTTTTTTATTTTAAATTCCGGTTTCAGATGGTTAAAATTTGAATTAAAAAAAACTACGTGCCTGATTTTGAGTTTCTTGCTATCGTCGTATAGCGGACATTCCAATAGTTCATAATAAGTGATAAAATCTTGAAAAGCTTCAAACGTTTTCAAATTACGCTTTTTAAATTTATCAGTTTCCTATTTTTTTCTATTTTTTTCGATAAAAAAGGCAATTTTCTGTAAAAAATCTCCTAGTAATTAAATGTGCAAAGTACGTTAATAACATCTCTAACTAACTAGCTTTCATTTGAGGTAAAAAGTTACAAATAACTCCAAGTACAAAGACAGAAATTAAAAAAAAATGATGAGTAGGTAAAGAAAAATAAGAAGAAATTCCATGAAATGCGAGTCCTTTGAGGACAGTAACGACTTACCTACTTAAAACAGGTAATAAAAATTCCTTTTAAAAATCCGGCCTCTGTGGGTCTCAACGTTTTTTCTCTACATGTACTTGAGATACTACTAAGTTTAATACCTCTAATGAAAGCTAGTTAGTTAAAGATGTTATTAACGTACTTTGCACATTTAATTACTAGGAGATTTTTTACAGAAAATTGCCTTTTTTATCGAAAAAAATAGAAAAAAATAGGAAACTGATAAATTTAAAAAGCGTAATTTGAAAACGTTTGAAGCTTTTCAAGATTTTATCACTTATTATGAACTATTGGAATGTCCGCTATACGACGATAGCAAGAAACTCAAAATCAGGCACGTAGTTTTTTTTAATTCAAATTTTAACCATCTGAAACCGGAATTTAAAATAAAAAAAGTAAATTTGAAATAACTCGAAAACGGTTAACTTTCGGATAGCACATTATAGGACAAAATTGATTGCTTTTGACCTTATCTATCACCCCTTAACGGGAATACGTGACATTACAAATCACCCTGTATATAAATCTTCTGTCCGTGTGTTAGTCATTGAACTCCTCCTAAACGGCTGGACCGATTTGGCTAAATTTGGTATTGAATTATTTGTGGAAGTCCAGAGAAGGTTTAAAAGATGAATAAATATGAAAATGCTCGAAATTTAATAAAAAAAATCAAAAAATAAAATATCAGTCAAAAATAATTGGTTTTACGGTAGGGTAGTGTAGTGTAGGTGTAGTGTAGTGTAGGGTAGGGTAGTGTAGTGTATGTATGGTAGGGTAGTGTAGGGTAGGGTAGTGTAGTATAGGGTAGGGTAGTGTAGGGTAGTATAGGGTAGGGTAGGGTAGGGTTGGGTAGTGTCGTGTTAGGGTAGGGTAGTGTAGTGTAGGGTAGGGTAATGTAGTGTAGTGTATGTAGGGTAGGGTAGGGTAGGGTAGTGTAGGGTAGTTTAGTGTAGGGTAGGGTAGGGTAGTGTAGGGTAGGGTAGGGTAATGTAGTGTAGGTTAGGGAAGTGTAGTGTTGTGTAAGGTGAAACGAAGTTCGCCGGGACTGCTAGTGTATGTATATGTCTTTCTTGGGCTGAGCTTGTAACCTAAACCACAACGGCTTGATGGATTTTGGAGTGCAAGGTGTCGTGAGGTTCGTCTTAATCTCGTGACTATTACGGGATAACGTTTTAAACCGACTGCCAAAATGAAAGGGCTAATGTTTTATGCAGTCGGGTTTTTAAGTTAGTTAGGTTATTATTAACTTATACTTTTCATGCCTAATTCCTTCATCTATAGATAATAATCTAATAATAATGTGAAGTAATGAATGTAAAAAACACCGGCCAAGTGCGAGTCAGAACCGCACACAAAGGGTTCCGTACCATCATACTAGATGGCGCTAGTTTCGTCACATTAAAAAGACACTTTTTTTGTATTATAGCCTTATTTTTTCACTTTTATTTGTTATTATAGCGGCAACAGAAATACATCATCTGTGAAAATTTCAACTGTATAGCTGTCATGGTGCATGAAAGACAGCCTGGTGACTGACGCACAGACAGACAGAAAGACAGCGGAGTTTTTGTAATAGGGTCCCGTTTTTCCCCTTTGGGTACGGAGCCCTAAAAATAAGAGGACCACGTTCAATCTGTCCCGTAACTCAGATTTTTCAAAAATTGGGAACGACTCCGTTTCCAACCATTCCAATCTTCGAGTTTCTTCGCAGGCGTGTGCAGGTTTCCTCACGATGTTTTTCCTTCACTGTTAAAGCAATCGGTGAGTATATGTATGTATGTAAGTTTCGAAAACTTCATTAGTGCATTGGCCGTCCGGATTTGAACCCGGCACCTTTTTTTATTTTTTTATATTTTTTTATTCACAATTGGTAAACCCTTGACAACATCTCACCTGGTGGTAAGTGACGATGTTGCCGAAGATGGAAGCGGGCTTACCAAGATCCCCAACGCAATGGGGAAACTGGCTATCTTATCTTCATGCCGGAACACACCAATGATATCAACATTGATATTTGGCGGCAAGACTCTGACCTCTGACAAAGTATATAAATTAGTAGGTACTAACATACAGTATGGACACTCCCTGCCGCTCTCTAGATTGCACCCCCTCGTCACCCAGATTGATACAGTTTGGTTGTCGAACGTATAAGATTTCGCCGCCATTTTGTTTGTTCCGTCATTCCTTTTTTGAAATGTCATTTCTGGCCCGTTGTATGAAGTGTCCAGGGTGTGCCTCTGGTTAAGAGGACCGAGTCGTTACCGGTTGAGCCACCGACGCTTCAAAAAAGTCCATCAATAAACGTACCTATTTAAATTTTAGACAACGAAACCCTAAATAAGAAAACAAAAAGCAAAACACCTTAGCAACAACCTGGCCAGTCGGCTCGTAAAAAAAGTAAAGGCCGAGGAAATGCGAATTCTAAATTTAAACACAGTAACATTCCAGCCTGAACAAGCTGTGTCGTAAAATTCACATAAACTATGCGCAGGCGGCTCCTTTGGATCTCAGAGCTTTGGTCATCGGACCACTCATTAACGGCAAAAATAAACGGTTTTAAAATCTCGGCGAAAAATATAATAATTAACTAAGAAAAATAACATTTCGTTTCATTATACAGGGTGACTTTTAATTAGTTCTTGATAGCAAAGGATATGAATCTACTCGTGATTACAAACAACTTTCCCAAAGAAACTATACGTCAAATATGAAAAAAATAAATTTTTGGTTCTATATAGGTACGTTTTTGCCGGTTTGATAACTTATTAAGTATCGAGGACCAACATTTTTTTTTTCTGATTTGACATATAGTTTCTTTGCAAAAGTTGTTTGTAATCACGAGTACATGCAGACCTTTTGTAATTAAGAACTAATTAAAAGTCACCCTATATACAGGATTTTAGATAAAATAGAATTGGCTTCTAATCTTGTAACTGAGAAGCTTTTGTTTAACAACTTCACAAAAATCGCAAATATTTTTTTTTAACTCTTGTGTCTGGTTTCGATATCGCGACTTCGGTATGCCAGGACATACAGGGTTTTAGATAAAATATAACACATTTCATAAAACAAAACACGTTGACACCACCGGGAATCGAACCTGCGACCGCCTGATGTGAAGCGAATGGACTAACCATTGCGCCACGGAGGCGCGGTTTTTTCTACCAATTTCAATAAGTTTGTCAAATGTGAAATTCCTTATTTTGAATATTAAGAGGAATAAGCACAAAATATCTCATTTTTTTCAGGTTGTAGCCAAAATATCCAAGATGAAGAATTTCACATTTGACAAATTCATTGAAATTGGTAGAAAATAATGTAGACTGTCGTAAAACAGGTTCAATCCGTAAAAAAATAAACTTTGAGTTATAATTTACATTAAACCTTGAAAAATTTTTAAGTTCGCGCCATAACCGTTTCTTGATTAATTACCATCAGGTGAGATGATGCCAAGGGCTTAAAAATTGTGAAATAAAAAAACCGGCCAAGTGCGAATCAGAACCGTGCACAAAGGGTTCCGTACCAATATAATAGATGGCGCTAGTTTCTTCGTTTTAAAATAACCACGTTTTTTGTATGGAGAGTTTAACTTTTTCTAATTTTTAGTATTTGTTGTTATAGCGGCAAGAAAAATACATTTTCTGTGAAAATTTCAAGTGTCTAGCCATCACGGTTCATGAAATACAGCCTGATGACAGACGGACAGATGGACGGACAGCGGAGTCTTAATAATAGGGTCCCGTTATTACCCTTTGGGCACCCCGGACACACACTACATACAACGGGCAAGAAATGACATTTCTTAAAACAAATGACGGAGCAAACAAAATCACGGCGAAATCCTATACGTTCGAGAACCAAACTATAATCAATCTGTATCAATCTGGGTGACGAGGGGGTGAGGTCGCAATCTTGAGAGCGGCAGGGAGTGTCCATACTGTATGTTAGTACTAATATATATACTTTGCTTTGGGTACGGAACCCTAAAAATAATCAAAACAAACCACCTTAACCAGTTTTATTGAAAAATTATAACCTGGCTGCTTAAATAGTATTCTACGTTACTCAGGGACTCAATACGAATCTAACCTCACACTCATCAAGCCGTTTAAGCTACAGGCTTAGAAACAAACATACACTGCACAACATTGCATAGGGATATTTTAATTTTTTTTATGCAAAACTTCGTTTCTTGAAAAGCTAATGAAAATTACTTAGGACATGTGCACTTTCAGGATTGACGAGTAACTTCTTAGTTCTTATAAAACTGGGTTCTACATATTATACAACCTATGCCTTAACCTTCTATGACAATCTACATAATTTATTTATCAACCCACTTCCAAAAAGGAGGAGGCTCTCAATTCGACTGTATGTTTTTTTCTTTTTTTTATGTGTGTTACCTCAGAACGTTTGACAGGGTGAACCGATTTTTATGATTCTTTTTTTATTTGAAAGCTAGTGCTTCCGATGTGGTCCCATATAAATTTTATCAAAATCGGTGTGGTACTTTATTAGAAAATTAACAAAAACCAAAATCAACATCATCGTCATCATATCAGCCGAAGGACGTCCACTGCTGGACATAGGCCTCCCCAAGGATTTCCACGACGACCGGTTCTACACTTCCCGCATCCAGCGGCTTCCCGCGACCTTCACCAGGTCATCGGTCCACCGACTGGGAGGACTGCCTACACAACAAAAACAACAACAACCCCCCAATGATCAAAAACCAAAATAATAATGCAAAATTGTACAAAGTTGTTGCGATGGTTTTTTTAACATGTATAGCGTTTTTTTTAATCATCATCTTAACGGCCGAAAATCGTCCACTGCTGGACAAAGGCCTCTCCCAAAGATTTCCACGACGACGACCGGTCCTGCGCTGCCCGCACCCATCGGCTTCCTGCAATTATAATAATGGGCCTTGGGCCTTATAAGAAGGCTCAAGGTCACACAAAGGGCAATGGAGCGTGCTATGCTCGGAGTTTCTCTACGTGATCGAATCAGAAATGAGGAGACCCACAGGAAAACCAAAGTAACCGACATAGCTCACAGAATCGCTTCTATGACAATATAAAACACAGTTTTAATTTTCCGCACGTTTTTACAAAAAAAAACACTTAAAACTGTATTAATTTATAGGAGCTGAGAGGGTAGATATAACACATGATTATTTCGAAAGTCTACATGTCTTAAGTATTTTTTATAGTTCTTCAAAAAAACAATGTTTGTATGAAAAGGCTAAAAATATCCCTAGGCAAAGTAGATGGTGTACAATGTATAATGCGTGCCACTAAAGATGAGACTTGACACGCCACGTCATCATAACAGCTCATATACGTCCCCACCGAGGGGCTCGAGCCTACCCTGAATTAGGGCGATCGGGCCTTAGTCGACGGCGCAGGCCCAGTGCGGGTTGGTCGACTTCACACACAACCTTCGAGTTTCTTCGCAGGGGTGTGCAGATTTCCTCACGATGTTTTCGTTCACCGTTAAAGCAATCGGCGATTATATGTACGTAAGTTTCGAAAAACTCATTGGTACATTGGCCGTCCGGATTTGAACCCGGCACCTCTGGTTAGAAGGACCGAGTTACCGGTTGAGCCACCGACGCTTTCACACGCCACGTAAAACATTAAAAAGACAAAGTAGAAAGTGTACAAAATAGTTATCCATAATATAAGTTATCTATTATCCTTTGCTTCTTTTGATATAAAGGTGTACCCGACATAAACCATATTTTTTATTTATTATTTGTATTTAAGAACACATACAGTCGCATTTAAAGAAAGTAGCTTAAAAATTTCATTTAAGTAGACCTGGAGGTTTCATAATTAAGTACATAAGATAGTAAACATTTGAGCACAATAATAGGTTATAGTTGTTATTTATATGTATTAAATAATATTATGTCAACACATTTTTCCGCTACATGTAATATGAAAACACAATTCATACATAAATTTTTAGTATTAAAATTTATCTTCCTACTTTATCTTTTTAACGTTTTACGTGGTGTGTCAAGTCTCATCTTTAGTGGCACGCACTGTACGTACTAACATAAACTGACCTACACCCGAATAACATTACTCTCGTTTTTGGAGAGTCGGGTAATAAGATCAATATGATGAAAATTACAACTGTTTCAAATCAATGCAGCAGACAGACGATTTGTTCGATTGTACGCGCATCACCGCTGCGTGTGACCTATCAAACTCATGCGTATCAGTATCAGTTGTGTTCCGACCACGGTCTCCGGCGGTCTTCTTGGCCTATAGCGGGTGGTGATAGGAAAAAAAAACATTTTTTTTTTCTTTTTTCGTGTAGTGACTAGTGCTGGTGAAATGAAGTGGCTGGTGATAGGTGTGTTGGTGTGCCTGGCTGGACACGGGCAGTGTGGTGGTAAGTTTAAGTTTTTTTTTATGAAAGAGGTCTGAACGCGTGTAAGAGGCGTTGAAACTTTTAGATTAAAGCTTTTTAGAAATAGTTTTGTTAACTTTAAACAACTGAAAATCGTTAGTTCGATAACCACTCCACTGATAGGGCACTGAGACGAGTTATCTACGTGCCTTTCCCAAACTCAGGGACATCTAACATACCTACCTAATTCTATAAACTACCTACTAATTAAACGATGTTGGATTGCTAGCGCATCACTTGAGAACGGCTAGACCGATAAGGCATTTTTTTTATTGTTCCTAATAGTCCGAATAAAGTTTTTATGGATAAAAATATGGAAAACTTTGAAAATTCGAAAAAAAATAAAAGTGCCTTTTAGTATGGAATTTGTATAAGAACTCAAGAACATAAACTCACGATTTAAACGAAAACGATATCCACCCGGGCGAAGCGTCGGGCAAAAGCCTTTACGAACTTATTCCATTTTATGAAGATCCTACTAATTTATTTAAAGTATTCGTATATAAACTATAATGTGAAAGTTTGTATATATGGATGTTTGTTACTCTTTCACGCCTGAACCGCTGAACTGATCTGGATGAAATTTGGTAGGTAGACAGATTAGGCCCTGGATTAACAAATAGACTACTTTTTCCCGCGCTCGCTAGCCGCTTGCGGGAAAAAGCTAGTATTATATTAACGCGAAAGTTTGTATGTATAGATGTATATGGATGTTTGTTACTCTTTTACGCAAAAACTACTGTATGTATCTTGATGAAATTTGGTAGGTAGGCAGATTAGGACCTGGATTAATATAACAGGTCATTTTTTTTCCACGCTTGCGAGCCGCACACTGCGCACCCTCGGAGACAGTCATAGAAACTATGTTCACGCCAGCGAATCCGTTGGCAAAAGCTTGTAATTAATAAATGTGAAAATCTGTTACTTTTTATCTCGTGAAAATATTATAGTGGGTCGCAGTTCTGAGACACTGAGAATAACTATTTTTTGGTTGATATCCTTGCAACTGATTGACATGATTTTTTGCTTAGAGTTAGTTGAGGGGGTGGAAAGTGTTACAGCTAGTAATCTATCTACTATCTTGTTAATCGTATTTATGGCCACCACACAATACAGGCATGGCCTAGTGTGGGGTCACTGTAAACATTTGTAACGTAGCTTTTTTCTGAATAAAGATTTCTCATTTATTTAAATATTCTGGGACAGATCACACATGGCCCCAAAGTAGGATTCCCTGTGTTATGGGAACCAGAGACTGATACATACATTTTTATACGTTAAATAATACGTTTTTTTTAAATACATACATACACAGACACAGAGAAAACAAATCTGCTCATCACACAAATGTTTGCCCTGGGTGGGGATTGAACCCACAACTCTTGGATCAGGAGTCAAGAGCACTAACCACTGAGCATACGAGTCAGTCAAATTATTTATTATTATTATTATTATTTAATATTATTATTTATGTAATTAGCATAGCCCGACATAGTGTCCCGAGACACCTGGTTAAAACTTATTTCGACGCTTGCGAGACTTTTGCGAGTCGCGCACCACACAGCCTCAAAGCGATAATAAAACGATGTCTACGCAAGTAGATCCGCGGGGAAAAGCTATAGTATGCCTATATACCTAACGGTGAAACTGTTTTGATGAATTTTGTTTACTAAAATTTAACACATGAAATAAAGATTTCTGTTCTTATTTGTAGGTTATAAAGTAGTCTACAATTTATTGAATTAGATTCCAACTTTAATCCTTACGTTGATTTTTTGAGCTTTTCAGTCGATTACATGTGATATAAGGAGAGGAAAAGAAACGAGCCTTACAGTAGTCGCAAATGATCTAAGTAAAAAAACATCTTACATAAGTAAAAAACCTACCGGCCTCTGGCCTCACATTAGGCAGCATGACCATGTTTCCTTAGCCTTCGTGACTGAAAAAAACGCATTTCCTGTGTCACTCCCACAGATTGCAGGAAAGCGAGAGGGAAGATGTTACTCATGAAAAACCGGTCATTTGCGAGTCGACCTCGGGTACCGAGGGCACCGTATCACCACACCTCTCCACACACGTACAACAACGATACCTAGTTTAATTTCAATCAAAAGAGATCAACGAGAGCTACAGAAAAATGTTTTTAGGTTCCGTACAAAAAAAACGAAACGGAACCTTATAGGATCACTCGTGCGTCTGTCAGTCCGTCCGTCTGTCCAAGCCCATTTGCTCCGAATCTACTGGACCAAATCAGGTGAAATTTGGTAGGATAGTGTAATCCTATGACCCAAACACAGGTGTGCAAAGTTAATACTTATTTTTTTTAAATAAGGGTTATTTTCGGGGGACAAAATAGGAAATTAAAAATAAATAAATTTGGGAAACATTATTGTGTCATATATCAAATGAAAGGGCTCGTTATCAGGATCTAAAATCTATTTTGTTTAAATTTTAAAATTATAATAGTTTTGGAAAATTGACCATTCCCCCCCCCCCCCCTGTTCTCTAAAACTACTGAGTCTAAAATTTTGAAAAAAAATAAAAATTATACTTCATGGCTTGTAGATTACAGGAAAACCTATAAGAATTCTATCAATTGAAAAAAAAGTGGTAAACTCAAAGTAATACGTTGACCTACGGAATAAAGTTCTAGTCATAATAGAAAATAGGGTATCGGTGTTCTACAGGATTCATTTCGGAAAGTGTGTCCTGGAGCTACACGACCTCATTCCCCCTCTTCATTTCATCATCGAACGACCAGGTGTGGAGGGCGATTCCACCCCTTTGTCGTTGATGTTCCACCTTTACTTACAAAGCGTTTTGCTTCTTTGTTCATTATGCGAACGGGCAAGGAGTGGAATTCCCTGCCCGGCGTCTGTATTCCCCGATTTGTATAATTTAGGAATCTTCAAAACGGGAGTGAATAGGCACTTTTTGAGCTTGCGTGTTACATCCTCGGCTGCATCGGCACTTAACATCAGGTGAGGTGCAGCCAAACGCACTAAAATTTTTATTTAAAAAAAAAGAAGTTCACTAAAACACCACTAGGTTGCGCTAGTAGTAGTTAACTGTATGGAGTACTGCTCTCACTTGTGGGATGGATCGGCTCGTTACCAGCTGTATGCCTTGGATTCTATCGACCGACGCGCTAGGAGACTCATTGGCGACGAGAAACTTGTATCAAACAAAGCCTCGAGCATCTCCACAAAGTCGCCTGTCTATCGGTGTTCTACAGGATTCATTTCGGAGAGTGTGTCCTGGAGTTTCTCGACCTTATTCCCCCTCTCCATTTCATTATCGTACAACCAGGTGTGGAGGGCGGTTCCACCTCTTTGTCGTCAATGTTCCTTGTTGGAGAGTCATTACGAATCGTCTCGCACGCAAGCTTGACGACTTCCAGCCTGCCGAACAAGCCGGTTTCCGAAAAGGCTTTAGTACCATAGACCACATACATACGCTGCGGCAGATTATACAGAAGACCGAAGAGTACAATCAGCTACTATGCTTGGCGTTTGTGGACTATGAGAAAGCCTTTGATTCAGTCGAAACCTGGGCTGTGCTACAGTCTCTCCAGCGGTGCCAAATTGACCATCGATACATCGAGGTGTTCAAGTGTCTGTATGAAAACGCCACCATGCCGGTTCGCCTCCAGGATCAGAACTCGAAACCTATCCAGTTGCAGCGAGGGGTGAGACAGGGAGACGATATATCTCCGAAACTGTTCACCGCCGCCCTGGAAGAATACAGAACAAACCAGAACGCGCGTACGGCGATAAATGACTCAGAATACAGAACAAACCATAACGCGCGTACGGCGATAAAAGTGAGGCAACTTTTACTTGTTTAAAACTACTCTAATTTAGTGTAGTTTTGACACTTTGGCCCTTCTAAATCCTGCATCTACGTGGTTTATTTTTGTTAGTTAACAAGCTGTTCTTTCTAACTTACATAACTAATTTTTTTAACCCGACCTATAATAATTGCAATATTACAGCCATGGGAAGGAGGGTAGGGGCAGAGTTTTTTGGCTTCAGCACCAGAGATTTGTTACCGTAGATGGGTTGTGCACTAACAAACAGCATTTTAAAATCGAACCCATTTGCACACACAATATTATATAGGTAGTTCGCTTCCTTTGTACCGAAATCCGAATGCTACTAAGAAAAGATGTCAATTGGCATCTTTTTATTTGCTTCACTTTTTGGACGCATGTAACCTTCACTTTTTGGACGCATGTAACCTATCTACGAGTACCTCCCCTTATGTATAGCATATCTCTGTTCAGCACGCGTATTCTCACTGTACGCGAGTTATGGTTTGTTCTGTATTCTGAGGGTAAAGATATACTATTTTCTTCTAGGCTTATTCCCATTATTTGAGGTCGGCTTTCCTAGTTATCTTTCTCTCGGGTCGTCTCAGGTCATCGAACTATATTCTACCGGTACATATATATCGATGTCTCAGGTGGTATTTACTTATTAATCCTCATCATCCATGATTGTCAAGGTCGTCCTTGTTTCATTGGCGTGGGGCAAATATCGAGTAATTTTATTGCCAGTCATATGATTAAAGAAATCCTATTTTGGTAAGTATTGTCTAACTAATATGCATAAACATTCGATGTTAACGGTTTTCTTTCATGGAATATAGATACGTTTCTGTGCCAGATAAGTGACAACTGTGGTTATCCGTATTTATTATGGCATCATAGCTAGTTAGTCATAAACTACCCGCATCAGACTTGGTACAATCGAATGAGTAATCCATTCTCTTTATTTTGAAATAGCAGCCACCCGCGACTACGTATTATAAAAATACATTATTTGTAATTCTTTCCTGAAATGTTGTTTGGTTGTTTGCTAAATGTTTTTGTATATGCACTAAACCATATAAAACAAATATATCGTTTCTACAAATTGCCAATCAGCCTGCTTTGACATGTGATGATGGTGAACACATCCAATCAGACAAACGATGTCCACTATTGGACATATACCTCCTCTGAGTTGGGGGGTTTTGCCATAATCCCGACGCATAGCAAGCGGTTTGGATATCGCAGTGTGCCACAGATTGTAATATATAAATCATTGCAGTGTGCAGTGTGGAGGCGCAGTACGCGGAAAGGACGCTGCTGCCCATCCTCCGGTTTTTAAACCCTTAGTCGCCTCTTACGACACCCTCGGAAAGAGATAAGATCATACATTTGAACTCAGACTTTTGTCTGTACAATGGTAAACTGACTGATATACCAAACCGCTGGACCTAGAGACTTGATATTTTAGCTATTTCCATTTTATTTTAATTCTTTACAGTGTAGGCATCCACTAAGGAAGGATTTTTTAAAAATTACACCCCTAAGGGGGTAAAATAGGGGATGAAAGGTAGTATTAAAGTAGAAACTTCAAATTGAAAATCATTTTATCAGCATTTTTTGCCTCAGCGATTTTGATAATTCCACCCCCGAAAGGGTAGAAAAGAGGGATGAATTTGTGTATGGAAAGTCCTTTACTTTCTAAGTAGTAAAATTGTATTTGTAGTTGTCGACTCAGGCAAAGTATATAGTTGTTGTTGGAATTGAAAAGGGGGATAAAATTTTAAATTTCAAGTTCTGTCTTGAAGTTTTGCACATAGACACCTTATACAGAGTAGGCATCCACTAAGGAAGTGTTTTAGAAATTCCACCCCTAGGGGGGTAAAATAAGAGATGTAAGTGTGTACGAAAGTCCGTCAGTTTTGTAGTTAGGATCTTAAAATTTTGTGTTTAGGCTGACGATCTCTACTAACATTATAAATGTAAAAATGTGTTTGTTTGTTTGTTACCTCTTCACGCTTTAACACCTTAACCAATCTTGGTGACATTTGGTATTCACGTAGCCTGTGTCACGGAGAAGGACATATGCTACTTTTTATACCGTAAAAAAAAAGTTTAAAAAAACTTAAAACCGACTTCAAAATGAAATTCACTCAAAAGTGTGAAATAATATTATTATACTTAAATACACAACATTTCATAGGGGGGTTTTGCCATAATCGCCACGCTTGGCAGGCGGGTTGGCGATCGCAGTTTAATTGCAGGTGTGTTGCAATGCACAGAAAGACGTTGCTGCCCATCCTCCGGCCCGGCCTCCCAGGCGGTGGACCGATGACCTGGTGATGATCGCGGGAAACCGATGGATGCGGGCAGCGCAGGACCGGTCGTCGTGGAAATCCTTGGGGGAGGCCTTTGTCCAGCAGTGGACGATTTGTGGCTGATATGATGATGATGACACAACATTAACCAACAATAACGAAATCAAAGGTGGGTACGAATTAAATTAGAGGCTTAAATTTTTTTTTGAGGTCGGTGTCAGCAAACCATTGAATCTAAACCATTTAATACGTAAGTAACTGTGTGCTGGTACCCACCTCAAAAAAAATTTAAGCCCCTCATTTAATTCGTACCCGCCTTTGATTTCGTTATTGTTGGTTAATGTTGTGTATTTAGGTATATAATATTATTTGAAACTTTTGAGTGAATTTCATTTTGAAGTCGGTTTTAAGTTTTTTAAACTTTTTTTTATTTTCTTTATTTTTAGTGGTAATGCTATCTATCTAGCAACGTTAAATCCAATCACCTATACTCACCAATAGGAATTATCAAATCATAATACATGTGTTTCATTAACAGATACAGAGTCCTGTGGCTTCCATCATCATCTCAGCAGCATGAAAGTTAAGGAGTTAAATCGTCCATCATCAGCTCATCTGAATAACCTGAAGGAATACAACTATCGGTCTATGCATACCTACGTATATATCTATGTATAACATTAAAAGGAATTTTCCTGCAACTCCTAACCGTTAAGGAGTTGTACCTTCGTATATCAGTTTATCAACATGAGAATATGACTAACAGACGCAAGTATATTAATGTCTTTAGAAAACATATGAATCACGTAATTAGTGCCTTTAAAATTCAATTTTTTCATTATTTATGAAGGGTTGCCCTCGATTTCCCTGGGATCCCATCATCAGATCCTAACGTGGTGACAATGGGACCCCCTCGGGAGTATACTCTTTCGAATGAAAAAAGAATTTTGAAAATCGGTCCACAATTGACGGAAAAATCGGTGAACATACATAAAAAAAAAATATACAGTCGAACTTAGTACCTCCTCCTTTTTGAAGTCCGTAAAAATAGCATAGTCCTATAAAGTTACCGAGAGAACTAAAAAACTACTCTTTTATTGGTTTATTTCTATAACATTGCAACGGAGCAACGGATTGTTATACATTTTTGCACAGAGATAATGGGGTGGAAAATGACACAGACTACTAATTAGCACAACCCGACATAGTTCCCGAGGGATCTGGCGAAAACTTTCCACCTTTGCAAAATGGCGTCGCAACGGACTAACGTGATTTTTTATATACGAAATCGTTGAGGAAATGGTAAATGACATATACTGCTATTTGCTAATCAGAATAGACCGATATAGTTCACGAGTGATCTAGGAAAAACTTTTCACCTTTGCAAAATGGCGTCGCAACTGATTGACGTGATTTTTTACATAAGAAATCGTTAAGGAAGTAGGAAATGACATAGACTGCTAATCAGAATAGCCCAATATAGTTCCCGAGAGATCTGGGGAAAACTTTCTACCTTTGCAAAATGGCGTCACAACGGATTGACGTGATTTTTTACATAAGAAATCGTTGAGGAAGTGGGAAATGACATAGAGTGCTAATTAGAATAGCCCGATATAGTCCCCGAGGGAACTGGGAAAAACTAATATCGCAGTAAAGACAATCATAAAAAGATGTCCACGCGGGCGAAGCCGCGCGCAAACAGGGCAAAACCGCTACTTTGTCTATTGGTTAATTAATTCGCTAAATATTATTTTTGAATTTACTCTAAACCCCAAGTACTTCAATGCATAATGGATGAGAAAGCGTAATGCTACGTGCGGATAAGTCGTCGTAGACAACCCATGAACGTCTCTTTCCAAACTCGGAAAGGTTAGGCCATAATCCACACACGGGGGCCCGTCCGGGATGGTGGAGGCTGTAGGGGAGTAACCCCCCCTGTCAGAAGTTTTTCAAGCCGCTTATAAGGCAGATCTGATACGGCTTAAGCAAAGCACTAAAACAGTTAAGAAAAATGCTACTAACAACCTCCAAACCAATGCAGGTGCTTCAGGTAATTTAACCTGCGTAATCGATCCAACTGGGCACTAGCTACGACCACTTCCTCAGTCAGTTCAATCAAATTATTTAAAAACACAGGCAAAGTTGAATGCTACAGCTAAGTGTCCTTTTTAGGGTTCCGTACCCAAAGGGGAAAAACGGGACCCTATTACTAAGACTCAGCTGTCCGTCCGTCTGTCACCAGGCTGTATTTCATGAACCGTGATAGCTATACAGTTGAAATTTTCACAGATGATGTATTTATGTTACCGCTATTAATTACAAACACTAAAAATAATATTTATTTATGGATAATTAATTTATTTTACAATTTATTTTTTATTTTGGCACATAGCTCGTAAAACGGATGGCCGATGGGGCAGTAAAGTTCTCGAGTGGTGACCACGCATCGGAAAACGTAGCGTAAGCAGACCTCCCACGCGTTGGACCGACGACCTGGTGAAGATCGCGGGAGGCCGATGGATGCGGGCAGCGCAGGAGCGGTCGTCGTGGAAATCGTTGGGGGAGGCCTTTGTCCAGCAGTGGACGATTTTCGACTGATATGATGATGATGATGATGATGAATTTATTTTAAATGGCAATATACTCTTAAACTTACATTCCATTTTAGGTATTTAAGGTGTTTTATTTTAAGTATTTATTTGATGTTATATGTATATTGGTATCAAATACAAAAAACTAGAAAAAGTGAAAAAATAAGGGGGCTTCCATACAAAAAAAACGTGTATTTTAACGTGAAGAACTCGCGCCATCTAGTATGATGGTACGGAACCCTTTGTGTGCGATTCTGACTCGCACTTGGCCGGTTTTTTTGGTCCGTCCAAAGTCCGAGCTAATTTACTAGCGAGACACTGAAAAAATGCTGAATGTTATTTATTGATATCAATTGATGATAATTGAAATGATTGGGATGGGACCTCCAACTTTCTGACATTGGGTGTGCGCAAATAGTATGGAGGATTCCATTTATTCAATCACCGTGAATATTTGTCAGGCCATCCAAAGATTTTGGGTTTCAGGGCCACAGGTCTGCGTGGCGCAACGGCAAGGGCCGCTACCTCCTATCCGGGAGGTCGTGGTTCGAGTCCTGCCACGTACCAATGTGTTTTCAAACTTCGATCTCATATGTACGTTTATCCGACGCGACGCTGAACAACGGATAACATCGTGAGGAAACCTGCACACATTTGCGAAGAAATTCGAAGGTTGTGTGTGAAGTTGACCAACCCGCACTGGGCCCGCGTGGTCGACTAAGGTCCGATCGCCCTAATTCAGGGTAGGCTCGAGCCCCTCGGTGGGGACGTATATATCGTCACCCTCCCCGCTAACTGTCTTATCTAACAAACTGACCTATCTACACTGACAATACCTACAAGTTCATCTTTTTATTTTGACTAATAAGTTCTCTATAACCGTCATATCAGTCATATTTACCGTTTAGAAGAAAATCGCGATTTTTTAATATGCCTATCTGCAAAAGGAGGCAAAAAATATTCTTACTACCTGTCTTATGAACATACTACAGTTAGCGTGATTCATTTTATTGTATTCACTTTGAAAAATGTCTGAAGTATGTACATAGGATACTTAGATGGATTTTTTGTCTGCAATGTTTACATACTTTTGCGCATGAAAAAAAGTTATTTTTCGAATATAAAGCTTATTACCGGTACTTAAAATACTTAAGATTTTTTTAAAGACTGGCCAGATAGAAACACTACGCTCTCTTTCTCTTATCCGAGATCTCCTAAAGTTTCGGTAGAAAAATAAAATCATCTGATGTCCCTAACAACAAGACACACTCAGAGCATGTGGCATTTTACACTTCATTTAGGCATTTTGCTTCTTCGTTTCGTTTATATTCTTCATTGTTTATTCTATTAGCTAGTTGTTTTTATATAATTTAGTTCCTTTGTTAGACCTTGACTACTAAAAATCATTTTAATTCCTACGGGCATTAAATAAGACTAATTGGTTGTACCTACGTTGTGAGGAATTAACACGTCCACGGACAAAAAGTCACAACTGTTTTACACCAATAAATTGTATAAAAATTTGGAGATGCTTTGGAATTTGTTTGTTACATATGATCCTAAAGTAAAAATAAATGACAAAATTGCTCTCCAGGTCACTTCCCTCAGGACTGAACAAAATTTTATACATACAGGACTGCCATAGCATCCGTGTCACTCCCATTGAAGACTGTTTTTTATATGTGTGATACATGTCGCTAGTGTAAAATGTGACAGTTAACGTGAGCTTCTTATATTTAATATTAACGCACTGTAATATCCCTTTTTTGTATTTGCCAAAAATAAAAGAGGTTCTTAAAACTCTTTGCAGTCTAGACGTGAATAAGGCCAGCGGTCCTGACGGTATTCCAGACATAGTTCTAAAGAACTGTGCTCTTGAGTTGTCTCTTGTGCTGACACACCTGTACCGCCTCTCAAAATGTTTTTTTTGTCGCTTCGGTATAGGCCCGATTTTAAGCGAACGTGCAACATCGCCCTGGTGTCGTGGAGTTTGAGACTACGTGGCTGATTGGGATGTTAAAAGACGCGTCTCCACGAGGACTACGAAATAAAAAAAAAAGTAGAATGTGAAAAGTGCGGTCGTTTTTCAACTGGTTTCGATCATAAAAAAATCGTACCTCGAAAACGAAATAAGATATCGAAATAGTTATTTATGATGCACGGGTGGTAAAAGGTAAATAACAAACGAGTGAAATTTGACACTATCGTTACGAGTTTACGAAAATTGCTCCATGTTTAATTTAGCTAGGCACACGTACGCATGCGTAGGTATTGTTTTTAATATTACTTTAGACAGATACTAGGATACCAATATTGTAAGCATTAAAACCTTGAAAAAGATGAACTATTCCTTGGTGTAACCTTTGCGCATCATTCATATTTTTATTCTCCTTTCTTCACAAGGATATCACCCAAAGATAATCTAATCAGCGTTTTGTACTAACCTCACGGAGGAACAATTGCTAGAAATGTCTCGTTTCTCAGAGTTTCAAATAACAAAAAAGTGGCGAAGTAAAAAGCACATGTGCGGTAAAATCAATTTTACGCACAGTAAACTAGCATATAAAGTACAACTTTTCGAGCAACTGTATTGAAAATAATTTTACTATACTAAGAACTTTGTAATTTTGTTTTAAATTATAAAAAAAGAAAATAAATAAATAAAATAGTAATAAGTGAGCAGAGTAGCTTGAATGTTATATATTTAAAATAATAATAAAAAATCTGTTCATTTTGCAGATTCATTTTCTATGTAACCCGAAGATCGTGGCAGACACCAGATCTTTGGGTTTTTAAATTTTTAGGATACGAGTACGTGTTCATTCATTTACTACCAGATACTATTTGCTGAAACTATTTCTACTTGGTTTGGGCACACCTGGACACTTCATACAACGGGCCAGAAATGAAATTTCTTAAAACTAATGACGGAACAAACAAAATGGCGGCGAAATCCTATACGTTCGATAACCAAACTGTAACCAATCTGTATCAATCTGGTCGTAATCAAGAGAGCGGCAGGGAGTGTCCATACTGTATGTTAGTACTAATATATGTACTTTGGTTTAGGTCTATAAATCTTTGCATAAAATCTTACAGCCCACCCATCTTTACAAGTTTCGCGTATCTACGAGTATGTGTATATGTCACAGCCATATAGCTTAATAACCCATCCAATTAACTGCCTAGCCTTTTAACTAGATGGCGCTTTTCAACTAACTGTCGGAATGATTATTCAGTCATTCAATTAAACACCTAGGCAAATGGCTTGGATCAATAATTTTCAACTTCTGCTAGCCAAGTAATTTAAATTCACACCTCAGGGGGAGGAGTGGTTAAGGGGGGAGGTAGGAGGAAAAATGGGACATTTCTCAGTCGACGGAGCCCCTTCTAGTTCTATGTTTTCATGTTCAAACTAACACTACGACTGTGAGGAGGACGCGGGCTTGCTCGCAGTCTCCGCACCTAACAAAATGAGTCGTGGGTTCTCCGAAATTCCGAACTCGCTTCGCTCGCTCCCGCTCTAGTTTCGATTGTTTCATTTCTCAGTCGACAGAGCCCTTTCGGAACTCCTGCTTCTGTATTCGCTTCGCTCGTTTAATGAATGGCTTAAGCATAAGCCAGCCAAGTCATTAAGTGTATTATCATTCAGCCAGTTAGTTGAATGCCGCCATTAAATGAGCCGGCTAGACAGTTACTTGAATGGATAATATAACCAGTTATCAGCGACATATAGATCGCGGCATATAAGTTGAACAGAGCGCAGTGTCTTATATTCAGCAAAGTGCGGGACGCGGAGGTCGCGCGCACCAAGGGACGCCAGCCCCCCGCGTAACCCGCGCTACACCCGCGCGCTCCCTACCTGCGCGAACGACCGCCATTTGTCTTCAACTTATACGCCGCGAATTGTACCTACTTTTTTTTTCGAGAAAATTTTGAAGTTAGAGGGGAGAGTGTTGCACTTTTTTGATGCGCGTACCTATACATATAAAAAGTTTTCTTTACCTACTTACACATGATTTTTTAAACTAGCCACAATTGTCTTCGTATGTTTCTTATGTAGGTATGTGTACGAGCAAGCGCGTACAACGCAAAAATGCATAATTATGTTTTAACCAAATTATTATTTCTACAATTCAGTTCGTTTTCGGCCATCAAGCGAGCCACGCGTACTCCTATGATTTTCATCAATTCATTTAGTTTTTTACATTTTTATACAATTTCAATACTTATATAGTTTTACCAAAAATCAGTATCAGTATTTTTGTTACTGACTTAACTCTGTACATTGGTCCTTCGAGCCGGATCAAAGTAGGTAATCAATCTAAGAGTTAAGTATGTCTGCTAGACACGCAAAAGCGGTTAGTACCAATTGTTGTTTTGTAGCATAGCAATAATTAATTGATTTACGTACGTAGATCGCCATAAATAAAGTAACTATCAAAGTAGTTTGCTAATCGTGAGAACGATTTTTTTATAGTACCTCTAGCTTTTTCCCGCAGCTTCGCCCACGATTCTTTGCCTAAAACCTACCCGGGCGTACGCGCATCAAGTACTTATATGAAGTTTAACACAAAATCGGATAGATGGTATGGCAACGCATAAAATACGAACAAACAGACATTGATTTAAAGTAAGATGCTTATGTAAGATGCGTATGCTCGCTTAAATGTTTGTGCGGATGGCGGCGCATCGGGAGCCGGGTCGTTCCTTTCCCTCTAATATGGTTGATGGGAGCGATGGCTGACTCTCGCGTTGTACTCGTGACCGGGTGCTGCCCGTGGGAACTGGCCTACTCTTGTTAAATGAATTCAATGATTTTTATGTATAACTTTTCGTGTCATATTATTTTCATGTTCTAATGACATAATCTGATTTATTTATATCAAGTATTTAATTTTGACGTTATTAACTAATATTTGTTTATTTCTTGATTCTTCACAAATGAAATTGTTTTTATTATTTTACTAGCTGTCCCGGCGAACTACGTACCGCCTTACATTACATTACACTGCCCTACCCTACCCTACCCTACACTACACTACCCTACCCTACACTACACTACACTACCCTAACCTACACTACCCTACCCTACACTACTCTACCCTACACTACTCTACCCTACCCTACACTACACTACCCTACCCTACACTACTCTACCCTACACTACACTACCCTACCCTACATTACCCTACCCTACACTACCCTACCCTACATACACTACACTACACTACCCTACACTACCCTACACTACACTACCCTACAGAAACACTACCCTACCCTACACTACCATACCCTACACTACCCTACCCTACCCTACAATACCCTACCCTACACTACACTACACTACCCTACCCTACCCTACCCAACCCTACATAAAAACCTTCTCCTGACAATAACGAACTCGTCAAAAAAAGAATTAGCGAAATCGGTCCAGACGTTCTCGAGTTATGCGCTTACCAACACATTTTGCGATTCATTTTTAACCCCCGACGCAAAAAAGAGGGGTGTTATAAGTTTGACCGCTATGTGTGTGTGTGTGTCTGTCTGTGTGTCTGTCTGTGGCACCGTAGCTCTCAAACGGGTTAACCGATTTGGATGCGGTTTTTTTTATTTACAAGCAGGTTTTTTGGCGATGGTTCTTAGATACGTTTTATCAAAATCGGTTCAGCCGTTTCAAGGTCATCAGCTCTTTTGTTAGCTGCGGTAGGGTTCTTAGACTCTTAATGTGTATTTACTTTACTTTCAAACATACATGTGACCAAAAACTTGAAACACTCATGTATGCTTAATAACTATGCAGGATTATGGAACTCTTGGTCTGATGCTGCAGCCAGGATATCCAGAACACTAGCACACTCTTAAAAAAATAATAGCAGATATGTCGTGTTTGGACTCGTTTTGATCAGTATTTGATTCTGCATACAATGCAATGGTGGCAACACGGTGAGCTGATGCTGCGGCCAGGATATCCAGCACACTAGTACACTCTTAAAAAAATAATAGCAGATATGTCGTGTTTGGACTCGTTTTGATCAGTATTTGATTCTGCATACAATGCAATAGAGGCAACACGGTGAGCTGATGTTGTTAAAATCCGTTAAATTTTTGACATACCTACGTACCTGAAACTATGACTAACTGTGAACTAAATATTATTGAGATAAACCTTCGCTTTGATTTCTTATATAAACCCCCGACGCAAAAAGAGGGGTGTTATAAGTTTGACGCCAGTTTCTGTGTGTTTGTGTCTGTTTGTCTGTGGCATCGCAACTCTCGAACGGATGGACTGATTTTGATGCGGTTTTTTTTACGTGAAACAAGTTTCCTTGCCGTGGTTCTTAGCTATAATCGATAAAGATCTGTTCAGCCGTTTGAGGGTTATCAGCTCTTATCTAGGTGACTAAAGGATCTGGGCAACTTATACAGGTCTGATCGATTCAAAATTTGGTGCCCTGTTAATGTAAAAATATTGCAAAACCATGATAACCTTGAACTGTTGATGCAGCATCTCCTAGAATCTACAGAATACCCAACTCCTCAAAAACTTTCAGTAGAAGTATCGTGTTTGGGCTCAAAAAAAATATTCATAACAATTTATTTCAAATAGGTGTTACACACACTTTTAAATAGAATTAGAATAGAAATTATTAGAATAGTCTCAATGAATAGGTGTTAGATATAATATGGTAACCTTGACCTGATGCTGCAGCATCTCCTGGAATCTGCTGAAGCAGCGGTTAAAAAAGTAAAAAACTTCCATGGGTCCATGGATTTGAAGTTTAGAGTTATAACACATTTAATTGCAGCTTCAAACAAGGGAGGTGAGCAACTTCCACAGGCTTGATCGATTCAAAATAGGCTAGATTTTGTGTCGCAGTATCGTGTTTCGTCCCGGAAACTATTTGTATGAATGTGGGGGTAGAGTTTCGATTGTATGTAATAGTTATGTAAAGTTTAAAAAGCACGAAATAAAAATTAAATTAAAAATTTAAAAAACCCCCGACAAAAACCTCTAAAAAGTAAACAATAATATGTATTGACCCTTTGAGTTTAATTTAAGTAGTAATATTTTGATCCAAGAGTCGTCGCGTAGGGGGACCGCTAAGTAAATAAAATAAAAACAGAATACAACTGATTTACTTTACTACAACTAATTAGTAATAACTTCACAACTTAGCGGTCCCCCTACGCGACGACTCTTGGATCAAAATATTACTACTTAAATTAAACTCAAAGGGTCAATACATATTATTGTTTACTTTTTAGAGGTTTTTGTCGGGGTTTTTTTTTATATATTAGATGACTTTCAGAAAGAGTGTAATTTGCACCTATTTTGAATAAATATATTGAATTGAATTTAATAGGTAAAACTGGTAACACATAGTAAATTTAATTAGAGATATGTATGTATGTATGTCTTAACCAGACTTTTTCTGTGACTAATAGTTGATAGAACAGAGGCGTATTTAAGAATACGGCGCCCCGGGCACAAAAAAAATCTGCCCCTTCTGAGTGACGAAAAACCGGCCAAGTGCGAGTCGTAGTTATTCGCTAAGGGTTCCGTACTGCCACACGTTAAACGTCAACACTGAAGTACCTACCTACTTGTAAAACTCGCGTAAAATATTTTTCCGCTACTTGATATATTGGTAACTCTTTGTCTATTGAAATTGTTTTTATCGAAGTAAATCTATAAGAAATTATCGACTACCTAATTCAAATTTTACTGTATTTTTTTGGCCGCCCGGGCCAAGTGCCCCCTTGGACATAGGCTAAATTAAATACGTCTCTGATGACTTTTTGTTTGTTTCGTCATTCCTTTTTTGAAATATCGTTTCTGGCCCGTTGTATGAAGTGTCCAGGGAGATCTTGCATCTTATACTCCAATAAGTTTTTGGAATTTCCTCCAACATGTGATAAGTATATAAGGTGTAACAAAATTAGCTGTAAATATTTTAACTGGTGCTCCTACCCATGAAACTGAACATTTTTCCCCATGAAACCCATAGTCAAATCGCAAAAAAAAAAATTGGCTCTCCCATACTAACTTGATCAGCTGTTCAGCCAACTTAGTATGGGAAGTTCAATTTTTTTTTAAAGATTTGACTATGGGTTTCATGGGGAAAGTTGTTCAGTTTCATGGGTAGAAGCACCGGTATATATGACTCGAATTGTGACACGTCGTCGTAGGTGTAGGGTATGGTAGGGAGGGCGTGGGTAGGTAATAACGTGTTCACAGATATTTAGATTTATTTACAGATGAATAAGATGAAATTAAGACCTAAAAAGAAGACAAGGATTAGAAAAACGCTACACACTTAAATTATAATCACAAATAACAAACATAATTTTATCTTGCCCGAGATGAGTCTTTAAAGAAAGCAGCAGGTTAAATATAATTATTTTATAAAGTTTCCAAGTTTGGTTTTGAAAAATATGTTGGATGGTGGAAAGAATGTTGATTTTTGAATCGCATTGTCACATAGATGACAGCGTATGCGTAAAAGAACAAATAGATGGAATTAAAAAAGGTCGAATGAAAGGAGAACGAATAACAGCGTGACCGCGATACAGAATATGGGCACACCCCGGACACTTCATACAACGGGCAAGAAATGACATTTCAAAAAAGGAATGACGAAACAAACACAATGGCGGCGAAATCCTATACGTTCGACAACAAAACTCTAACCAATCTGTATCAAACTGGGTGACGAGGGGGTGAGGTCGCAATCTAGAGAGCGGCAGGGAGTGTCCATACTGGATGTAAGTACTATTATATACGAGTATTACTTTGCTTAGGGTATACAGTGAGGGCCGCTATTTCTGCCAACACCATCTTATCTTCTTATCTTTGTAAGTGGGGGCTGCAGTTGCAGCGACACTTCGACCCAATGGGATCTTTTGTGTCTACCCCTATCCTTTGCACCCCAACCTACTCGAAGATGTGCTGCATTAATGCAGCAATTTCGCTGATTGGAAGGTGCTTGTAGTCCTCCGGTTTTGGGTAGCCATCACCTAGGAGGTACATACGCTTGCTAGCCAGGACATCGCAGTGACACAGTAAGTGTTCCATTGATTCTATATCTTCACCACAGGCCCTGCAGGTCGGGTCGTGCGTCAGGCTGATTTTTTGCAGGTGTGCGTTTGTGGCAAAGTGGCCCGTCAACGCTCCTGTTATCGCCCTGACTCGCGTCCTGCTGTTATTCCAAATGTACTTGGTTGCCCCTGTGGTGACCTCACCGATGAAGAGCTTAGAGTGTTTATGTCCATCTCTGGATAGCCATGTCAATCTGTGTCTTCCCTCGGCCTGTTCCTTTAATGCCCTTATAATAGTGCTCCTTGGTAGCCCTATCCTCGGTTCTGGACCACACATTGTTGTTTGTGATCCCATTCTAGCCAGTTTGTCTGCTTCTTCATTGCCTTCCACTCTTACGTGTCCAGGGACCCAGACCAGTTGCAGTTTGTTGTGTCGGCCCACCTTATTAAGGACCTTTACACAATTTAGCACTAGCCCGGAGTCAACCTTGAAGGAGTCAAGAGCTTTAAGAACAGCTTGGCTATCGCTGAGAATATAGATGGTTTTGTCTTTGACTTCCTTGTCTATAATCTCATGTGCACATGCAATGATAGCATAAGTCTCCGCCTGGAAGACTGTTGCATATTGCCCTAGACTAATACTCGCTGAGTAATCCTTAGCATAAACGCCTGCACCAGCACCAGACTCCATTTTCGATCCGTCTGTATACCATGTAAGAGTGTTTGGTCCTTGTTGTTTAAGTCCTTTACTCCATTCTTCCCTCGTAGGAACATAGATTTTATATTCTTTTTTGAATATGTGCACAGTCTGTATTTTGTCACATCCCATGCGCATAAGCCTTTCCATACCTGTGTCTAGTTGTGGATTGGTATGTCTGGTTTTGGGCATGTCAAAATTCCACATAAGGCAATTAGTGTAAGACAATCGATGTCCGTCGATCTCGTTGCTAGAAAGTAAATAAGAATGGAATAATTAATGAACGCGACAAAAAGTCTGATTTCCAGTCTCGCCACTATCGGGAGTGTACATAAAATGGTCAAGATCTCAGCTATCTGTAAAATAATACAACTGTACTTGCGCTTATGTCAATACGTCACACGTTATCAAAGGTCGTGGGTCACATTCATTCATAAGCGTATTATGATGTCACCATCATCATGCATAAGTAAGGCCCGATAACTAAGTAGGTAATAAAACTAATAAATATTAATTAAATTATAATCGAACGTATGAAGGAAACTAGCTATCTATCAGGCACATTATTTTAATTGCTTCTGGCCGCGCCTGTTCGTCTGAAGTTTTTGAGGTTCCCCGACCGAGTACCAGGAGCTCCAAATTCAATATACCATAGATACGCTTAAAATGTAGTGTTCTAAATTATCTTTGGATTCGTTTCCCTTTTCTGTTTTGTCTGTGGATTCGTGACACAACTACTTTGCCTTTCAAGGTTTCCTTTTCGAACAAAAGAGCTGTAAACAGAGAGCTGTAGTTAGAAAATAAACACTCGTATGGATAGTAAACTATAGGTCTTATTTCTTATGTAAATCGTTAAGGTTTAACGTGCTTTTACGTCTTGTCAAATTTTCCGTGACTCTAGTATAAATTGAAATGATAGGGAAAAGTATAGGAACGTATAGGATTTCGCCGCCATTTTGTTTTTTCCGTCATTCCTTTTTGAAATGTAATTTCTGGTTCTGGTCCGTTGTATGAAATGTCCAGGGTGTGCCCTAAGGGTCGGTCAGTGGGGACGCTATATCATGAACTTGGTAGTTTTAGCGTAGCTGGTAGATATACGAGAGGGAATGTCTTACACTAATAGAGTCCTAAAAAGTGTTAAAAAAATTAAATGTGTGTGTGTGTGTATGTGTTTGCCCAACTATAGGCATATCTTTGGGGAAAATTTTTCAGTTACATAAATGAGTAGAAGCCGCAATTGCGGCGACGGACCAAACATCCATCCGTGAGTCATCCACAGAACTACTTGTTTTTTTTTATTCCATTCCTGTCCTTGTCTAACTTATACAAATTGACATTAAGACCGAAGACTAAAAAAATATTACGAAGTTATTTTATAATAAATAAAAGTTAACTGTGACCCCACACTAGGATAGGCCTGTCTCGTGGCGGTCAAAAGAACATTAACAGGTGGCGGACAAGCAACTTAACAGAAACTAAGTAATTATTACAAGAAGTGGAAGACAACAAAAGGATTAAAGGCAAATAATATAAACAAAGAACAGATAATATAACATTGTGTGTGTGTGTGTGTGTGTGTGTGTGTGTGTTTGTGTTTGTTAGTGTGTGTGTTAGTGTGTGTGAGTGTGTGTGTGACAGGAGGCTACTATGTATTTTACTGAACAAACACCGTGAGAAAACCTGCACATAACTTAACGTCTTAACTTTTGATAAACAAGACTGAACACTTATGTTTAAATAATAATTTTGAAATTGTGTACTGTATAGAAAACTCTTCAGGTAAATAACCTGCATCACTTTTAATAAATCTAAATATTGCATTTTTATCTCATAAGTAATGTGTTTTCATATTATCTACAATTATGTTTAAACTAGCTGTTTCCCGCGGCTTCACCCGCGTGGACGTTTCTATGTCTTTTCGAGGGTGCCTATGTCTTAGTCCAGGTCCTAATCTGTCTACCTACCAAATTTCAGCCAGATCCGTTCAGTAGTTTTTGCGTGAAAGAGTAACAAAGATACATCCATACATTCTTACAAACTTTCGCGTTTATAATATTAGTAGGATAACAACCTTAACAAATTATTGTTCTAAAAAGTTTAAACTTAAGTACTTAATTAAGGAACCTCCAGGTCTACTTGTATGCCAATTTTTTTAAGCTACATACTTATAGTGTCACTGTATGTGTTCTTATAAATAAAATCCTTACTTAATATTATAAATGTGAAAATGTGTTTGTTTGTCTGTTTTTTTGTTACCTTTTCACGCTTCAACGCCTTGATCAATCTTAATGAAATTCAGCATGCAGGTAGCCTGTGACACGAGGAACGACATAGGCTACTTTTTATCCCGTGAAAAAAGCGTAGGCCGATACAGTTCCTGAGGGAAATGAAAATATACTCTTTTTAACATCGCAACGGAACAATGGATTCTGTGATTTTTTGCACAGAGATGGGTCCTGACATTATTCCCGATGGATCTGGAGAAACTTATGTCCACGCTCGCGAGCCGCTTGCGGCTCGCGCACCGCCCACCCTCTAAGACAGTCATAAAAACGATGTCCACGCGAGCGAAGCCGCGGGCAAAAGCTAGTAAAAAATAATTACTTATTAATTGTTGATGTACTTTTAGCATTAGAAGTTAGCACTATCACAGGATTTTTCGAAAATCTATCGATATGAGGGTGGAATCGGTACAAAGATTTTAAGGCCTTAAGATGGGTCAAATGACAATATTCAATTAAAATTATTGAAAGACTGTGTAAAGCTATCACTGAACAATTTATAATATACTTAAAGTATTAAAAAATCGATTTAATTGAATACAATTTAAAAAATATTACCACTTTTGATGTAAAAAAATATACCGTAGACCCTGTTTTTTGGCATTAATTGCAAAATTTATCAAAACAAATAGTTAATGTTGAATGAAACCATCACACAAAAATCGGTGACTTTAACACCTTTCATTTTAATTGAAAACGTTTTCTTAAATCTTTTTTGAAAGTGAAGAAAGGTAATAAAAACATGTAAAAATCGAGAATTGGGCGTTCGGTTTCAACGTAACAGCCGCGTTGAAGCCCGCATTGATTTGAACTTAAAAGGAATAGACTTACGTTCGATATTATTTTAACACGTATCAACCTGCTCGGATTGAGTCATCTTAAAACCTTAAATTAAACATTGATTTCGCTCGGTTTACCTACATCCGAAATCCGAGCTATATACTTTTTATGCCACCAATAATAATTGTGATAAATATATTCAAATACACACTACTAGTAATATATTCCTATTTCTGTGTAAATAAAGATCCTGTTCGATATTTAAAAGTCCACTTAAGAACCCGTTTGATAAAATTAACAAGCGATCAGAATAACGGTACTATCTAAATGTACGTATAAATGCAAATCTCTCGTTTGCGGACGAGTTTGCATAAACATTATGGCATTTTGTAGGGTACCGTGGTACCGTTAATAGTCGCTTATTCAGTTCGCGAAGGATAAGCTAGTCGTGCGACTTGTGCGCGTGCACAGGATCCGTACAAATGCTGGCCAAGAAACGCTTTTATTTTATTACTTTTTTTATTTTTTATTATTCACAATTGGTTAACCCTTGACAACACCTCACCTGGTGGTAAGTGACGATGTTGCCGAAGATGGAAGCGGGCTTACCAAGATTCCCCAACGCAATGGGGAACTGGCTATCTTATCTTCATGCCGGAACACACCAATGATATATCAATATTCAATTCAATATATTTATTCAAAATAGGTGCAAATTACACTCTTTCTGTTAGTCATAAAATAATAATAACAATGTCATTTGTGAAGAATCAAGAAATAAACAATAATTAGTTAACAACATCAAAATAAAATCCTTGTATAGACCAGATTATGTCATTAGAACATGAAAACAATATGACACGAAAAGTTATACACATAAAAATCATTGAAAGCATTTAACAAGAGTAGGCCAGTTCCCACGGACAGCACCCGGTCACGAGTATAACGCGAGAGTCAGCTATCGCTCCCATCAACCATATTTGAGGGAAAGGAACGACCCAACATTGATATTTGGCGGCAAGACTTAGGTAAGATGGTGGTAGCTAGCCAGGCGGGCTTAGAAAATGCCCTACCACCAACCAAACCGAGTCTTACAATTGATCCCGCCGGGAATCGAACCCGCGACCTCCTGTGTATAGCCAGTAAACTTTCCCTGTGAGCTACGGAGGCTAGGTTAAGGCGGTAATATTACAGATTTTCGTCATTTTTGACGTCAATTACTCCTAAAAGATAGAAAACCCAAGGTTAAATAATATAATACCCTTATTGTTGATGATGTTCCTTAAAGTCAAAAGCTATTAGAAACACGATTGAGCAGTTTTGGCTCGATAGAAAAAAAAATCTCAAAGATAGGTCTACACCGTTACTTTCAACTCTAGTTATGACTAATATTTTGAAGTAAAAATTTAAAAAAATATACAACAATATTTTTTATGGCAATACAAAGTGACAAATGTAATTATTTCTTATACATTCATTCAGAAGAATTCCTTGATTTTTTTTGTTAAAAGTTAAAGGAAGAATAATTAAAATTAAAATAGATATTAATAAAGCAATTACTCCACCTAATTTCTTATGACTATTAAACAGTCATAGGAAATACATACACAGAAATCTGTAGAAAAGTACATGGAATTAGCATAGTGCGCGCGTTAATGACTTTCCCTTAAACGAAATAGTAAGACTTAGCACTTGTAGCATAAGACTCGAGTTGATGTATTTCCTATGACTATTTAATAAGCCGTAGCAATCGTAGCACGATGCTCGCGTTGATGTCTTTTCTATAACGAAATAGTAAGACGAGCACTTGTAGCATAAGGCTCGAGTTGATGTATTTCCTGTGACTGTTTAATAAGCTATAACAATCGTAGCACGGTACTCGCGTTGATGTCTTTCCTATAACGAAATAGTATGACGAATCACTTGTAGCATACGGCTCGAGTTAATGTATTTCCTATGACTGTTTAAAAATCCGTAGCAATCCTAGCACGGTGCTTGCGTTGATGGCTTTCCTTTAACGAAATAGTAAGACGTAGCACTTGTAGCATAAGACTCAAGTTGATGTATTTCCTATGACTGTTTAATAAGCCGTAGCAATCGTAGCACGGTGCTCGCGTAGATTTCTTTCCTATAACAAAGTAGTAAGACGTAGCACTTGTAATATAAGGCTGGAGTTGATGTATTTCCTGTGACTGTTTAGTAAGCAGTAGCAATCGTTGCACGGTGCTCACGTTGATGTCTTTACTATAACGAAATATTATGACGTAGCACTTGTGGCATACGGCTCGAGTTAGTGTATTTCCTATGACTGTTTAAAAAGCCGTAGCAATCGTAGCACGGTGCTCACGTTGATGACTTTCCTATAACGAAATATTAAGACGTAGCACTTGTAGCATAAGGCTCGAGTTTATGTATTTACTATGACTGTTTAGTAAGTCGTAGCTATCGTAGCACTGTGCTCGCGTTGATGTCTTTACTATAACGAAATATTAAGACGTAGCACTTGTAGCATAAGACTCGAGTTGATGTATTTCCTATGACTGTTTAATAAGCCGTAGCAATCGTAGCACGGTGCTCGCGTTGATGTCTTTCCTATAACAAAATAGTAAGACGTAGCACTTGTAGCATAGAGCTCGAGTTGTTGTATTTCCTGTGACTGTTTAGTAAGCAGTAGCAATCGTTGCACAGTATTCGCGTTGATGTCTTTCCTGTGTGACTGTAAAGCGAGTGAGACGTAGCAATTGTAGCATGGGATTCGCGTTGATGACTTTCATAAGCCTATGACTCTTTGGATGTTTGTAGCTTGATATCCAAGTCGATGCCTTTTTATTGACTGTGTGTTTTAATTAGAAACACGTCACATGGTCATCGCGTTAATGTCTTTTTAGGGTTCCGAAGTCAACAAAGAACCCTTATAGTTTCGCCATGTCTGTCTATCCGTCTGTCCGTGGCTTAGCTCAGAGACTGGTAGTACTAGAAAGCTGTAGTTTGGCATGGGTATACACATTATTCTCGCCGACAAACTGGTCCTAAATCTTTTTTTTTAAGTACCTCCCCTTTAAGTAAAGGGGGGTGAACTTTTTTTTGTTGACGTATCCTGTCGTGTGGGGTATCGTGGGGGTTTGTGCCATATTTTTCGTATATCGAACAACTCACGCTTTTTTTCACAATAATACTAGTATTTTTCGTTTATTATTGTTTTCAGCTTATATTAAGTATTATTTTGCAATTTTTAGTTTGATGTGCTTTAAAGCGTGTTTAGTTTTTTTTAACTATATTTTTAGCTTTATTTAGAGGTCTAATAATAAATATCAGCAGCTTACTCACTCAACTTAATGGACAGGCAGAGTCAGGAAAAGAGGTATTATTTTACTAGCTTTTATTTAACCTACAATGTTACACATACTTCGATTTTTTGACTTAACTATTTAGTATATATGTAGTATTTACCACATTCACTAGATTCGTATTAAGTGCACTTGACCATGCCAGCTACGTACCAAGCAGTCTCGTAGATCGGGGCCCGAGGGCAATACCCTGACCCTTGCCAGGCGTGTGCGCAGCCTCGCAATTCTGAATGATAGATAGATAGATACCCAGTACAAGGACAGAAAGGTATTTTGTATTTCAAAAGTACAACAATTAATGAATAATATTCAGGGACAACGAGTGTAACAAAATTAAGGACTTCTAATCATCATACTGAAAAACTTTTGTTCTATGGCTTGGCTGAAATCGCAAAAAAAGGGAACAATTTAAGTGCTCACCAAAATAATTTTTAATACCCTAAGACTGAATACCAAATAAAATAAAACGTTTTGTATACTATATATTCTTTTTGCTTGCCAAAATGGATAAATGCTCACCAAATATAGAGTATTACTGAAATGAGCGAGCGAAGCGAGCGATGTTAGGTTCGGTCAGGTTTGATTGATTATACAGTCGAAAAGCAAAATGCTACGCAGAAGAAGAAAGCATTGAAAGAAAAGAAAATTGGTAACATCTATTTAACAATAATATAAAATATTTGGTCTGAAATTAACTTAACGGCGTTTACATATTTTTGTGGTATGCAATAAAAAGGAAATTACGAGTAGCTCCATTTCCACAATACTTCCTGAAACACAATTAGGTGAGCATTTAGCCGTTTTGGCAGGCATTTATAAGTGCATTTCGGGTAGGCATTTAAACACAAGACAAAAAAATAATAATTCTTCATACAAATCGATCAGCTGAATTATAGATATTGAGCATAATTTGGTACGATGGGTCCAATTTTTTATTCGATAACTGACTATGGGTTAACGCGACCTACACCAATTTTGTTACATCCTGTATACTTATATTTATTTTATGTTTAATAAAAAAATAACTTACCACACCAACACCTAACCAAAGCGTGCAGCAGGACAGTTAACAGACAATATTCTATACGTTTAAATACATTCATTTAATATAGATAGAGCATCGGTGGCGTAACAGCTAGGGACGCCGCCTCTTGTCCGGGACGTCCTGGTTCGAATCCTGTCACGTACCAATGTGATTTCGAATTTAGATTTCATATATACGTTTATCTAACGCTCTTACGGTGAAGGAAAACATCGTGAGGTAAACCTGCGCACGCCCGCGTAGAAACTCTCAGGTTGTGTGTGAAGTCGACCAACCCGCACTGGGCCCGCGTGGTCGATTAAGGACCGATCACTCTAATTCAGGGTAGGCTCGAGCCCCTCGGTGAGGACGTATATGAGCTGATATGATGAATATAGATATTAAACACACAGACACTGAGTAAATAAACCCATCCGTTACACGAATAATTGCCCTGGATTGGGATCGAACCCACGATCCCGGCCTAGCCGGCAGGAGCACTGTCACTGGACCAACAGGTCAGTAAAAAAATTAAACTAAGTAAATATGAATAATGCATAAATAGAGATAGGCCTTATTTTAGTAGGTGAATCCCCTAATTTTTCACGCGAAATCTGCTTGTCATGAGGAAAATCCTCATATTAAAAAATCCTTACTGATGTGTGAATGTGAAAATATGTTTGTTTGTTTGTTTTTTAATTACCTCTTCACGCTTCAACATCTCAACCAATCTAGACGAAATTTGGCAGGCAGGTAGCCTGTGTCATGAGGAAGGGCATAGGCTACTTTTATCCCGTGAAAATAGCGAAGTCCGATACAGCTCCTGAGAGAACTGAAAAATACTCTTTTTATTGGTTTATTTCTTGTCTTGCTGCACGCTTTGGTTAGCTGTAAGTGTGGCAAGTAATTGTTATAATAAAATAAAATAAAAATAAATAAAAATTTCTTCACATCGCAACGGAGCAACGGATGGAAATGATTTTTTACACAGAGATGTCTTAGGGGAGGGTGAAAGCGATCTAGGAAAAACTTATTTTCAGCCTCGCGCACTTCGGCTTCGCAACATAGGAGCAGATTAACGTGATTTTTTGCATAAAAGTAGTTGAGGGGGCAATAGGACTGCTGATCAGAATAGCCTGGTATAGTTTCCGAAGGATCTGTAGTAACTCCTGCTTATGGTCGCTGCCGCTTGCGGCTCGCGCACCATTCATCCTGAAAGACCTCATAAAAAAAACCTCCCAAGTGCGGATCGGGGTCACACAAAAAGGGTCCCGCACCAAAACTTTAACTACCAACAGAACAAGACCTCTCATTACGTAGTTTGCTCTAGGTAACTACGGTTCTACTTATTGTGGACATATAATGTTCATTTTTTTGTGGGGACGGACGGATTTTAGATTTTGTCATATATTTTCCTGTAATCTATGCACTTAACCTCATATACTGTGATTTTTTCAAGATTTTGGGCCCATTAGTTTCGGAGATATGGGGGAGGGAATGATAAATTTGTGCCTATTTTCTTAAATAACTTCAAAACTATTTATTTTAAAATTATAAAAAAATGTGTTTGAAATTCTCACAACAAGCCATTTCATTTGATATGTCAAAAATATATTTAAAATACTTTAAAAAATATCTAATTTATCCCCCAAAAGTGGCCCCCATATTTGAAATTCATTTATTTATGTTACGCGTCCGTCTTTGGGTCACCGACTTACATATGTGTACCAAATTTCAACTCAATCGGCCAGTAGTTTCCAAGCACATTGGCTGTAACAGACGGACGGACAGACAGACACACGAGTGATCTTATATTGGTTCCGTTTTTATCTTTTGAGGTATAGAACCCTAAAAATCGATGCCTACGGGAGCGAAGCCGCGGGCGAAAGCTAGTCAATAATAAAGAAAAAGACCCGTCTGTCTTTAGAAAACTTACAGAAAAGGATTATTGACTGCTAGTCATATAAATGATCTGTCAAAAAATTTAATGTTTTCTGAATCTGCTTCAAATAGCAAGGCATAATTAGAGATATGCTATAAATAATGGCAGGGGCATAAAATTGTTTTTCAGCGTCATTGATGTACTTAGGGAATTGATGACCTGGTGAAGGTCGCTGGAAGCTGTTGGTTGCGGGCAGCGCATAACCGTTCGTCGTGGAAATCCTTGGGGGAGGCCTTTGTCCAGCAGTGGACGACAAGAAGTGTTGGAAAATTAATCAAGTGAGGTTATTTTAAATTTTAGGGGGGAGGGAAATTTAGAAAATAATGTAACATTTTATTTTTGATGCAGCTAACTACCATATTTAAGCATTTGTTTCTTGCACGTAAAAATAAAATAAACACTATTAAAGAGATTAAGTGCGGAAACGAAGCTCACAGGAGATAAGTGGAAGTGCAGATAGTGGCTGATTAATTCATAATCAGCATCATAGCAGCCGAAAGACGTCCACTACTAGACATAGGCCTCCCCCAAGGATTTCCACGACGACCGGTTCTGCGTTACCCGCATCCAGCGGCTTCCCGCGACCTTCTGTTCTATGAGCTACGTGCCCTGCCCACTGCCACTTCAGGTTAGCGATTCTGTGAGCTATGTCGGTATGTCGGTTACTTTAGAACCCTTAACTGTGTCTAAAATTTAGGTGGGTGTTAAAATCTGGACTATGTAAGTGATTTAGAAAGTGAATAAAGGTTGTCTGGAAGAGATTTCTTTTAGCAAAAAGACCGCCTTCTGTACACTATATAAGGTGTAACAAAATTAGCTGAAACTATTTTAACTGGTGCCTCTACCCATGAAACTGAACAACTTTCCCCATGGAATCCATAATCAAATCGCAAAAAAAAAATTGGCTCTCCCATACTAAATCGATCAGCTGATCAGCCAACTTAGTATGGGAAGTACAATTTTTTTTTGGAGATTTGACTATGGGTTTAATGGGGATAGTTGTTCAGTTTCATGGGTAGAAGCACTAGTTAAAATAGTTTCAGCTGATTTTGTTAGACCTTATAAAGGGTGCCTTTTAATTAGTTCTTGATAGTAAAGGATATGAATGTACTCGTGATTCCAAACAACTTTCCCAAAGAAACTATATATCGAACATGGAAAAAAACTTTTGGTTCTTCATACATTTTTGCCGCTTTGATAACTTATTATGTATCGAGGACCAAAATTTTTTTCTGATTTGACATTTAGTTTCTTTGGGAAAGTTGTCTGTAATCACGAGTACATTCATATCCTGTATATAATATCGCTATGTATTCGCTTTACGAAATTTTGGTGTACTATAAGCAAAGTATATATATTAGTACTAACATACAGTATGGACACTCCCTGCCGCTCTCTAGATTGCGACCTCACCCCATCGTCACCCAGATATCTACAGATTGGTTACAGTTTGGTAGTCGAACGTATAGGATTTCGCCGCTATTTTGTTTATTGCGACATTCCTTTTTTGAAATGTCATTTCTGGCCCGTTGTATGAAATGTCCAGGGTATGTAATAAATAATTATAAGTCCGACCTAAGAAGATAAGTTCATCGCCAAATGGAAAATTTCGAGTTCCCAGCGCCATGATCTTGATTACAATAATATTAAATTGCTTTCTTATAAACTATTGCGTAGGTTATTACCTAAATAGGAGGAAAAAAACAAAAAATAATTATTTAGTTCAAAACATAAATATTTGGTTTTACTAGCTTTTGCCCCAGGGCGTCCCACCGTAGATACAGTTTACAACCGACTTCCAAAAAGGAGGAGGTTGTCAATTCGACTTTGTTTTTTTATGTGTGTTACCTCAGAACTTTTGATTGGGTGAACCGATTTTAATGATTCTTTTTTGATTTGAAAGCTAGTGCATCCCGTGTGGTCCCATATAAATTTTATCAAAATCGGTGTAGAACTTTATAAGAAAATAAACTAAAACCAAAAATAATAATGCAAAAATGTACTAAGTTGTTGCGATGGAAGTCGGTTTTTAACGTGTTTAGCGTTTTTTTCATTATTGAGTCCATTGATAACGTGAGGCAATTTTGGCGATTTTTAGAACACCCCCCCCCCCCAATCCGATTCAAATCTCATGACATTTCACCAACCACCTCCCCCCAATTGATATATCTAAAGTGTATTTTTAGTGTAATTACTTTAAACTTTCGTTAACTAATTTTAACCGTCTCCGTGGTGTAATACTTCAAATCAGGAGTTCGCGTGTTCGATTTCCGGCGGAGTATAACTCAAAGAGCAAAAATTAAAAAATCACGAACAATCATAAATAAGTTTTTTTACATATCCCTCGAAAACTATTCGTTACAAGATCTCCCGGTGAACTTCGTACCACTTTACACTACACTACACTATCCTACCCTACCCTATCCCTATACTACACTACCCTACCCTAAATAAGAACCTTCTCCCGACAATAACGAACTCAACAAAAAAATAATTAACGAAATCGGCCCATTCGTTCACGCATGATGCGATGACTAGAAAAAAGAGGGATTATGCTATGTTTGGGAATAAAAAGTAGCCTATATATATCACATACCCCTCCTCTTCATATAGGTAGATATGTGTAAAAAATCACGTCGATCCTTGCTCCATCGCGACGTGAAAGATGGAAAATAAAATACACATTCGCATTTATAATTATTACTAGCTTTTGCCCGCGGCTTCGCCCGCGTTGGCATGGTTTTTATTATGACTGTCTTTGAGGGCGAGTGGTGCACGAACCGCGAGTGGTGCACGAACCGCAAGCGGCTCGCGAGCTTAGACATGATTTTTCTCTAGATCCCTCGGGAACTATGTCGGGCTAATCCGATTCGCAATATATATCGCTTATCACCCCCTCAACTATTTCTATTCAAAAATCACGGCAATCCGTTGCTCCGTTGCGATGCCCCGATGACGTGCGCGAGCATAGAATTATTTTTTCCCAGATCCCTTGGTAACTATGTCGGGCTATGTTAAGTAGTAGTCTGTGTCAACCATCTTTGTGCTAAAAATTACAACAACTCGTTGCTCCGTTGCGATTTTAAAGAAATCAACAAAAAAGGGCCTTTTATTTAGTTAGTATCGGGTTATGCTATTTTCAAGGGATAAAAAGTAGCCCATGTCCTTCTCCATGACACAGGCTACGTGCATGTAAAATTTCATCAAGATTGGTTGAGGTGTTGAAGCTTGAAGAGGATATAAACAAACAAATACTTTTTCGTAAGGTTAAGGATAGTTACGATAAGATATCAAATAAATAATTGAATTTTTTTCTCAAATGCGTACAATACAATACAATAAAATACTACTAATACAATACTGTTAATTGTCCAGCTTTGATTATGAATATAATGATCAGATTAGGTACAGAAATTAAGTACCTACTTAAGAGGATTGTGAAGCAGCGACTTTTCATTTCATACAAACGGCGTTAACGATTTTAACCTCTTAAATATTAACAGTTTTGGACCAATTTTTGATAGGTTGTCAGTCAGAACAAAAGCTAGGCTTATACGTTTTTGTCTTTTAGTTTAATTTTATTGTCGTTCACGTGTTTTCATACAAAACTTATCTCGACCATTATTTTGTTTATTTATAATCATTCATTTAAAAAACGAAACGTATAAGCCTAGCTTTTGTTCTGACTGACAACCAATCAAAAATTGGTCCAAATCGGTTAACATTTCAGATGTGAAACTCGTTAACGCCGTTTGTATGAAAAGTCGCAGCTTCACAATCCTCCCTTAGGTCCAATTTTTGATTGGTTGTCAGTCTTAAAGTCTTTTTTTCTGATGGTTTTTTTTTATTGGTTGTCAGTCTTAAAGTCGTCTTAAAGTTAACTTCTTAAAGTTATAAATAGGTAGGTGATAAACATCGACTAGTAAAAAACAACTGAGCCGTTTGAGGAACATAATGACTCAGAAAATAATCGAGAAGTTGTACTGAGCATTAAAATAAAGCAACAAAAATATTGTAAAGATCGTTGTAAATGAGATCATTTATAGGTTCAAAACCAATGAGTGTAGGTACCTATTACATGCAACTAGTCAGTTAAAACACAGCCACTTAATGTTATTTATACGAAAGAGACTATTCAGCGGCCCGAGAACACATCTCAACAAGAAAACATCACAATTGATTCTCGGAAGCAATTAAACGATAATTCTACGATTATCTCTTATAAACAAAAGTCATTGTAAATGACAATGAACGCGTTGATTTTACACTTCGCAATAAAATGTTACAAATACCTACAATTAATTTAGTTAAGGCGCATGTGATCGCAAATTAGCAACTTGATAATGCGTGTATAAGTCACCGGAAAATAACAAGAATCTTTAGTTGATCAATATTTGAGGTACTTGATAAACCTTCGCGAAATCTTAAATTGCAGTTAAAATGTTGTAATTTAACGCAATATTTTTTTAGCTAATTGATCAACTTACGCAACTTATGGTTTCAGCTTAAGGGTATATATGAGACGTGCAACTTACGCAACAACGCCCACAGACCAATTAGTCAAATCAGATCGATCGGTCTTCTACTCTTCATCCAGGGACCTAATGTATATGTTATGGACCAAGTGATAAATTGAACATTATACATAATGCCCGGGCATTATGAAAAATTCCCAATATGAGAGTCAAATTTGATAATAATTATTCAAATAATCAAATTGACCGGGCATTATACATATTGTCCGTCACAGTTTGGGCAGAGTAATACAAACATATTTAATTACTATTTTTATTATTATTATTGTCATATAACTTAAAATAAACAAAATGTTAAACCATTTAAATAATCAGAATCATTATTTGGATTAATTAGCAAGGACTTTTACATTAAGAATCCACTAGTCTTTGCATTTAAAACTTAAGGAAAGTCATATTTAAAATATAGGTAACACAAAACATATAAAATTTAAAACATAAGTCTCACAATATATATCTTAGTTTTATAGAAGTTTTGACAAATTATTATAAAACATAAAATAAACTAAAGTTATTTAGACTCATTATTTGGTATAAATAGCTTTATTATCAAATTGCCCAATTGTTACGTAGCAATATAATAATAACCGTGCAATGTGATAAATAATGAAGTTTAGACAGTAATTAATCACTTAGCCCGATAGAGCTAGAAAATATTCATAATGATCGCACATTATTAATAATGCCCGCACTAATTACCTGGTCCATAACTACAATCGTATACCCTTAGAAATAATAAATGCAGCCTCCCGCCAAACCTCTACAAAAAAAATTAAATTGGTTGGCATCATCTTACTGGAGCAAGTAAGATGATGCCAAGGGCTTACCAATTGTTAATAAAATAAAAATTTACATTATGCCTTGCGTATGCCTTGCGTATTATATGGATATGCCTTGCGTATTATAATTAACAATTCGAAATATAATTAATGTTCAGATTTGAATGTAATTAATATATTCGATCAAATATATTTTTTATTTTTGTAAGCTTAAATTAGCTTATTATTATAATATAAACTTTGACTTGCAACAAGGAAGTTATCAATAAAACCGCCTTCGTGGCGTAATGGTTAGCCTATTCGCTTCACACCAGGAGGTCGCGCGTACGATTCCCGGTGGGGTCAACTTGTAAGACTCGGTTTCGTTGGTGGTAGGGTATTTTCTAAGCCCGCCTGGCTAGCTACCACCATCTTATCTAAGTCTTGCCGCCAAACATCATTGTTAATAACATTGATGTATTCCGGCTTGAAGATAAGATAGCCAGTTCTCCATTGCGTAGAGGAATCTTAGTAAGCCCGCTTCCATCTTCGGCATCATCGTCACTTACCATCAGGTGAGATGATGCCAAGGGCTTGCCAATTGTGAAAAAAAAACATTGTAAGTATTATATTGTATTGTATTGAATACAGAACGCCATTAAAAATTCCAAATCCAAGATGGCCGCAACTACAAAATGGCGTATTACATTCTTTAGCCCCCTCAATATTAGTATCAAATGAGAAGGCTTGACCAATAGAATACATAACACAATAAAAAAAATCGAAATCCAAGATTGTGCATGATTGACGCCCAACTAAGGCTAAGGCAAAGGACATCAGCAATCTCCATACAAAGTTGGTCTAAAAAAAATAATTGCGCGGCCAGACCTAGGATTACTTCCAAAAGCTAGTTCATATTAAAAACTGCAAAAAAAAAATGAACTTAACCCTGTAACTGCATTTTCTGAAGTATTATTTATTACAATTAGTTAGGTACAAAAACTTAAATAACTAGTCAGAAAACGTAGTGACAGGGTCAAATCCATAGTAGTAGTTTAAGGTGTATATGACCTAGCCAAAAAAATATTCCTAGGTCTGGCCGCGCATTTTTTTATTTTTACTTAAACTCCGAGCATAGCACGCTCCATTGCTCTTTGGATGACCTTGAGCCTTCTTATGAGGCCCATAGTAAGCGACCATGTCTCAGTTCCATATGTTATCACTGGCAACACACACTGGTCGTAGACCTTGGTCTTAAGACACTGCGGTATCTGGGACATAAAGATATTGCGTAGCTTCCCGAAAGCTGCCCAGCCGAGTTGGATTCGACGATTGATCTCTTTCTCGAAGTTGGACCTACCTAACTGGACTGTTTGTCCCAGGTATACATATTCGGTAACAACTTCGAGTGTAGAGCCTCCAATCTTCAGAGGAGTAGGTGTGACACGGACGTTTGACATAATTTTCGTCTTGTCCATGTTCATTCTAAGACCCATTTGTTGAAAGGCTCTACTGAGGCCATCGAGCATTGTGCCTAAGTCGTCCATAGTCTCAGCCATGACCACGATATCGTCAGCGAATCGAAGGTGGGTAATGTACTCGCCGTTGATATTGATGCCCAGTCCACCCCAATCCAAAAGCTTAAAAACATCTTCCAGGGCGGCGGTGAAGAGTTTCGGAGATATAACGTCTCCCTGTCTCACCCCTCGCTGCAGCTGGATAGGTTCCGAGTTTTGATCCTGGAGGCGAACCGACATGGTGGCGTTTTCATACAAACACCTCAGCACTTCGATATATCGATAGTCAATTTGGCACCTCTGGAGAGACTGTAACACAGCCCAAGTTTCGACCGAATCGAAGGCTTTCTCATAGTCCACGAACGCCAAGTATAGTGGCTGATTGTACTCTTCGGTCTTCTGTATAATCTGCCGCAGCGTATGTATGTGGTCTATGGTACTAAATACTTTTCGGAAACCAGCTTGTTCGAGAGGCTGGAAGTCGTCAAACCTGCGTGCGAGACGATTCGTAATGACTCTCGAAAACAGCTTGTAGACGTGGCTCAGAAGTGAGAGAGGTCTGTAGTTCTTCAGCAGGGTATTGTCGCCCTTTTTGAAGAAAAGCACGACCACACTTTTGTGCCATGCCTTAGGCATTTGTCCCTCAAGTTTAACGGAATTAAATAATTTCTGAAGAGCTTTAAGTACCGGTGTTCCACCTGCTTTCAGAAGTTCAGCCGAAATTCCATCATCACCCGGTGCCTTATTGTTTTTAAGCTGTTTAAGAGCCATTTTAATCTCGTATAGGCTGACGTCTGGGATATCTTCGGTATAGTGTCGGGTAAGTCTAGCTCTTGGGTCTTTAGCCAGATCGCTGACAGGCAGACGTGTGGTTGTGTACAATTGTCCTAGAACTTCTCAACTTCTTCCAGCAACTCAGTTTTAGACGATATGATCCTGCCATCCTCAGTTTTCAGCTCAGTTGGCTTTGTCCAACAGACAAATCTCTCGCGAACACTTTTGAGCCTTTGTTGTTCTCAATCGCCTCTTTAATACAATTTGTATTATACTGGTTTCTCTGTTTAGTTGCCGATACTGAGTAGCGTCTTCAGAGGACTGCAAAACCAATCTGCGTCTTTCTTGCATGAGATTACTGGTGAAATCCGAGATTTTTTTGGTTCTGTTTGAACGGCGAGTTTTAAAAATCTTAGACCCGACCGCTTGGACAATTTCCATGAACCTGTCGTTACACTCGTCCACATTCTCGCAGTCTCCTAGGCATTCGAAGCGATTGTGCAACTCTAGCTGAAAACTCTCGGGGTTTTGGAGCTAAATGGGCGCTGGGCGGAGCGTGGACTTCATCAGTCGACATCTTTCCAGCTTGGTCTTTAGATTCAATGTGCCTCTTACCATTCGGTGATCGCTTCCCGTTTTTACCGACTTGACCACAGAGACATCATTGAATATTTGCCTTCTCGTCGACAAGATGAAGTCAATCTCGTTCTTCGTTACGCCAACCATGTCCACTTTCGCTGTTTAGACTTTTTGAAGAAGGAGTTCATTATAAAGAGGCCCTGCCTCTCCATAAAGTCGGCCAGCATCTGACCACGTGCATTTCTCTCTCCATATCCAAATTGCCCCACTCTCAGCTCACCATCACTTCGTTTGCCCAGTTTCGCGTTAAAGTCCCCCATAACAATGGTGTATTGGGTCCGTGAGCTATTATGTAAAGCTCTAGAGATGTCCTCATATAGGATCTCCATTTCGTCGTCGGAGTGTTGCGCGGTCGGTGCATCTACTTGAATAACCTTCAGCGAATACCGTTTGGTAATTTGGAGAATAATGTATGCTACCCTCGTCGAAACACTCTCGATCTGGACCACATTGTTAATGAGGGACTTGTGGACTAGAAACCCGACACCACCCTCGGACAGTTGGTCGCCCTCCCGGAAATAGAGCAGGTTTCCAGATTTAAGGATTTTGGTGTCCTCCCCCTCTCTTCGGACTTCACACAATCCTATACCGAAGCGACAAAAAAATTTTTTTTTAATGTTAAAATCTGTGTATGGTACCTACCACACAAAGGTTGTTTATATTTTTTTCAAATAAATGGCTCTTACTATTTTGATGAAACTTTCCCCGTCACTATATCTGTATATGGCTCCATTAGGTACTAATTAACCCTGCGTGCGTAAGGATAAAATTTGTAACAGGGAAGCATGAGGTGGGTGTGACAAACCCATATGATACCAGCCATGTCTTAACAGATTAATATTAATTTTTATTTATTTACTTTTGTTATTATATACAACTACTCTACCCTACCCTACCTTAACTACACTACACTACACTACCCTTCCCTACCCTAAAATCAATTATTTTTGACTGATAATATTTTTTATTGATGAATATCATATTTTAATACTTAGTATCCTATTCCGGACGAAAACAAATGCAAAAATCATAAAAATTGGTCCAGCCGTTCTTGAGCTACACACGGTGTGATATATAATATTATCTGCATCAGTATGTTTCTTTGCAATAGAACCGTTTAACTAAAAAATATTTTTAGTTATTTAACCCGGCGAGCTAAGGTTGGGCGTAATACACCCACCCATACGCTAATAAATCACCCGATATTTTGTTATTAAAACGTCCAAATGAGCTATGCGTCCGAGTAGCTGCTCGGGGGTAGGTGTGTAATAATTAATTTAATTTTTGTTATTTTATTTTTATTTGTGTGTTGATTTCGTCATCACATCAACTCGTCATACATCCCCACCGAGGGGCTCGAGCCTACCCTAAATGAAGGCGATCGTGCCTTACTCAACCAAGCGGGCCCAGTGCGGGTTGGTCAACTTCACACACAACCTTCGAGTTTCTTCGCAGATGTGCAGGTTTCCTCACGATGTTTTTCTTCACCGTAAGAGCATCGGATAAACGTATATATGAGATCGAAATTCGAAAACACATTGGTACGTGGCAGGACTCGAACCACGACCTCCCGATAGGAGGGAGCGGCCCTTGCCGTTGCGCCACCGACGCCGTTGATTTCGTAAATAAATACGAAATATAAAAATTCACAATTTTTTCAAATTTTATCCTCTTAATCAGTTTTCGAACTATTGTATATAATAACAAAAGTAAATAAATAAAAATTAATATTAATCTGTTAAGACATGGCTGGTATCATATGGGTTTGTCACACCCACCTCATGCTTCCCTGTTACAAACTTTATCCTTACGCACGCCGGGTTAATTAGTACCTAATGAAGCCATATACAGATATAGTGACGGGGAAAGTTTCATCAATATAGTAAGAGTCATTTATTTGAAACTTACAACCTTTGTGTGGTAGGCACCATACACAGATTTTAACATTAAAAATGTTTTTTTGTCGCTTCGGTATAGGCCCGATTTTCAGCGAAAGTGCGACATCGCCCTGATGTCGTGGGTTATGAGACTCCGTGGCTGATTGGGATGTCACAAGACGCGTCTTGACAATGGCTAAAAAAATCAAATATTTTTAAAAAAACTTTTTGAAAATCGAATAATGTGAAAAATGCGGTCGTTTTTCTCCTGGTTTTGGTCAGAAAATAATTGAAAACGCTAAGCACGTTAAAAACCGAATAATGTGAAAAATTCGGTCGTTTTTCTCCTGGTTTTGGTCAGAAAATAATTGAAAACGTTAGCGTTAAAAACCAACTTCCATCGCAACAACTTAGTACATTTTTGCATTATTATATTTGGTTTTTGTTAATTTTCTTATAAAGTACTACACCGATTTTGAAAACGTTTATATGGGACCACACGGGAAGCATTAACTTTCAAATAAAAAAGAATCATAAAAATCGGTTCACCCAGTCAAAAGTACTAAGGTAACACACATAAAAAACATACAGTCGAATTGAGAACCTCCCCTTTTTGGAACTCTGTTGAAAAAACATGTAGGTATAGAAAACGAAATGAGATATCGAAAAAATACAACTAGGTTATATTTTAAAAAAAATATTGGAGGTGCATATCACTGATGAGTTATTAAGAAGTTACTTAAAGCACCTACCATCAGGTGTGGTGCTGCTAAACGCACTCAAATTTTTAATAAAAAAAATCTTTGTGACGCGGAGTTTACGCGCGGAGAATGCGTGAACGCGGTAGTGACGGTGAATAAATGTTTTCGGACGAAGTGTGATTCTTTGTGAATTGATAAATTGTATTTAAAATAACAGTACATAAAATCGATTTTCGAACAAAAGTATCAAATTGATATAAGATAATAGATTTTGATTAATAATTTTATTATACTACCTCAGTCTATCTAGGTATAAGCGTTGGTGGCTCAACCGGTAACGACTCGGTCCTCCTAACCAGAGGTGCCGGGATCAAATCAGGAAGGGCCAAGGTACCAATGAATTTTTAGAAACTTACGTAGGTACATATACTCACCGACTGCTTTAACGATGAAGGAAAACATCGTGAGGAAACCTGCACACACCTGCGAAGAAACTCGAAGGTTGTGTGTTAAGTCGACCAACCCGCACTGGGCCCGCGTGGTCTACTAAGGCTCGACGCCCTAATTTAGGGTAGGCTCGAGCCCCTCGGTGGGGACGTATATGAGCTGATATGATGATTATACTAGGTACCTAGTTTGTATTTTAATGATAAATATTTTAAAAAATCAGTTCATTTGGCAGATTTATTTTCAATTTACCCAAAGGTCGTGATAGGAACGAGATCTGTGGTAATCACGAACCATCATTAAGATACAACAACGTAAAAAAATCGTTATTCGAGCCACGTTTGAGTAAAAAATAATAAGTGATTTTTTTCCTATGTGGCATAAGGCATTCCTACAAAATCAAGTTAGGTAATATTTGAAACAAAAAAGGGCTAGAGATATAAAAAAAATATCAGTAACCTAAATTTTAGTCGATCAGTAGGTAAGGACACATATTGGTATAATATATCAACACTAATTCCACACAAAAAATAAAACTGCGTTTATAATTTGTAAGCGACCAGTTTCGGACAACATACTCAGGCAGACTATTTATTTACACAATGTGTGGGTACATTTCAAATAAATTTTAGGGTTACCAGGTAATTACGATATCTACGGATTTGTAGTTTAGGAGCTAGACCCTGGACACACATTTTTACTTCCTCGACCCCATAACAAAGTATATATATTAGTACTAACATACAGTATGGACACTATCCCTGCCGCTCTCTAGATTGTGACCTCACCCCGTCATCCAGATGGATACAGATTGTTTACAGTTTGGTTGTCGAACGTATAGGATTTCGCCGCCATTTTGTTTGTTCCGTCATTCCTTTTTTGAAATGTCATTTCTGGGGCCCGTTGTATGAAGTGTCCTGGGGTTACCCATAGTACGGCAAGGGTAGAGGAAGTACTTTTATTTTGGACTACAAATGTAAGAAAAAATAAATCCCATAAAAATTTCAACTTTGTTTTTTTTTTGCTTTAACAATAGCTTCTCACTCCTTCGTCACTCGAAAGTAAAATGAGTTGACTGACGGGGATATCACTGAGGTCTGAGGTATATAGTGATCAGCATTTTCACTGCAATGGTTCATAACACTTGTTTGTTCCATTTTTAGGCTTGCGTAGTCAAACTAGGATAGGAACCCTTATAGTTTCGTCATGTCCGTCTGTTTGTCCGTTAGTATGTCAAATCTGTGTTTTTCAAAGATTGATTCGTTTACTTAATATTAAGTTTTTTGTGGTGTTTTTGTTAGATTTATTAGTTAAATGTCTCAACCCCCTCCAGCTAAACATCTATTTTCAGAAAATCTGAAAGCACTGGAAATAGTAGGGAATATTTATTTAAACAGAAAATTAAGAAGGCTGAATAGGTTATCTTTTTGTCTTCATTGGATTCGTAAAAAGTTCATAGATTTTCCGTACAAACACCTGCAAAAATAACTTAGTTTTTTTAAATACACATTTTTTTAAAAGACTGCGGGACATTACATTGTCCGCACACACTTGGCCACTTTTTACTTTACACGTTTTGAAGTAACACATCTTTGGTTTTGAAAGTCTTATTTTTGTTATGAGTATTATGGCGAGGCATTAATTGGAATAATTTCTGTCTTTTTCTTTACGTGTAAAGAGTAAAGAAAATAACCACACTTTTGCACTATTTCAATGTTTTTTTTGTTTCAATTAAAAACTACAATTAATTTTAAATAATGCAACTGGCATATTGAAGTGTGTATTTAGATAATCGACTAACAAAATTTAGAGGTATCAAATCGGTCTGGTTTGTCTGTAGTAAGCAAATCTGTTTTAAAAGAGGTTTTTTTTGTTTTTTTTTTCTTATATATATAAGTTAACGAATCGTGTTTCTGCAACTAAAAAAATTAAGTCATTGGCATGAAGAATTATGTTAAAAAATATCATTTTCATATGTTTTGTGATTGCTGAGAAAAATCGAGATTCCTGCGACCAAAGTTTCCAATACGTCGTCGCCTTATATGTGTCGCAGACACTAGGTCCAGTCATCTACTTACGAAACTCATATCGAACGTTTGGAAAGGGAATCCATAAATTTGGTACCTACCTAATACAGGAATGCGAGTAAAACTTATTGGGTACCTACATATTTATTTTAGAAGTGACCTAAATAAATTAGATTATTGAGGATTCCCGACGATCGCTCTTACGACGGAAGAAATGCACGCACTCTCCATACAAAAAGAGATAAAGTTTTTAAAGTGAAACTTTTATTACATCGTCTCAAATTTTTTCGTCTGTGTGTCGTGTGACGGTCGGTATGATCGTTTCGTCCTCTGTACCGTAGCTCCAAGACGAGAGCAGCCATGATCGTTTCGTGCTCTGTAAATGTCTATAATGTGAAAAAAAGTTTTACTACGTCAGTACTAATATATATACTTTGTTTTTACCGTGGTTTCGTAAAACCACACACTCTTTTTTTCAGCCTCCGAACATTATCCGATCATAATAATTTTTGAATATGTTCTTGACACATTAACAAGCTAGATTTAAAGGTTTCGTTTTTTAAATTATTGTACAAAAAAGATGGCCAAAATTAGTCTGGTATGAAAACACTGAACGACAAATAAAATTGAACTTCTAAATTGTATTGAAAAAAGAAAACCCTATAAACCTAGTTTTTTTATTGTGTCATTAACATATTGAAAAATCATTGCGATAGGATAATATTCACAGGTGGAAAAACGTTTTCTGTTTTTGTATGGAGAGTGCGTGTTAATCTATCAGATTCCTCTACTGGCCGTTATATGTAAAAGTCCAATTAAAAAAAATCCAAGTCAGGAGAATTTTAACAAAGCACATGCAATTATGAAAAAAAAAACATGTTTTCAGGGGTAAGTGGGTAAAGTTGTGATGATTGTAGCGTCATGTCTATAATCGAACTTTGCCGCTTCGTTTTTCTTGACACTTAGCTAACGTGTCACTAACTTCCTGTTTAGCAAGTTGCCACTGATCTCGTTTCGACATCCCCGCGCTATCAGCGTACAAGTAAGTAATTACGAAGACAATTGTTGTCAGCTATTAATAGAACTGCAATAATTGTGGAAGGCTAAAGGCCAAATGATCGCCGGGCGCGGTGACGTAGCGCTTTCAGACGCCATCTTGATAGATTTGGCGGGAACGTCCGCTATTGACTGTTTTGTACCTGCTTCTGCCTGAAAATAGGTTAGTTTTCCATTCGTTTGGATAGACTGAGGAATCTTCTGATTAAGACCAAGAAGTTTGAAAAGTTTCTACCAATGCGACCAATTGGCACATTATAGAGAATAGACCATAGTTCAAGAATAGACCAAAATTAACCGACACAGCCCTCAGAATCGCTAAAATTAAGTGGCAGGGCTGTTGAGGTAGTAAGATTATCGAATGGCGAACTCGCTCTGGAAGACGCAACGTAGGAGGCCTTCTACTTGGTGGACCGACGACCTGGTGAAGGTCGTGGGAAGCTGCTGGATACGGATGGCGCAGGGCCAGTCTTTGTGAAAATCCTGGGAAGCCTTTGTCCAGCAGTAGACATCTTTCGGTTAATATGATGATGATTATTGTGAGACTCTAGGTTCCTCAGGAAAGTGGTTTAATAAGTATTATGGGCAAGTGCTTGGCTGACGCTCCTGTCCGCTTAGATTAAATATCTACGGAAAATGTCTTAACTGTTGCTTACTTGGGAAAAATAATTCCTTCATTCAAACCAGTTACGAAAGAAGACTGTCAAAGGGAAGTTAGATGTCATTAAAGCGTTTTCTTCTTCTATTTCAGCACTGAAATGTACATCGGAGGCAAAAGACCCGATCTGCACAGAAGAAAGGCTAAATAAAGGTGGGTACTCGTACGATCCGTAGAAGAATCAATGTCTTCGACATGCTTATATAAAATAAGCAAGTTGAATTGGCAAGCCAACAAGTCTTAATAGTTTGAGTGTCCATTCCGCCGGGGGACATGAAGCGGGGCCTAGGGCGGGTGCCCATTCTAATGGTTGCCCACCCCACATGGATGCCCATTTAATTTTGGCGTTTTTTTGTTCGCGATGCCTACTTATGCAAAACTTTCCAAGACGGATGCCCTTAGCGAACTGCCTTAGGGAAAAACTTGTACCAGATCACACGCCTCCCGGCGTAATTGACATCCTAGTTGGATTTCCTATAGTAAATGGGCAGTCAAACTATTAAAGCTCGACCCAGGACAGATAATGAACTAGGAAGAAAGGTTTTGCGAAGCGGCAACCGCGGGCCACAAGACGTAGTATTGGATGCCCCCCGCCAGGTAGACCGGGGGTCTGGGTCTAGTGAGGCTCGCTAGATACCGCTGGACGCATGTACGATAACTCGAAAACGTGCTGAGGTGAAACCTATGACGGAGTTCTATGTTCAAGAGGACATCTTCCAGTTGAAATGATGATGATGATATGATATGATATATGTAGCGATGATACTTAATCGTTTTTAAGCATGTATGCAGCTAGCTGGCGAGCCCCATCCGTGCTGCCTGGGCGCGTCTGCTAACTGAACCTACTCGTACTTAGCGTGATGTGGTTGTATGTCTGTGAGCTGTAGTTGATTTGTGCAATTTAATAATTTAATTTAGTGTATGTTTTTAAAATTTTACTTAATTTAATTATTTTTTGATATGGGAATATTTCCTGGAATAAATGAGTAACAATAATAATAATAATTTACTTTTCAACCTACTTCAAAAAAGTACGAATTTTGCAACGCAAAACGACTGTACGTTTTTTGTATTTATGTTACGCGACTTCTTCGCCGATTGTGAATCGATTTAATTATTTGTTTTATAGATTATACCTCCGGTGTGTTTCGTTAGAAATTATATCAAAATCGGTTTAGTACTTAATGCAAATTAACAAAAAAATATATAAATAACAAAATTATACTTAGATGTTGCAAGGTTCTCTTCACAAATCGGGAAGGTTAAGCCATACTCTATATAGTTATGGTTTGGTGGAGGTTGTAGGGCTAGAATCCCCTGTCAGAAGATTCTCAAGCCGCCTCATCTGATACGGCTTAAAAGATCCCTCCACGGTGCTTCAGGTCAGCTAACCTGCATGATCTAGCTGACCACAGTCGCACTGACCTACGACAGAATATTGGGTATTCTGGACTTCTAATGCGATAACCTCAATTGTCGATACGATCAATAAATACACTTATCTATCTTTTATTTGGGCAGTCAGGTAATCTCAGTTGCCTGTAAGACATTGCTTTTTAGCAATAAGACCGCCAATATGTTTAACTTAGTCTCTTCTCTGCGTCTGTTTTCCCCGATTCGTTTAATTTAGAAATCTTTAAGTCAAGAGTGAATAAGCACTATTTTAGCTTGCGTGTTACATCCTCGGCTGCATCGGTACTTACCATCAGGTGAGGAGCAGACAAACGCACTCAAATTTTTAATTAAAAAAAAGGCTCTTGTTTAAAGTTCTTTTTTTGTGTTGTGCAATAAAGTGTTGTTCATTAATTCTGTCATTCAACCATTTTCCAGATCCAGCCAATCAAATATCAAAGGATGAGACGCAAGAGACGGCAGGCGTTCAGGTGTCAGAGATGGCAGAGTGCCTCCCTGGGAGTAAGTGGGACAGCAAGTGTCACAAGTGCACGTGTTCAGACAAGGGGTTAGCTGAATGTGCGAAGGAAGAAAATTGTAAACAAGAGGTACCAGGTAAGCCACTTCAATGAACATGAATCACAAATACAGTCACAACGTCACAGTATTACAATATGGCTTAAAGTAGGGCTACGCCTTTGATGTCGCACGATGCGCCACCGTCGTAGGTACTAGCCCATACTAGACTGTAGTCAGCCTGGCAAACTCGAGGAGCAAGTACCCTTCCGTTGCTCTGCGTAAGTACATTCGTTGCGCTACTGTAAGCCGCTATATTGTAACACTGTGCCCCCTGCAAGGTCATTGACGTCTAAACTTTACATACCAATTGTTAGAATAAAGCTTTTAAATATTAAATATAAGTAAAACAGTCACTACGTGTTTCATGGTTTTAATCAGAGAGAACTTAGACTTTTAGGGTTGCCATAGCAATTACTCAATATTTTCCAACACACCCCCTTAATTGCTAATGGGCTAAAACCCTTTAATATTATTTTAAATTAACACTTTTGGCATAACACCATTTCACAACAAAAATAAGCAATTTATTTACTGAATTACTGTATGACACCATCCCTATCTAATGTTAACATAATAATATCAAGTGAAAACATTTTACAAAGAAATAAGTACTTGTTATACAGCTTACAAATCTTACAACAATAATAACAGCCACTAGCAAGCTACTTACCAATCAGTTGTTTAAACCTAGTAGCTATTTTTATAAACTAAACATTTATGTACCTAGTTGTACCAGAGTACCAGAATAAAAGGTATCAAATTACAATTTGAAGTTTTAATAGACTCCCAATAACTACACCCCCTTAATTTGTAGCATTTTATTTAACCCATAAGATACAATAGGTATTTAAAAGTAGGAGAGTAAAGGAACTGTTTTCATAAACATAAAAATCATTTTAGTGCACTATAAGGTTTTTAAAGTAATTAAATTTCACATTTGCAAGGGGTTTAGTGAGTACATCTGCCACTTGTTTTTCAGAGGGACAGTACTTAATTGATATGAGCCCTTCATTCACTTTTTCATGAATAAAATGGTAGCGCACATCAATGTGCTTAGAGCGTCTGTTCACTATACCATTTTTAATCAAGGAAATTGCACTTTGATTGTCCACATTTAAGTTAGCACTTACACTACACTTTGTGATTTCTTGTATTAGGTTCTTGAGATATATCAGCTCTCTGCAGCAGTCGGCAGCAGCGATAAACTCAGCCTCGGTTGAGGACATAGCCACAATTGGCTGTTTCTTAGATGTCCATGCAATGGGTCCGCCATTGAAGAATATTATGTAGCCTGTTGTGCTCCTTCGAGTGTCAACATCATTGGCATAATCTGCATCGCAGAATGCCTCTAACTTGTATTCTCCTTTGCCAAATGTTATACCATTTGTAGGTGTTCCAATTAAATATCTTAGAATGCGCTTGGCATTATTCACATCCCTTTTTGTAGGATTTTCTACATTCCTGCTGCATATGTTAACAGCGTAGGATATTTCAGGTCTGGTTCTATTGGAAATGTACAGCAGTGATCCAACTAATTCTCTGTAGCTGAACTTGGTATCAGGAATATCATTTTCCTGTTTTATTTCACTACCCACAGCCATTGGAGTCGGAGCGTCCTTAGCATCTTTCATGTTAAAGCATTCAGCCATATTATTTATGTACTTGTTTTGTGTCAGTTTTATACCTGTGTTTTTATGGATTTCTATGCCAAGGAAGTTCTGTGGATTTTCATATTGTGTCATTTCAAATTCTTCATTTAGCTCTTGAATTATTTTGCCCATTTTATTTTTATCCTGTCCAATTAGAAGTCCATCGTCTACATACAATCCCAGTGTTAATGTTCCTGTGTCATCAGTGAACATGCATTTGTCATTTTTTGTTGGTTTTAAGCCTTTCTTTTTTAGGTATTCAGTGAACCTTTGATTCCATTTTAGTGGCGATTGTTTCAAGCCATATAGGGATTTTTTCAGTTTACAATATTTACTCTTTTCAAAGCCATCTGGCAATTTCATATAAATATCTTCAGTCACTTCTCCATATAAGAAAGCTGTTTTAATGTCAAATTGCATTATACTGTAATTTTTAGTAGCTGCTAGCGAAAACATTATTCTGAGGGCACTGATGTTTAGAACTGGACTGTATGTTTCTGTATAGTCAATGCCTTCTTTTTGTTGACAGCCTCTTACGACTAGGCGTGCCTTGTATCGCCCGTCATCTTTTACTCGAAAGACCCACTTGGCAGTAAGTACATTCTTGTCTTTTGTTTCATCTTTATCCACTATTGTCCATGTATTATTCTTTTTAAGTGATTCCTTTTCTTCTTCTATAGCCTTTTTCCAATGATCGCTTTCTTCGCCATTTGTAGCTTCTTTATATGATAGTAATACATAGTCCAATAGTTTTTTTGGTTTAAAGCGTGGTCTGGCTCCACGTCTCAAGCCTGAATTTTCATCTGGGCTATCATTCTCATCATTATTTTGGATGTCTGATGTCCCAGTAGTATTTTGTTGTTCAGTTTCTTCTTCATTTGAACTTACATCTTGTTCTATATTACTTATGGTTTCTTCTACAGTATTATTATCATTTTTTCTTTGTTTTATATCTTCTTGTAATTCTTCTTCATTATTTTTATCATTTATATATAGTGTATCTTCTTCTGCTTGAAATTCCTCCTCAGGGAAAATTGTTTTGTAGTACTCATATGACTTTCCTTTGTTTTCTAATATGTCCTTTTCAATTTTTACGTCGCGAGATAGTATTATTTTCCTGTTTTTTTGATCCCACAATCTGTAGGAAACATCAGCATAGCCAACAAAGATATATTGTTTGGACTTTTCCTCCAGTTTTGTTACTCTTCCTAGGACTTTAGCATATGCCTTTGCTCCAAACAGTTGAAGACGGGAAAGGTTTGGCTTTTGGTTGTGCCATAGCTCTGCAGGGGTTTTATCAACTGTTTTTGTTGGAGAGCGGTTAAGCAGGTAGGCCGCAGTTTGAAGAGCTTCTCCCCACATCTCATTTTTCAACTTTGAGTCAAACAGTAGAGCTCTCGTCTTATCCATTAGAGTTCGGTTTAGACGCTCAGCCTTTCCGTTCAGCTGGGGTGAGTATGGTATTGTTAGATCTAGGACAATACCTTTTTCTTTGGCCCAAGTTACCACTTTATGGTTCAAATACTCACCTCCATTATCACATCTTATTTTGGAAACTCTCAGGTTCCATTTGGCTTCAACTTGGTTGATGTAATCTTTCATTTTCTCGCTTACCTCAGATTTATATTTTAATAGATATACAGCACAAAAATGAGTAAAATCATCAAGGAATGTTACATAGTATTTTTTACCATCCCATGTCATTTGGTTTACCATGCCAACATCAGAGTGTATTATTTCCAATGGTCTGGTTGCTCTTCTTCTTTCTGTATTAAATGGTGCACGTGGGTGTTTAGCTTTAATGCACACATCACAGTTTTTATCTTCTATTTTTCCTGTTTTTATGCCATCGACCAAAGGTATCATTTTCTTCATATTTTCATAGCTGATGTGGCCCATTTTTCTGTGTAATTCTTCTTGGGTGTTAGAGAGCAAAGCTTCTTCTCCTTCTTGTAGTTTTATTTCATATAATCCTGTCTTATTTTTATTACCTTTTATTATTTCATCTTCCTTTTTTATTATAACTTCATCCTTTGTAAATGTTACTTCGCCTCCGTTTTCTGTTATTTTATTCACACTTATTAGGTTTTTAGTCAACTCTGGCACATAGAGGACATTTGTTAAGTTGCAAGACCTTGTCTCAATAACTCCAATGCATTCTGATTTTATAGTTTCTCCATTTTTAGCTATCACAATTTCAGTGTTATCTTTTTTATGAGAAACAAGCAGGTTCTTTGAGTTTGTTAAATGCTTAGTCGCACCGGAATCTACAATCCAGGATGAAGAGGTTTCACTTGCACTTGATGCCATAAATGTAACGGTACTGTCTTGCTTTTGATTTTTATTTTTATTGCGGAAATAGCAGTTCTTCTCAGTGTGATTATTTTTCTTACAGATTGTACAGATTTTTCCTTTTTTATTGCAAAATTTTGCCTTGTGCGGTTGGTTGCAGATATGACATTTTAAGTCCTTGTTTGTTTTTGCACTGAATGCAGCGTTTGGTACTAAGTCGCTGCTCTGAAGCCGGGTTTCCTCAAGTAACAGTCGAGCTGTGAAGTTTTCAAATGATTTCTGGTCAGGCGGCACAGATTCCCATGCACTTATAAAGTGATTGTAGGTTTTAGGTATTGTGGTTATTAATTTTGCCAACAACATGTCATTATTTATTTTAGTATCTGTTGAACTTAGTTTGTAGGCAATATTTTCGAGCATGCTTATGTTGGTAGCCATGTCCTTTGAATCGTCATAGGTGTAATTGAAGAAGTCTTGCATTGTGGCGTATTTTAGGTTAGTCGATTCAGTTTCGAAATATTTACTCAGTCGGGCATACATTGCCGCCGAGTCTTCGCAATTTAGTATATGCGGAACACATTTTTTGTCTATTGACGCCAAGATCAATCTTTGTGCCTTCGCATCATTTTTTAACCACGTTTCTTTTGATTCTTTTGAATCGCCATCAGGACATTTTGACTCACCGCTGACTATATCGTAGAGCGACAATGACTTTAACACTATATTTATCTGGAATTTCCACACAGCAAAGTTTTCTCTGCCACATAATTTTTCGTTCACGACGAGATAATCATCTTTACACGACGCCATTACGCCGCCCTTTGACCGGCTTTTTTAGGTTTTTACACTGCAACGCAACACGGATTTTTAATGTTTTTATGACTTTTCGTCGATTTAATGTCTTTATTTTAGTTTTTAGGAGCTCTAGGCCCATTACCTGTTAGAATAAAGCTTTTAAATATTAAATATAAGTAAAACAGTCACTACGTGTTTCATGGTTTTAATCAGAGAGAACTTAGACTTTTAGGGTTGCCATAGCAATTACTCAATATTTTCCAACACCAATATCTCTGTAAACATAAGATTCTAACAGAAACGGACATTGTCTGAATTAAATTTTGAAAAAAAAAACAATATGTCAATGTAGAATATTTAATTTTAGCTTTTCCATTGTAAATTTCCAAAGGGTGAAAACGGAACCCTATTACTAAGACTTCGCTGTCCGTCCGTCTGTCACCAGGTTGTATTTCATGCACCGTGATAGCTATAAATTAGAGAAAATTAAAAAAAAAGGGGACCTCCATTCAAAAAACGTTTTTTTTTAAACGTGAAGAAACTGTCGCCATCTAGTATGATGGTAAGGAATCTACTAGCGCCATTTAGTAAAATAGCATGGAACCCTTTGTGTGCGGTTCTGATTTGCACTTGGCTGGTTTTATTGTTATTCTGACTGTTGTGGTTGTGTTGTTCACTTTTTATTATTTCCTTGCTTTTTTTATAAATGGTTCAGTCGAATTATAATGTTGGTGATAAAAATATATTTTTATTGTATTGCAACAGATCCTGCCCCTTCCTCCTAGACTTCTACCTCGTATATTTCACGTGCAAGCGTCGGCGCGGGTCAGGAGGGCGCGTCGAGGCCGCATCACTAGTAACGTTAAAGTTTGATTAAGATCTTAATTTCAATGTTTCAGGTGACCCTATAAGATGCAAACCGACTACACAGTTTAAAAGAGGGTGCCACAGTTGCATCTGTCTACAAGATTTATCAGAAGATGTCAAGGTTCTTTGTAGTTTGACATGCGCAGACGCGTCAGGTACAAATGCATTTTAATTAAATATCATAACGCCTTTAAGTCGTGAGGAAACCTGCACACACCTGCGAAGAAACTCGAAGGTTGTGTGTGAAGTCGACCAACCCGCACTGGGCCTGCGTGGTCGACTAAGGCTCGATCGCCCTATTTCAGGGTAGGCTCGAGCCCCTCGGTGGGGACGTATATGAGCTGATCTGATGACGCCTTTAACTCGGTGAAGTCGTCTTGGTAAGGGTCGCGGGAAGCCGCTGGATGAGGGCAGCGCAGGACTGTGTGTCTTTGTGGAAATCTTTGGAGGAGGCCTTTGTCCAGCAGTAGACGTCTTTCGGCTGATATGATTATTATGATGACGATGCCTTCGACTTGGCGTCAATAGTAAGTGATGATGGTGCCATAATATGTGATGATGGTGCCGTAATATGTGACGATGGTGGCATAGTAAGTGGAAGCGGGTTCAAGTACCAAGAATTGTCAACACAATGGGGACGGCTATATTTTCTACTAGCTGTTTCCCGCGGTTTCACCCGCGTGGACAACGTTTCTATGACTTTTCGAGGGTGCGCAGTGCGCAAGCCGCAAGCGGCTCGCGAGCGTAGTAAAAAGTAGCCTATGTCTGAATCCAGGTCCTAATCTGTCTACCTACCAAATTTCAGCCAAATCCGTTCAGTAGTTTTTGCGGGAAAGCGTAACAGACAGACAGAGTTACTTTCGCCTTTATAATATTAGTAGGGATATTGCCAGAATATATTCAATACTGTTTATGTGTATTATAGGCTACAAGACTTAAGGTGGTGCTAGTTATCCTGGCGGGCAGGCTTTAAAAATACCACCAAACCACAGTATTACAATATAGCGGCATACAGTAGTGCAACGATTTTTTTTATATTTTTGTGCGTTTGACTACATCTTACCTGATGGTAAGTGACGATGTAAATGTACTTACGCAGAGCAACGGAAGGGTAGATACTTGCGGGGCAACGGGCGGCGGGGCCGCGAGTTTGCCAGGTTGGCTATACAGGCTAGTATGGGCTAGTAACTACGCCGTGGCGGCATCGTACGACATCAAAGGCGTTGCGCTACTGCAAGCCATATCGTAATACTGTGACCAAACTGACTAAATCTACCAACACCTCGTGTGAATATTATGAAGAGGTGAAGAGGTGAAGTTTATTGTATGGATACATTTCTAAAATAAATTGTATTATTATTATTAGATCGTTAACCACATTTTAAACTAAGCACCCACTTTCGCCAAATTTTCGATCCCCTCTTGGTGAGATCTCGTGAGTTTCGGCTCGACCCCCCCCACCTCCTAACCCCCACCACCTCCTTAAAGTCACGTCAAATTTTTCAATATGTCTATTTTTAGTGTAAATACGTTAATCTGTGCTTAATGGAATTGGATTTATTTAAAAAATATTATTTACTTAGATTTTTAGGAGACTACTAAGAACATGTTTTACATAATTTCACGCAATTATCTCGCAATTTTCTCGCAATCTCGGCTCGACTCCCCAACTGTTGAATCTTGACGACAGCAAAAATCACAATTGCTCTAAGTTAATTTATTTTCTTTTTCCATTCTTTCTGGTCTCCTGCTGCCGCCAAATTTACTTCCCCCCCCCCCATTTTTATTAAGGATTACTAAGAACACGTTTCACATAATTTCACCTAGTTATCTCGCAATTTCATCTCAATCTCGGCTCTGCCCCCTAACTGTTGAATCTTGACAACGGCAAAAAATCACAATTGCTTTAAATTAATTATTTTTTTCCATCGTTTCTGGTCTCCTGCTGCTGCCAAATTTACTCTCCCCCCCTCCCATAAATGCCTCACGTAATTAATGGACGGATTTAAATGCAATCGGAGCGAAAAAAAAATTGAGTTTCCATACAAATTAATATTAGGGAAAGAGTTTTATTAGCAAATTATGAATGTAAAATTGTACTCGAAAATTTTACTATCATCAATTCGTCACGCAATGCAGAATACGGTAAACTTTATCTCATCATCATAATATCAGCTCATATACGTCCCCACCGAGGGGCTCGAGCCTACCCTGAATTAGGGCGATCGAGCCTTAGTCGTCCACGCGGGCCCAGTGCGGGTTGGTCAACTTCACACACAACCTGCGAGTTTCTCCGCAGGCGTGTGCAGGTTTCCTCACGATGTTTTCCTTCACCGTAAGAGCGTCGTATAAACGTACATATGAGATCGAAATTCGAAAACAAATTGGTACGTGGCAGGATTCGAACCACGACCTCCCGGACAGGAGGTAGCGGCCCTTTACGCCACCGACGCCATTAAACTTTATCTGTTGCTCAGATACTTAAACAGACATACTTATATACTTACCTAGTAATATTCTCAGTTAGCATTTCAAATAGAAACTGACCCAAACTTGAATTAACTGGAATTATTACTCCCAATTCGTTTCTGAGAAATCAATTTGCTTAATAAACGAACAGAGCTCAAAAATTAAAGCTGCAAGAATATCTGTGCTACATAAAATTAGACAGAACTAGCTTTAGCCTGCGGTTTCGCCCGCATGGACTTTACTTCGAGGGAGCGTGGTGTGCGAGCCGCAAGTGGCTCGCAAGCCTTGAAATGAGTTTTCTCAAGATCCCATGGGAATTCTGTCGGGCATTGTCAGGCTATGCTAAATGGCAGTCTATGTCACTTTTAACCTCCTCAACTATAATCTGTTCATAAAATCACTTCATTGCGACGTGAAAGAAACCAACATATAATTTTCTATGAAAACTTCGTACAAGATTTTTATTAAAAAAATGTGCCCTGCCCACTGCCACTTAAGTTTAGCAATTCTGAGAGCTATGCCGGTTACTTTGGTTCTCCTGCGCATCTCCTCGTTTCTGATTCGATCACGCAGAGAAACTCCGAGCATAGCACGCTCCATTGCCCTTTGGGTGAACTTGGGCCTTCTTTAATAAGGATAGTTGGTTGTTTTATCGCTGCTTTGCTCACTCTTAAGTGTTAAATCTCTGTAACATTAATTTGGCAGACAATTTGTATGGGGGCTTATGTATGAGGACCGGAAAGATATGATGTCAATGATCTATTTTTCAGCCACGTCAACAGATAAAGATGTACTGCCCCAGGGTAAGGAGTGCGCCCCAGGTACAACGTGGAAGAGTCAGTGCAATGAATGCGGATGCACTCAAAACGGAGAGCACTTCTGCACCAGAAAAAGCTGTCTTCAAGAAGAAATGGGTAAATTTTGACAAGTCAACTTTTACGTAATCTATTAAAAGAGCGAAAGCACACCCCGGACACTTCATACAACGGTCGTGAAATGACATTACTAAAAACAAATGACGGAGCAACCAAACTATAACCAATCTGTATCAATCTTGGTGACGAGGGGGTGAGTTCGGATTCTAGAGAGCGTCAGGGAGTGTCCATACTGTATGCTAGTACTAATATTATAAGGTGTAACAAAATTAGTTGAAACTATGTTAACTGGTGCTTCTACACATGAAACTGAACAATTTTTCCCATGGAAACCCATAGTCAAATCGCAAAAAAAAATTGGCTCTCCCATACTAACTCGATCAGCTGATCAGCCAACTTAGTATAGGAAGTTCAATTTTCTTTTTTGAGATTTGACTATGGGTTTCATGGGAAAAGTTGTTCAGTTTTATGGGTAGAAGCACCAGTTAAAATAGTTTTAGCTAATTTTGTTAGACCTTATTTATACTTTGGCGAAAGTAAACACAAAAATCCAGTATTTTTTTTTTTAAATTAAAAATTTGAGTGATAGATAGATAGATAAACCGTTTATTCACCGACCAGGCACAAAAAAACAATGAGTAAAGCTATGGTAACAATAAAGTAAAAAAGAAAAAAAAAGAAGATTAACCCTAGTGACTAACTAAGACTAACTTATAGCTACTTACTAACAAAAACAATAAAATACAATGGAATTGCAGTTAGTGCCAGGCCAGTGAAAAGGCCCTGGCTCAGCATATGTTATAGGTGAATTCTCATAACGCTGATATTCTGCCAAGGCCCTGCATAGTGCATTTGGTTGCACCTCACCTGATGTGCCGATGCAGCCGATGAAATGCACTAACATCCCTTGAGGAAATAAAATTTTTAATCTAATTGTACATATATCAGTATATTAAAATAAAATACCTGGCTTGCTTACTTACTTACTTACTCACTGACTGACTCATCAACGCCCAGACCAAAACCTTACACTTTGTTGGGGTTGTAATAACGAACGAGTCTTGTGTTTTTTTTTATATATTTTTTATTCACTATTGGTAAGTTAATGTAGTAGTATTTAATCTTGCTAAATATCCAAATTAACTTATACCATAATTGTAATTAGTGATCTAGTAGCCGCCATTGAATGTTTGCTAGTCAAAGTTAAATTTCTATACGGGAGGGGCAGCACTGCTGCTACGGCTGCGTTCCGTTTTTAACAGCCTTAAAAAGCTGAAATTTTGGACAGAGGTTTTTTTTATTCCTTGTTGTTAAGCTCTTGGTATTATCTCACCTGGCGGTAAGTGACGATGATGCCGAAGATGGAAGCGGTCTTACCATGATTCCCCAACGCAATGGGGAACTGGCTATCTTATTTTCAAACCGGAACATATCATTGATGTTTGGCGGCAAAACTTAGATAAGATGGTGATATCTAGCTAGGCGGGCTCAGAAAATGCCCTTCCAGTCCTTGCACCAACCAAACAGAGTGTTACGAAGTCGGACTCTGTCGGGAATCGACCCCACGACCTCCTGATGCGAAGCTAATGGTCTTAACCATTACGCTATGGAGGCGGAGAAAGTTTTCTTTATGATGTAGATAAGAAGTTAGTTTATCTTTGAAATTTCCACAAGATAGGGAATAAAGTGGGAACGAAGTCGCAGACAAAAGGTAGTCTTTTTTAATTACGACATTACGGAGACGCCTCAGATATCAATAATAATTGATGTGAGGGAGATCCAATCAGACTTTTTTATTATTTGTTATTTTATTGAGAAATAAACAGTCGTAACTTAATACATTAATGTATCTTAAATTTGGTAGATTATAGACCTATAGTTTCCTAAATTAAAATTTAAGCAAAATTAACTCCAAATGTGAAACGCAAATAACATATTTACTACAGACAACTTTCAATTACTTAATAAATATAGCACACTTATGTGATTCATGTTTAAAATATTTGAAGCAGATTAATAAACCTCTGAACTCGCCTGGAAGCGCGACTTCCGGCTTCCGTTCACTCGCGATTTTTAATGGCGGCGCGGATTGCGAATTTCCGATTTTGCAAAAAATAGTTTTTTACGATAAGTTTTTTGTCCAGAGTCATGAAATAAAAAGTAAAATACAGTCGAACATCTCTAGTCTATGTTTTATTTTTGATAGTCCAATACAAATCTATTTGTTCAATATTTTGATGTGAAGTCTACAAAGGAACAAAAAGTATGCATTTCACAAATTATGTGTTTTTTCAGTGAATATGTATTAATAAGGGAAACAATACACTGAATACATGTAATAATCAATACTTCAGTCAGTTTACTTCCATGAAGTCCGAATTCCTTCTCAAAATGACACAAATAACTGCACTTCGCTGCCGCTAAGCACACCAAAGCGCACAAATTGAAATTTCTGATTTTTTTGGCTAAGAACGAGTTGAATTATTATGTGGCATAATTAAAGAGTAGGTAGATATCTATCTTATTCTCTCACATAAAACACCACAGGAAAGAATGAACTCTAATACATGTTGTTGGTACTTTTGTACTTGGTCGTAGCGCGCGGCACATGTGCCGCTTTCCCGAGTCGGTGGGTGTAGGTACGAGTATTATAACGGCCTTCTCGAGCGAGCAGGACTGCCTTTCACGGTGTAATAATATTTTCCACCAAAATGCAACTCGGTTACGTATCGCTACGCAAGCGGAGCGACTCGCTTACCACGCATATTTTTTTTATTTTTACCCTGATCAAAGTATATATTATTATATTAGTACTAACATAGTAATATTTAACTTACCCGAATGTATCTTCTTTTCTATTTTTGTAAATATATGTATAGTTTTTCATTTATATTCCTTATACTCTCGCAAGGGCTTTTAAAATTTGTAAATTGTTCTTGTGCTGTAAATAATTCATGACACTCTTGTCATGTCAAACTTTGTTAGGAATAGCTCAATGTGACTTATTGTTTGAATTTCATGTTTTTTATTGCAAAGATAAGTATGTATGTATGTATAAATTCTTTAATGCACACAAGGAAGTACTTAATTTTATTGGTGAGATTCACTTACAAAATTCTTTTTGTATTAATATTTATGACTGTCAATTTAGAGTTCTAAATTTTGAAAATGTATTTTGGAAATTAGAATTTTGGTACTTGTGTAAGTGTTAACAGGATATCTGTATTGCGCATGTGTGCAAGTCTTTATAAGTCAGGCTCACGCCTTCATCGAGGTCACTCTAGAACTCCTCATCAATTAAGTAACTAGAAAAGGTCACTTCCAATCTTCTGTCTGACCTACGAGTTTGAAGAAGTCTCTCCCAAACCTCTCTTCGATCTATTAATTTTGGGGAGGACACTCCGGTGCTACTCTTCGCCCTGGTCACTCCAACTCCAGAGCTCATCACTTCGACCAACGGGTGGTCTTCAGGGTCTGCGAGGGCAGGCGACTGCGGCGGACAGCGTTCAACCTTCCGGCGCTACGTGGTGCCTTGGCCATCCACGGTGTGAAGCGGGCGCCCTCCGGCTGGTGGCTGTTGTAGCCCCCGCCTCGCGCGTTCATACGCGCCCGGGGCCTGCATCTTTGGAGCACTTCTTCAGCGGCGTCCCGCCGTGCCCCCTGCCAGGCGCGCTGATGTGAGGCGAGCATCCTCCGGCTGGTGGCTCTCGTAGCCCCCGCCTAGCGCGTTCGTACGCGCCCAGGGCTTGCGTCCTTGGGGCGCTTCTCCAACGGCGTTCCACCGTGCCCCTGCCAGGCGCGCTTTCCGTGTTAGGCATCTCCACATCGGCCTGCGGAAGTCGGGGCAGCAATTTGTTTCTTTGTTTGGTTATCTTCCTTTTATATTAATTTTATTGTAAATAAACAAACCTAATCAATCTAGACTCTTTCAATTCAATTCCAAGCAGATAGTCTTACTTCCAGCTTTTGATAAATACTCTTATTTACTTTTTAGTAAGTACCTCTCTATAGTATATCAATAAATACTCCTTTGCTTTCCATTTCCTTTTCCTAAAAATATTTACAACATACAGTATGGACACTCCCTGCCGCTCTCTAGATTGCGACCTCACCCCCTCGTCACCCAGGTTGATACAGATTGGTTCTCGAACGTATATAATTTCGCCGTGATTTCATTTGTTTTTAGAAATGTCATTTTTCGCTCATTGTATGTAGTGCCCCTGGTGTGCCCTGATAGAGGCCGCATGTAGTAACATGTATTCTGGGAGAATTCCAACTGGCCTATTATTGTTAGGGATATACAGCGAGCCATGCAGACGGACAGCGTAAGCTTAGAATGGAGTTCAGCTGTTACCGCTGGATGTACTGGAACACTTAGGAAGTTTCTTAGCTCGATCCCTGCTATACCCCTCGATGTACTGGAACATTTAGGAAGTTTCTTAGCTCGATCCCTGCTATCTCGTTTCATCATATCAAGCTCATGTACGTCCCCACCGAGGAGCTCGAGCCTACCCTGAATTAGGGTGATCGGGCCTTAGTCGACCACGCAGCCCCAGTGCGGGTTGGTCAACTTCACACACAACCTTCGAGTTTCTTCGCAGATGTGTGCAGGTTTCCTCTCGATGTTTTCCTTTACCGTAAGAGCGTCGGATAAACGTACATATGAAATCGAAATTCAAAATCACACGGGTACGTGGCGGGATTCGAACCACGACCTCCGACGCTCCCCCAAGGATTTCCACGACGACCGGTTCTGCGCTGCCCGCATCCAGCGGCTTCCCGCGATCTTCGGTCGTTGGTCCACCATGTAGGAGGCCTTACTACGCTTCGTCTTCCGGTGCACGGTCGCTACTCGAGAACTTTCCTACCCCAACGGCAATCTGTTCTACGAGCTATGTGCCCTGCCCACTGCCACTTAAGTTAAGCGATTCTGTGAGCTATGTCGGTTACTAGCTATTTTTAAATAAAAACGTCTATTTTCCAGGTATTGAAATGAGATGCGCGCCAAATTCTCGATGGAGTTATGATTGTAACACCTGCTGGTGTTCAGACAATGGTGTTGCAGCCTGCACACAGAAAGGCTGCATTGAGTTTCAGTTAGGTAAGTAAGGGACGCTACTTCATCAACTTGTCATGAGGCCTGACGGTTTTAAAGCAAACTGTAAAGGTGTCCTAGACGATATAGGGTATATGCATGAAATTTTTTTATCGCATTTATTAACAAAATATTAAAATTCCGTAAAAACAATGTCAGAAAGCAAAATGAAAATTTAAATCGGCCAAGAAATACGGAAGATATAAGCATTTTCAACTACTAATTAGACAGAGAGATCCGATATGTGAATGTGACGACATAAAACACACGGTCCATATAAACTCTATGCTACATTCTGTTTTGCTAGAAAGAGATAGAGATATATCTTTAATGGTTTATATCTTAGTTATTTTTATAGTTATTCAAATGTAGGGTCTAAAGGTGAGTTGGGGGTCGAGGGTGCCTATCATGCGGATTGTCTGATCGGGGTACTGGGTCCTACGACGGTAATCGAAGTAAACCGCGGAGCTTTTGCTCGGGTTCACTTCGATTCTCCATTTCCTAAACCATTGGCCTAGCTCGTCAATTGAGGTGCGCAGTCACCAACGGCCATCTGTTCTACGAGCTAGCTGCCCACTGCCACTTCAGTTTAGCTATTCTGTGAGCTATGTCGGTTACCTTGGTTCTCCTGCGGATCTCCTTGTTTCTGATTAGATCACGCAGAGAAACTCCGTGCATAGCACTCTCCATTGCCCTTTGGGTGACCTTGAGCCTTCTTATGAGGCCCATAGTAAGCGACTATGTCTCAGTTCCATAAGTCATCACTTGAGCTTTGATTAAAGAAAAAAAAATATCATGCATATTACCCATTATTAATTTCACGTCATTGACATTTGCTATTTACAGATTGTTCACTATAAGAATGCACTTTTGCTGGAGAGTTGTCAGGCCCGTATTCCAATAGTATACTCATTTGAGCCCTATCATATTAAATTACCAATCTATAAATACTGTCAGTTGGACGTCTACCAGTGCACTCTTACTGTGAACAATGAGTACTTCAAACAATTTCATTTCAATTGGAATTGTCAATATACGTACAGTGAACAGCACATACATGCAGTTGGACATAATGGCCTTGAAAATGTTCGAAGTTGAACAGAGCGAATGCGAAAAAGAGATAGTAATTGTTCTCTTCGCATTGTTTTCAATCTGCGCTGCCGCTTACCGCTGGCCGGTGCGGGTAGGCGGGGTCGGGGGAGATCGCGTTCGTCCGAAGATTTTACATACATACTTATTGATGGAAATTCCGATTTATTTGTTAAAAAGACTAGACTTTTAAGAATAAAATATTATAGGTAGTGGTAAGGTTTGTTTATTTGTTTGGTTGTAGGGGGTTACACTTTAGAATTATTGAACCGAATCTAAAATTCTTAAACCGCCTCCGGGGCGTAATGGGTAGGTAGTCTATTCGCTTCACACCAGGAGGTCGCGGGTTCGATTCCCGGTGGGGTCAACTTGTAAAAATCGGTTTGGTTGGTGGTAGGACATTTTCTAAGCCCGCCTGGCTAGCTACCACCATCTTATCTAAGTCTTGCCGATAGACATCAGTATTAACAACATTGATGTGTTCCGGCTAGCTATCCCGTTCTCCATTGTGTTGGGGAATCTAGGTAAGCCCGCTTCCATCTTCGGCATCATCGTCACTCACCATCAGGTGAGATGATGCCAAGGGCTTACCAATTGTGAATAAAAAAAAGCAGTGAAGAATGAGACGGTGTACGCTCACAAGTTCACAATAAATGCTATCTAATATCTATGCGACTGGACTTCGACTGACAAACGTAGTAAGTATTGGCACAGATTACTTATTAGTTACTAGTATTGGTGACTTATATTCTCTTTGGACGGGACGAGAACGTAGTGTATTATATTCTCTTTGACGGAGACGGATGAGTGAGTGACTTTAATATACTGGCAGTGTTGCCGTTAGGACAATATTGTTTGTGGTTATTAAAATGAAAAAGTGGCCAATTTTGTAATGAGGATGTGGGTTTAATTAAAACAGTATCTAATACATGTAGAAAAAAAAAATTGTAGGTCTACAATGGCATCTGGTAATTCTGAAATCTCTACGTCAACGTCAATCGATCTGTGATGATGATGTAGATGGGGTTTCAATTTTTTGGATTGCTTTGTCCGCTTCTGTAAATTTGTTTAAAACTTCAGGTGGCAAAACATAGTCGTGGCATTTTATTATTTATTTAGATTGATATATTTAATCATAATTATGGAATTAAGTGTTAATGCACACATTTTGTTTCATAATTTATTTTTCAGTGTGTTCATGACACTTAACTACTTACTTCCGCATTAGAGTGAGGAAGACAAGACCGCAGTAACTAGGTCAAATATTTGGTCAACTGTAAACATAATTATCAAAAACATAATTACCAAAAGTAGCTAGAATCGTTTGGTTAGCTAAAATTATTTTTGGCTAAACCGTTATAAATATGCTAGATCTAGCCACAAAGTGGCTAAAACGGCAACACTGCTTGCTAGCTCGTGTCACTGCGCGGATGCTTGGTTTATTAGACCTGTGGCGGATGCTTTGTAAGGGGCGTGGCTTATGATTTGTCAAAAGCACAGATCTGTGGTCATAAGTTTGTGTGAATTCGTTATTGGTCATAAATAGACGCTTATTTAGAAAATAATGTCGATTGGTATATTTTCGTAAAGATGACGAATTCTACCAATCACCGAAGTGTGCGAGTGTTCAACTGTTAAAAATCGGTCGTAGTTATATGTGTGTATACTGTCCATCGCCACGTGCTGGCCACTGTACCTGGCCTGGTGTTGGTTTTTTAACATACTCATATTATAAACATAAGATATGTCGGCCGAGAAGTTTAAAACTGTAGTTAAAATTATTTTGATTTCTACTACAGTTTTAAACTTTTATAATAATTGTTTATTAAATACATTGTATAAATATAACAAGAGTACATTGTATAATGACATTGCATCGTTTCGAAGAGGCATATTTTTGATGCAGCCAAATGCAATGTGTTTATCGAATTTCGGTTTAATATTTACGTTTATCTGACGCTCTTACGGTGAAGGGGTTTAAAGGGTCTTTGGGGTTTAAGGGGTCTTGGAGTTTAAGGGGTCTTAACCTTATAAGACCCAAGCCAACCTCACCTGCCCGCGGTATACCCTGCTGTATAACGAACGAGGCTCTGCCGTTTTTACTGGTGGTAGGCTTCGGCCGTGGCTAGTTACCACCCTCAAGGCAAAGTCTTGCCGCCAAGCGTCTCCTGACGTGTTCCGGCATGGTGCCTTGAGAAGCCATTGGGAAGGCGGGTCTGTACAGTAGCGCTGAGTTAGTATGCCGTTTCAGTGTCGAGAGTGACGCTGCACTTGGCGGCTAGTCTTGGCGGGATCCGAAGCACGGTGCACCGCTGGCAGACCGTAGGAAGTAGGGGGCCCAATTAGTAGGCTAGCCACCTATGAAAGGCTGCCTTGTCACCTTACAAAAAATCCCGGAATGCTCTCTCCTTCAGTGCAGCTACCCTGTGTTCGCTACTGGATTCTTCTCAGCACCTCGTACAACTGTCGCCTTTCTTGACTATTCACTCCCCACCCAAACAAACTATGAAACACAAAAAAGAAAGAAGGTTCCACAGCGGCTGCACTTCCTCCCACTTAAAGTGCAACTCGCCAATATCAGAGGTTTGCACTCCAATCTCGTTGCGGTCCATCACCATCTCGAGACCGAGAAACCGCAGCTGTTCTTTCTCACGAAGACGCAAATCAGACAACCGGCAGATGTAGCTTATCTGCAGTACCCGGGTTATTCTCTGGAGCACAATTTTAAAGCGCACGCCGGTCTCTGTCTTTATGTTAGCGACAACATCTGCTGCAAGCGTCTCCGGAACCTTGAGGATTCCTGTTTTTCCACTTTGTGGGTGATGGTTGATACCAGCTCAGACAAAATAATCTACGGTAGTGTGTACCGTTCGCACAGTTGTGACCAGTAGACAACCAGGCTAACTGAACATCTGTGTGAGGCCGCCGATGAGGCTCAACTAAGGTACACAACCGCGCAGCTGGTTCTTCTAGGGGAATTTAATGCCCACCATCAACAGTGGCTCTATCCATACGAGAAAACTGATCACGCTGGAAGAGAGGCGTTCAAACTAGCCTTAACGCTAAATCTCTCCCAACTGGTTCACCAGCCAACGCGTGTACCTGACGTTGACGACCAAACGGCTAACTGTTTGGACCTTCTGCTGACAACGGAACCAGACCGATATAGTGTGTCAGTATCCTCTCCTTCGGGTACCTCCGACCACTGTCTGGTGAAATCTGTGCTGTCATGTGCACCTTCTGATCATAGTCCTAAGGGCACTAAACGGGTATGGCGGTACAAGTCAGCAGACTGGAAGAAAGCCTTTAATAAAGCTGCCAAGTCCTACAAAAAGACACTGCGCAGGGCACGCTTTGACCACTTAAGCCATATTGGATCAAAACTTGCCTCCTACTCTTCTGGGAGTAAGGCATTTTGGTCCTTGGCTAAGTCGGTCTAGTCGAATTTCTGCCGCTCGTCTTTGCTTCCACTGGTAAAACCTGACGGATCACTGGCACACTCCGCTGCAGACAAGGCAAATTTATTTGCCTGTATGTTTGCTGAAAATTCGCATCTGGATACTGCAAATAATACACCACCTCAGATACCTCCATGCGGTACTGTAATGACCCCTTTTCGTATTCGCCAAAAAGAGGTTCTTAAAACTCTTTGCAGTCTAGACGTGAATAAGGCCAGCGGTACTGACGGTATTCCAGCCCTAGTTCTAAAGAACCGTGCTCCTGAGTTGTCTCCTGTGCTGACAAGTCTGTACCGCCTCTCTCTCAAAACCGGTATAGTTCCAAAGTCTTGGATGCTTGCCAACGTGCAGCCTGTGCCTAAAAAAGGTAGTCGTGCGTCGTGATCCAACTATCGACCTATTGCAATCACCTCCATACTCTGTAAGATTATGGAGCGTGTATTGAACATCCGCCTCTTAGCATACCTAGAAAACAATGACCTCCTGAGTGACCGTCAGTATGGCTTTCGCCGGGGTCGGTCAACGGGAGATCTTCTAGTCTAGTGTATGCTACGCATGTAAGGGGTGAAGCCATAGAGAAGCACGGTAAAGCTCTTGCCGTATCTCTCGATGTCTCTAAGGCATTTGATAGGCTCTGGCATGCTAGCCATATTGGTAAGCTTCGTTCCTACGGAATACCTACTGGTTTGTGCAACTGGATATCTGACTTCCTGATGGAACGGTTCCGCGTGGTCGACTAAAACCCGATTGCCCTAACTCAGGGTAGCTCGAATAGTGAGATGATATGATGAATAACACTATAATAAAATAAAATACTTTTATTACAGTTTTGAGCTTTTCAAAGGACATACTTGATATATAAAAAAACGATACCAGGCTTTTTAACAATCCTATAATTGATCGTATAGGAACGGCACTACGCTTTGCAACCCTGTAGGCGTGACGCAGTTACGTGATACGTGTCGTACATTACCTAATCTGTGGCCGTACCTACATGTGTGCATGCTTTATACGTGAATGATGATCGGTGAGGAGGCAATAGTAGATTGTTAACCAAGGGAAGAAAGTGACTCATTTCAGCCGAGATATTCCTGGCGATCGAACGAAGTGAGAACAATATGCCACGAGAATTAATACATTAAAATTATTCAAGTGGTCAAGAGTAGGCCAGTTCACACGGACGGACGGAACCCGGGTACGTGTATAACGCAAGAGTCAGCCATCGCTTCCCTCAATCATATTAGACGGAAAGGAATGACCAGGCTATCATTAGTTATTACTTTTTATAATTTCATTGTAGTTTTTTATTCAAAACGAAAAACCATAGAAAAAGTGTGGTTATTTTCTTTAATCTTTTCCAATCAATACCTTCCGATTGTGAATTCAGAGAACGCGTTGCAAACTTGGGCGGTTCTGGCAAAATATAATGTTAAATATTTTGTGGCTTAGTTCAAAAGAAAAGTGGGGGTATGCTACGCTAACGGAGCCTCTGATCCTTACTAATATTATAAATGTGAAAATGTATTTGTTTGTTATCTCTTCGCGCTTCAACACCTCAACCAATATTGACTAAATTAGGCATGCACCTAGATTTTGACATGAAGTAGGACATAGGCACTGTATTACGATATGGCTTACAGTAGCGCAACGCCTTTGATATCACACGATGCCGCCACCGGCGTAGGTACGAGTACTAGGCCATACTAGCCTGTAGCCAGCCTGGCACACTCGCGGAGTTTGCCACCCTTCCGTTGCTCTGCGTAAGTACATTCGTTGCACTACTGTAAGCCGCTATGTTGTAATACTGTGATACAGGCTATCTTTTATCCCGATTTTTTAAAGTGGTCCTGTTTATGTAACAGAAAATAGAGATATATCACTTTTTTGTTAAACTATTTTACGTCAAAAAAAAGCGAAGGATTGGCCTGATATTTTGCACAAATATAGAAGCGACACAGACTACTAATTAGCATAACCTGACATAGTTTCCGAACGATCTGAAAAAAAAAAGAATTTTGTTTTAAGCTCGCGAGCCACACGGCTCGCGCACCACGCAACCTAGGAGACAGTTATAGAAACTCTATCCACAAAAGCTAGTAATAGATAAACAGCTAAAATAGTTTAGCAAGTCTGATAATATAGTCCATTAAAGAAAAGACGATGATTTCGCCCCGGCTAGATGGAGCGATGATTTTTGCAAGGTTGCTAGCGACATCCGGATGCGTAGGGCAGAAGATCGGCATAAGTGGCCAAGCTTGACTATCACGGGCTTGATGATGATAAGATAAACATTGATTAAAATAGTAGCTGAAAATGAACTTGCCATATTAACATGAACTTGCCGTATTCGTATCGTTAAAACATTTGAAGTTTGTAACAAATACTTTCTGTTGTATTTTCAGCTATAACAGAGGAAAAAGATGAAAAGTCTCCAGTTGTCACCGAAATTCCTGCTACTGTAAGTATCCTTGATAACCGTTATCAAACTCATACCTAAAATACATATACGTACCTACCGTTTTATGCTATCACAAAAACAAAATTCTATGTATTAAAACATTTGCAAAATACGGTGACGGTGCACAAAACACATTTATCTACACTCATGTCGTAAATCCTTCATTTACTTATCAGAAACGCTAAGCAAATGATATACCTTTCGATGGAGCCGTGACTAAGGATCCATACAAATTTCATTTCGTTATCGCAAAGTTGTAACAAAATGAAGTTTTTTTTTTATTATTTTTACGCAGATGCTTGCTATTTGAGCACACTAGCGTGTTTCGGAACGCAACCTTGGCGGCGCGCATGCGAGGTGCGATATTACTGCAAATTTATTTTCGCGCCATTTACGTTTGTATTTTTCCTTATGCAGTTTGTATAATATGTAATTCGTTATTCGTTGTAATATATAAGTCGTTATTACAAGTTTTTTTACTAAAAACCCAGTAAAATGTCTGAAACTAATAGTGATATAATCCGCAAATATAACCTTTAATAATTGTACCATACAAAATGTCAATAATTATTACAATAAACAATGATTACTTTATTTTGTCTTTAATTTAAATTTGTTGTATGAGTGTAGATAAACTATTGTATGCAACTGTACATAATTAGTATTTAACACTCGTGTATACTTTTATGAAACTCGCTGCGCTCGTTTCATAAACCACACTCGTGTTAAATACCCCTCATTATGCAACAGTTGCATAAATAGCTATTTTATTTTTAAAGTTACTAGTATCAAATGTAATAAATGAAGTATTTATAATTTTGCACTTCATGAATCAATATAAAAATAATTAATTTACAATACAAAACCTTTGGATTGCACTTAAAGCACATCATATGTTTCTCGCACAAAACATCGTGGTGAAAGGGTGCCAAATACATAATTATACCTTGGTAAGTTTATTTCACTCTCTACTTCTATATCTAATTGAATGAAAACTTGTTACTCTTACACAAAAAGCCGATCCTAAAGTGTACTTTAAACATTTTTCAGAAGCAAAATACTAACAATCCTAAATACATTTCGGAGGACACGAATCTGGTAAAATTAGAGTCTGATCTCGAATACTACGATCAAATATTCAACGATGGTAATCATGAAATTGACGATCCAGATGATTCTCATGAGGAACTAATTAATTTACTCGATCGCGATGAAGATTATAGTGACAAAAATTTAGAAATGAACCACAGTTTTCCTCAAGTAGAAGATGTGCACAATGTTTTAAAAAGGTCGGTTTGCAAGCCAAATCAGGAGTTCCAATCCGAGTGTAATGCCTGCAAATGTGCTTCTGATGGCCTCAGTTACACATGCACACACAATGAATGTATGGAAGGCGAAACGAATAGAGAAGTTGAAGTTTTTATGGAAAATGAAGTAAGTTGACGCAAATATAGTTATATTTTTATTAAAGTTATATACTAATGCTGAAATTGCTGTGTTTCGTATTTTTTTTTATTCACAATTGGTAAACCCTTGACAACATCTCACCTGGTGGTAAGTGACGATGTAGCCGAAGATGGAAGCGGGCTTACCAATATTTCCCAACGCAATGGGGAACTGGCTATCTTAACTTCAAGCCGGAACACATCGATGTTGTTAACATTGATATTGGCGGCAAGACTTAGATAAGATGGTGGTAGCTAGCCAGACGGGCTTAGAAAATGCCCGACCACCAACCAAACCGAGTCTTACAATTAAATCTTTCTTTTAGGGCACCGACCATATAGAAAAGCATTCGGTATGCAAACCACGGGGCACATTTTACATCGGTTGTAACACCTGCCATTGCAACTACCATGGGACTGATTACTCCTGCACAAACAACCCTTGTCCGTTGCCAGAAGATGTTGAACTGTTTCATGAATTGAAGGTTTGTAACATGCATCTTTAGGTCATTTTGGGTGTTTCATTTATTTCTAAACAACATATTAGTGGTAATGGTTTGAGGATAAATACTATTTCTATTACAGGATATGAAACCAATTATTCCGTATACTGAAGATTCCCGTAACTCGTCGAAAATTTCTTCTAAGAAGAAACCATAACATGCAAGTTTAAAGAAGACAGAATCTGAATGATATTTTTGTAAAGAATAATAAAGCCTTATTTTTTATCTATGTTGTATTTATTTATTTTTGTTTTTTCTTCAGTGTTTTCAAGTAATTGATCGTTTTGATTGAACATTGCATGCCTCATCTTATAAACATTTCAATTCTAGGCCACCAAATTAGCCAAAAATGACACAAATAAAATCGTGTGCGTCGCTAATCGTATGTTCATAAAGGATTGTAATACTTGTTGGTGTAATGAGGATGGAACCAGTTACTTTTGTACACGAAGAGTTTGTGTTTCTCCTGATGATTCCAATGACGATGAAGAAAAACCTGAGGTGAATTTGATAGTACCTACACATGAAAATGCTTAAGGTTGGAGAATAACCGGTATCAGCTTTAGCTATGTTTCTATCTGAGATTACCGAATTGCGTACTATTTGATTTTTATTGCCTTTTTTATGACGCTTTATGAGAGTTGTGTTAAAGTGTCTCAGGAAGTGCAATCTTTCTTAGATATCTTAGCTCATTTGAAGCGCTTATTTTCTTTTGTTGCAATTAGTTTCGGTGGTGGTCATAAGTTTTGTTTCCTGTTCGAAATTCTCTTTCCGTACACATTCAGCTCTTTGTGGATTTTAATCCAAAAATTGTACATGAGGATGCAATTTATATTTTTCTTGTGGTATTTTTATTTATTCCATTTTTAATTTTAACTGGAGGTGGTGGCCTAACTCTTTTTATTTGCGTTTTCCTACAGTTGTTTACTGAAATCACCTTTAGCCTGTATTTTTTAAATTATCATCTCATTCTCTTTTTGGTGCTATTTAAAACTTACTTTAAGTTAATTAATAATTGAATCATTGAACATCATTGTCTTGAATGTAATCGTTATGAGCAGGAGCTTCGAGTTATAATGAAGGAGTGTCGGCCAGACGAGGTGTTTGAACTAGGTTGCAACATGTGCAGATGCAACCCCGATGGGAAGTCATTCTCTTGCACTAGAAGAGCGTGTGTGGAGCCAGTTGACGAGGAGCAAAAGGTCCGACACTGAATATTGCTTCAATTTTTTTTTAATGGTTGTGTTGGTGCTGGTGGTTCTTACTTTGGATTTCTGGTTGTATTTTGGAGTTTAAGTTTCTTAAGAGACGTTCACTAAGCGTCGAATCGGTAACCTTCATGATCTTTATTTTTGCACATAAAATTATTCACTAAGTCTTGTTTTTTTAATTCTATCTCTTTTTCTACTATCTTTTAGGTTATTGGTTTGATTTAATTGTTTCATAAATTTTCTTTAATCGATTTTTTAGTGGTCATGTGATATACTACAGTATCATATTATTACTTAACTATCGCCATTGTTGTTGATATGATTTTAATTCTAACCTAAATGTTAACTTTTCATGTTTTTCAGAATTCAACCATTTCAAGGAAAACCAGGGGTGTCACTCAGGTAAAAAGCATTATTTTTTATTCCTTTTCATATCTTTTAGAACAAGAACTATGCTAAATGCGTCAAGTTGATCGGAGCTAGGACTAGGAAAACACGTGCAGGTGAGATTACAGCTGGGATAGTAAATGCGGGTGCGGTGCCTCTCCACATACTTTTCAACCGACTTCCAAAAAAGAGGAGGTTCTCAATTCGACTGTATTTTTTTATGTTTGTTACCTCAGAACTTTTGACTGGGTGAAAAGATTTTAATGATTCTTTTTTTAATTGAAAGCTAGTGCTTTACTTGTAGTTCCATATAAATTTTATCAAAATCGGTGTAGTACTTTATTAGAAAGTTACAAAAACCAAAAATAATAATGCAAAATTGTACTAAGTTGTTGCGATGGAAGTCAGTTTTTTTTAATGTGTTTAGCGTTTTCAATTATTAAATTCACAATTGATAAGCCCTTGGCATCATCTTATCTGATAGTAAGTGACGATGATACTGAAGATGAAAGCAGGCTCACCAAGATTCCTCTAACGTAAAGGGGAACTGGCTTTCATATTCATGCCGGAACAGATCAATGTTATTAACATTAACGCTTTGGCGGCAAAATTTAGTTATGATGTTCAAACCACCACCAAACCGAACCACACCTTTCTTGCACCTATATGCATGAGAACCTGTGCAATGCAACTGTCTTCGAGGGTGTGCAGTGAGCGAGCTGCAAGCGGCTCTATGACGTGGAAAAAAGGAGCCTATATGTTAATCCAGATTCTAATCTGTCTACCTACCACACTTCATCCAGCTCCGTTCAGCTATTGTGGCGTGATTGAATAAAAAACATCCATCCATCCAAACTTTCCACATTTACAATATTAGTGTGATGTTGATGATTTAGGGCCTGTTAAATAGGGCTTCGATTTGTTACACAACTTGAAATACTTATTTTATTTAACTTGGGTTTTTTGGGAAAATTCTTAAATTTGACAAGTATTCCTCCTACCAGCTCTTGTAACTTTTTGTTTGCTTCTTGTTTCATATCATTCGAACGCATCGCAACTATATTTTTAATTTCACAGACGGGTTCAAAAAACTGCCAACCTGGGCAAGAATTTCGAATGGATTGCAACCAGTGCCTCTGCGACAACGAAGGCCAGGAATTCTCCTGCACCAGAATCGACTGTAACGGTCAAAACAACAACGAAGCCTCAGCCAGCGCTAGAGCTAAAAGAGGTCAGTTTTCTGGTTTCAGAGACATAGCGGGTATAAGGAACAGGTTTCCAAAAAAACTTATACTTCTACCTTACTAAGATAATCGGCGTAAACAAAAATTTCAGGAAGGTAATGTAAAACAAGAAACAGAGTTTGTTTATTTTTCTCCTACGCAATGAAATGCGAAGCCGCGCCAATGCGACGCACACGCATAGTGAGTTTGTGATCAATGGCCGGCCGAGTTTTGCATACATTGCCGTTTTTTTTTCTAAAAAAAAATATACAAAACCATACATTTCCTGAAGAAAATTCCAGTGAAATATGACTCAGAATCATGAGCTGATAGAACCCTATCAGTTTTCCGAAACCTGTCCCTTCATCATCATCATCATGTCAGCCGAAAACGTCCACTGCTGGACAAAGGCCTCCCCCAAGGATTTCCACGACGATCGGTCCTGCGCCGCCTGCATCCATCGGCTTTCCGCGATTTTCACCAGGTCGTCGGTCCACCGCGTGGGAGGCTTGCCTACGCTACGTTTTCCGGTACGTTTACCTGTCCCTCACACCCTATATACTATACAGGTTTCCAGGACATACACACATACATGTAGCAGTCGTGGCTCAGTGTGACTTACTTGGTTGGATCGATCACGCAGGTTAACCGACCTGAAGCACGCGCATTACCTGGATGGCTTTGACTGTTAGTGGAATTTTTCTCGACCGTTCCCGTGCTTTGTAAAGCCGTTAGTGCTAGTCGCTATCACTAGATGGTACTCGTTAAACCGTGTCAGTCTATACAGGTTTCCAGGACATACACATATAAATGTAGCGGTCGTGGCTCAGTGTGACTTACTTGTTTGGATCGATCACGCAGGTTCACTGACCTGAAGCACGGTCATTACCTGGATGGCTTTGACTGTTAGTGGAATTTTTCTCGATCGTTTCCGTGCTTTGTAAAGCCGTTGCTGCCGGTCGCTAACACTAGATGGTAATAGTTAAGCCGTGTCAGTTGCCTTATAGGCGGCTTGAAAATATTTCTGACAGTGGGTTCTTCACTAACTCTAAAACCTCCACTAACCCAGACTTGGCCCCCGTGCGTGGAGTATGGCCTAACTTTCACGAGTTTGGTAAGGGAGCCATGCCCAAGCAGTGGAGATGTTTATGGTTGTTATCATCACATCAGCTCATATATACGTCCCCACCGAGGGGCTCGAACCTACCCTGAATTAGGGTGATCGGGCCTTAGTCGACCACGCGGGCCCAGAGCGTCGGTGCCGCAACGGCCAGGGCCGCTACCTCCTATCCAGGAAGTAGTGGTTCCAGTTCTGCCACGTACCAATGTGTTTTCGAATTTCGATCTCATATGTATGTCTATCCGACGCTCTTACGGTGAAAGAAAACACCGTGAGCAAACCTGCACATGCCTGCGGAGAAACTCGAAGGTTGTGTGTGAAGTTGACTATGGTTATTAACGCTATAGATTTCCTACGCGATCAAATCAGGAATGAGGAAATCCGTAGAAAAACCAAAGTAACCGACATAGCCCTCAGAATCACTTAACTTAAGTGGCAGTGGGCGTGGCACATGACTCTTAGAACAGATGACCGTTGGGGCAGTAAAAAGTTCTCGACTGGTGCCGCGCACCAGAAGTCGTGGCGTAAGAAAGCCTCCCAGTCGGTAGACTTATAACGACTGGATGCAATCCTTGGGGGACGTCTTTGTCCAGCAGTGGGCTTCTTTTGGCTTACATGATGATGATGAGACTCTGTGGCTTTACAGTTGATGATAGATCACTTTTGTTACCGACCTTGTCATTTTATCTATCAGTATAATGTGATTGCTTCAGATGCTGTAACCTCTACAAAAGTAGAAATGAAATGCGTCCCAGGGAGCGTCTTCGATAAGGAATGCAACGTTTGCCGCTGCACCAGTGACGGTGGGCATGCAGTCTGCACTAACAAGAGATGCAGTATCCCTGCCAGTAACCAGGAGGACGATAAAACTGGTGGTAAGTGTGGCACGTGGTTTGGTTAACAACTATCGTTAAGTCTTCTCAAAGAGTTCATAATAACAGGTGATGCAAAATGACGTAAATGTGCCATTACAGTCGACTCTCGTTAATTCGAAACTCGAGGGACTCTTAAAATATTTCGAATTATCGAGTGTTTAAAATATCAAATGGTTCGAAAATTTCTCGGGTATATAGTTTTCAATTTACTGTGCCAATCTAAGCAAACGAAAAGCGGAAGTGTGTGTCAAACTAATCATAACTATTCACAACAAAAACAAAGGCTCGTGTACGATGATACAAGTTTGAACTTGTCTCAAAATTTACTTACCTACCTCTGCAAGCTCTGCAATCTTTCTGTCTCTTTCTCTCTGCAACTTTTAATCGTCGAGTGTTTGACGCCGATGAGTTCGAATCAACGCGTCGTTTTGTTACGTAGCAATGATTTTTTCGTTTGAATTTCCAAGTGCATAAAAATGTATTGATTTAGTTCGAAATACAGGGTGTAAATTTGCATTCTTGCAATATTCACGGTGGTTAATATATAGCTGATACTGAATACAAATCATTAATAAAATCGACACTTTTTTAAATTGTTTTTAATGATATTTTTTTAAATCGACAATACCAAGTTCACAACACTAAATTAAATCGAATTCGCTCAACACTATCCGCAAGACCGACATCGATTGCGGCGTACTTAAAAGAGTCGGTCTCACTTAAAGCACGAAGGGACCGCGTTTGTCAGTTCAGTTCAGTAGCCGCCGCGCTTCCTTTAGACATACTTGTGTACTCGTATACTGCGCTCTCTCGCTTGCAGCGCAACGGCAATCAGTGGGCAGGACGTGGAGGCCCCGTGGCCCGTGGCCTGGCCAGCACAACCCCCGGACCTTACCCAGCTGGATTATTACTTGTGGGGCGACGTGAAACGTCTAGTGTACAAGGAGGAAATTGAAAGTGTGGTTGAGTTACATGAGAAAGCTTTAGCAGCGTTCGAAACTGTAAAATAGAATACTTTTGTTTTACGTAAATTAAAGCGTAATTCGCGTCGGCGTGCTCGACTGTGCCTCGCGCAGGACGGTAGTCATTTCGAACAGTTACTGCGTAGCACATAAACTAGTTTATATATTTTTTTTAGTTTTTGTAAATTTTTGTTTATTTATGTGTAAATAGGCTGATTTCAGACTTTTAACTATACGCCAAAAATACCTAAAAGTGCATTGGTACATGCATGCGAACAGAAAGTGGTAAAAATTGTAAAAAATGTGTTTTTGAAGGTCCTAAGCTCTTAAAGTAGGAAGGAAAATTTGAAATCAGCTGTGTACGAATGAATAATTAAATGAGGGGTGAATGAACTGTCCATTTATGAGTTGACGTCACAGTCGCGTAGGGTTTGTTCCACTGGGAACCTACACAAAAATGGTTTATTCTTACGTGAACTTCAACACAATTTCATGTAATAACTTTTTATCTTTCAAATATCAGACTTTTTGCATAAGCTGAAGTGATTTGTACAATTGTAAACTACCGCCTCCATAAATATTGCAAGAATGCAAATTTACACCCTGTATAAAGAGATTTTCTAGGGAACTCGTGATAACTTTGAATTATAGAGAGGTTCGAATTATCGCAGGTTTGAATTAACGAGAGTCGACAGTATTTTGGTAAATTGTGTTTTAACATTTTTGTTGCATACACATAGAGAATTAGTGGACAGCAAGCAATGAAGACATAACTCACAGAATCGCTAAACTGAAGGGGCAGTGGGCAGGGCATATAGCTCGTAGAACAGATTGTCGTTGAGGTAGTAAAGTTCTCGAGTGGCGACCGCGCTCCAAAAAAGTTAACGTAGGCAGCCCTCCTACATAGTGGACTGAAGACCTGGTAAAGGTCGCGAGAAGTTGCTGGATGTGGGCAGCGCGGGACCGGTCGTCGTGAAAATCCTTGGGGGAGGCTTTCGTCCAACAGTGGACGTATTTCGGCTGATATGATGAAGCAATGAAGAATGCGGAATTATTGTTACTACTTTAATTTGCCAATCTATCTAAATAGAGGGCAGAATTTTGTAACTGCACCTGGAGGGAAAGTACTTTAAATACTGGAGATAACAAATTTTACTAAAAGGAACATTTATTTATTTTTAAAAAGATGCCAAACTGCATTCAAAGATTTTTGAATATACGCTTGCCTCACCCGGGAATCGAACCGGCTGTTCTTTTAGGCCGCCAATCGATAGGATCATTCATGAGGATCAAAATATTTTGATTGAACGAAAAAAAACGAGTAAAGTAACTAATTAGTTGCTAAAATGTGCTCAATTTTGTAGGATACACAAATTTATTCTTTTAAAGAATTCATTTCGATTAACTTTTATTAGCGAGTACTCAATATTAAAAAAAAAAATCAAATAGCTTAACAAAATGAAAAGAAAACCATGAAATCTAAACTTATTTTAATTGAAAGAAAAAAAAACGAGTAAAGTAACTAATTAGTTGCTATAAAATGAGCTCAATTTTGTTGGATACACAAACTTATTCTTTTAAAGAATTCATTTCGAGTAACTTTTATTAGCGAGTACTCAAAATTTAAAAAAAAACTCAAATAGCTTAATAAAATGAAAAGAAAACCATGTAATCTAAACTTATTTTAATTGAACGAAAAAAAACGAGTAAAGTAACTAATTAGTTGCTATAAAATGAGCTCAATTTTGTTAGATACACAAACTTATTCTTTTAAAGAATTCATTTCAAGTAACTTTTATCAAAAATAAAAAACAAACTCAAATTACTCGTAGAACAGATAGCCGTTGGGGCAGTGAAGTTCTCGAGTGGCGACCGCGCACCGGAAAACGTAGCGTAAGTAGGCCCCCACTCGGTGGCCCGATGACCTGGTAAAGGTCGCGGGAAGCCGCTAGATGCGGGCAGCGCAGATCTGGTCATCATGGAAATCCTTGGGGGAGGCCTATGTCCGGCAGTGGACGTCCGTCGGCTGATATGATGACTCAAAATTTACAGTTCGTCGTAGGGTTCCGTACATCCAAGCGAAAGACGGCGGCTGCCTGGTGTTGCACTTAGCATCACCCGCGATCACGAGTAGGGCATTTAGATTTTTACCTACGGACGTGTGCGACGCGACCTTCATTCACATCTGGAATCAGATGTGCAGGTTTCTTTACGATGTTTTCCTTCACCGTTAAAGCAAATCGGTAAGTACTCGCGCTAAGGAGTCCGAACTGAATGCCAAAAAAAACATATTTTAGTCGCTCGCGTTGATGTCTTTTGTTTGTAATGTTAATGGGTACCATTGTCTACATGTCATCATTACAGCTCATATACGTCCCCACCGAGGGGCTCGAGCCTACCCTGAATCCGGGCGATTAGGCCTTAGTCGACCACGCGGGCCCAGTGCGGGTTGGTCGACTTCACACACAACCTTCGAGTTTCTTCGCAGGCGTGTGCAGGTTTCCTCACGATGTTTTCCTTCACCGTTAAAGCAATCGGTAAGTATGTACGTAAGTTTTTGAAAAACTCATTGGTACATTGGCCGTCCAGATTTGAACCCGGTACCTCTGGTTAGATGGACCGAGTCGTTACCGGTTGAGCCACCGACGCCTTGTCTACATGTACTACCTCCTTAATCATTGTATCTTTTTTTTCCTCTTATGTTGTGCAATAGTGTTTTCAATCAATCAATCATTGTCCTTATGCTATGTAGTTGTAAGGAGATGTGTGGTGATACAGAACCCTCGGAGTGCTCAAATTCGCACATGCCCGATATTTTTGCTATACGTCAAAGATAATCATCATCATCATCATATCAGCCACAAATCGTCCACTGCTGGACAAAGGCCAATATAATAAAGGCCAAGATAATAGGGGATCGGATTGCTAGTCATTTGAGTTACTTTTTATGATCTGTCAAAAACGAAATTTTGTTCTAAAAATGTTTGAAATAACCACAAGTGACGTCATAGATTTTTAGCGTCATTGACGAACTTATTTTGTGAATTTGATCAAATAAAAATTGAAGACGTGATGGAAAAACAAAACGAGTAAGGTTTTTTGAAATTTCAAGAGGAGAGCAAGTTAGGAAATTAATTTCAGAATTTATTTTTGATGCAGTCCGATCCTCTATTGCAAATTACTAACGTAATCCTATAGACCCTTGGGTAAAACTGCTTTATCTTGTACAATTGGATTTGTAAGTTTATTTCATGGTTTTCCTTTCATTAATTTACCGTGTTGGTTAAAGAGATTTGATCCTCATGAATGATCCTATCCATTGATGCTATAAAAGTATAGAGTGTGATTTTAGCCGTTTCGATTCTTAACAAAAATCTTTAAATGCTGTTTTGTATATTTTTAAAAATAAAGGAATGTTTCCTTTGAGTAAAAATTTGCTTTCTCCAGTATTTTTTAAAATTAAAAATTTGAGTGCGTTTGACTGCACCTAACCTGATGGTAAGTTTAGGGTACTTCCCCTCCATGTGCGGCTACAAAATTCCACTCTGTATTACAAAACAAAGTCGGGTTAATTACACCATTTATAACTTAAGAACTTTTGATTTGTTGGAAGTATCTCCGTCCCGAATAACAGAAAACCTAATTATTAAAACATGGAAAAATTCGCAATTTTTAATTTGTTTTAGCACGCTCATATAAGCTTCACCTGTATGTATGTATGTTTGTAACCAACCCTTTGCACTCGATTTGGACTCACTTTAAACGGACAGATTTAATTCAATCTTTGTAAATTTATCAAGAATCAGTGACAATACAATAATTTCATAAGTATCTCATTGTCCTGAAATAAAAATTGAAAAATAAATATTATTTAAAAAACACGCTTTTGAAAGTACATTGAACTAAAAAGTTAAAAATAATTCTCAATATTATATTAAGAAAACAATAATGAACTAATGAACGAAAAATACTAGTATTATTGTAAAAAAAGCGTGGGGAAGCGCCATATTTTTCGTATATCGGGCAACTGTTTTTTTTTTGTCACCGCCACGATGTGATGTGATCCACCCACGAGAACCAAGTTCAGATCGATTATGTATTGGTATTTTGCATATATTGTGAAAATAGCGTAAGGCATATTATCGACATTTGACATGTTTACTATATTAAATAACTTATGTATTAAAATTGTTTGCACAGCGCCAGAAGTAGACCCAAACTTCCGCTGCAACCCTGGAGAGCAGTTCAAACGCGGCTGCAAAGACTGCTCGTGTTCTGCTGACGGCAAAAGCATCTACTGCACCGTCCGCTATTGTGACCAAGACATCACACCAACGCCTAGTTCGCATCACCAAAAGAAATAAAGCGAAAATATCACCAATTTGTCAGGGTATAACTGAATAAAAAGAATTTCGCATATACTTAGACGACTTTATTTTAAGATGAGTTCGACAGTCTCGGACAATCCGTATCCTATTTAAGTTAGGTAGGTACTATCTATTAATTTTTTAGCACTAAAAAAATCTTAGAAACTTTAGTATTACACTAATGTATTAAACGACTTAATTTTAAGTTAAGTAAGGTAAGGTTATCTTTGTAATAATCAGATCATAGTCCATCATAGAGTTTAATAATTTACAACACAATGTTACTTACTGAATTTATTTTGTATTTCAACATTCGTTTCATTCTTACATACTTATAATGTGTTTTTCATTCTTCTGTTAATTGAAAATTAAAATTATTGTCAGTCGAATCATATTATGCATTTGGCGTTTCTCACCACACTGGTTGTGTTTAGTTTATGTCTCCTACACCCGCTTGCCACAAACCACGAACCACAAGCGTCTACAAACTCTCGGCAAACTGAGGCGAACCAAATGTCGATATCCACACGCTTGTGGACGCTTGTCGAGTGCACAAAAACCGACACTCAATCCGAGCGTCGGCAAGCGCTCGCAATCCTTCGCGAGCCGAGCCAAGTGCCTCGCTCTACATGCTTGTGCTTGTTGTGGCTCGTCAAGCATGTGGAGGCTCCATTAGATATTTTGACGTGAGTTCGATGAACGTCTTCCTCGATCCAGGCGGGTATTCCAGAAAAATAGCGTCACCAAAAACGTGTACTTTCCAGGGCTTCGTACGGCTAAACTATAGCAGATAGAAAAATAATAATTATAAGACCGCCTATCAGATCCATTCGGCGACGTGTCAAAAATATATATATATTTGAACTCGCCTCATCGCTCGCCAAGAACGTCATAGACCGTACAAATGACCCCTAAAAATTATCGAGTTCACGAAAAAACTAGCGATAGTTCCCACCCCAATTTTTTTTTCACTGGAATTAATAAATTAACATAACCGAGATGTTACTGACGAAATCGACGAATTGAATCTTAATGATTTGTTTGTAAATTCACACCGATTGAGTTACGTTTAACTATTGACAGTTTCAAAAGTATTCGAGAATGTTATAGTTTATAGTCACTAAATAACTACTTATGTATTTATGTATGCGGGCAGCCAGGTGCGGTCGTTGAGCCTATGTTCAGCAGTGGACGTGTTTTGGTTGATACGATGATGGATGTATTATGTCAGAATCCATCATCGAAATATCCACGATTGATAAATCTTAGTAAACAAAGAGAAATCATTAACTTTTATTAATTTACTTATTTAAGGCGAAACCCTTTCAGAAAATAATGCAAACCCCGAAATCGAGGGTTGGAAAAAATCATTTTTGTGCGGTTAAAACTGCAATACAGTTATCAATTTTTTAAATAAATTTATTACAATATGTCTGCTACAAAGTGTAGGAGGGCAAAACACGATTTGATAAAATTTTTTCTATAGTAAAAAATTGCAAAGTTCGCTAGAATTTTGTAAATTTTTGCTGTTTCATCCCACAAAAACCAGTTTTACTTCACTACAGTTAGACATAGCACTTTATTTTTTCTCTCTCTTATTCCTCAATAAAATCCTGACATATTGTCGGACTCACTTTTTTGCAAAAATGCCTATATCTAAATTAAAAAAATAATTGAAAAAGTGCATAAAAGTGTGGTTATTTTCTTTACTCCTTACACGTATAGAAAAAAACAGAGACAACTATTCTGAACAATACCTCGCCTTAAATACCTTATTATATTTTGATAGCACGCAGCCCCGATTTACTCGAGTTCATAAATATTTAATTTTAAATATATTTACCTTTAATGTGGATAGTCTAAGAGTATGATAAGTTCTGTTAGCGCTAACAGTGAAGAAGAGAAAATGTCAAGAAGTTGGTTTGTGTTGTATGAAGGAACAATTGTCTTCTTATGTGTTTATATTTAACTTTGGTAATTATTTTGTGTAACTTTCAGTATATCTTATTGTTCTTTAGGTTTTAATTATCATCTCGGCTAGAGTGTGGGGGTAAAACGTACCTATATTTTTATATTGTAGTGTTCTATGTGGCCTAGTGTAGTAGGTACCTACATCTCGTAGAAAATCGACGTTATTTGCAAATACATTAATAAGATTAGATGTGAATTAAGAAATACTGACAAATAAATAAATCAGTTTCAATTTTAACTTTTGTTTTACTGATAACAATATTCTGTTTTGTTTAGGGGCGACTTAAGAAAGAGGAGATCGTTGAGGTTTTTTTGTGAACTTTCATTTTGATCTTTGATTATTACTCCCTAGTGGCGGCGCAGATCCGTCGATAAAAATACCGGTGAACTGTTTTCCGGTAATCCACGCACACCGAGAAAAATTGCATGACAGGTGCGGGTGTAAGACAGTGGTTGTCACGCACCCAAGCATAAAAAGCTGGCCCATTTTTATGGCAGTGATGACTAGGATAGTTCTTTAAGTAGAAATTTCGAAAATACTTGGCGTTTAATTAGCATAAAAATTTCCTTGCAACAAATCTAGCGCCGAACTTTGCTTATCGGAAGTAAGTTTGATGTCGCACTGAGTGTCTAGATGAGTATCTAAATGCCCACTTGCAAATTCACTATTACGAGACTTGTGTTACGAGGCAACAAATGTGTTCCGAATGGCTAAACTTTTTTAATAAGTATTGTTTTTTTTAGATAAACGAAAAGCTTGCTGATATATGAATAATTTATCTCTTAGTTACTAGTTTCATGCTCGGTAAAAACAATTCGGAGAAAACTAATTTCTACGAAACAACTCCAGATAAGATGATTTATTTAAAATTATGTACATCAACAATTTTGCGAACAAATAAACAAGGCTGAAGATATATACAGCGAATACCCAAATTAACTTATTATATTTTTCGCTGGTATCCTGTCAAGACGTGTTGTGTAGTGACATCGTATTTAACAGTTATTACAGGACAATCATTAACGGACGGTGCTTATATTTAGATTTGGATCACAATAATTTTCTTAAGGTAAGATTTTCAATCCACACTTCACTAAAGTCGTACAGTCGACTCTGTCTAAAGGTTCTCTCATCCCCTCCATGCGTATTTATTCCTATATGCGCGTTGCAGATGCGCAATAGAAAACATAAGTCTTTATAGACATTTAAAACGCGCGCATAAATTGTACATTCTGATTGGTTATTAGTACTCAAGGGTGACACATTTTGCAAATGCAGTTTGATGCAGTAGGACTTAATGCCAGTCGTATTTTGTTCCGGGTCTGTCTAAGAGCCAGTTATTGTTAATGTCAAATGAATTTTATTCCAGCAGCTTATTGTTCCAGACTTAAATTATGTCAGTTATGGTTTGAAACAAATGTAATTCAAGTTTGTGACTTATACACTTAAATCTATCTAGACTTAGTAACAATAGTTCTTTGAGACTTATAAATTTTGCTCCTTTGTCATTTTAAGCTATACTCATTTTGTTACATTAGTACTTTGATCCTTCCTAAGATACTGCCAATGTCATTATGTTCTAGTTGGAGTTAGTTACATTCACACTTTGAGCCAGATACTTAATATTACCAGCACACCTTGTTGCGGTCGTTGTTCACGACTTCATATGTTTGTGCCCGTCGCTGTTTAGCACGTAATAACTTAATGCCAGGAATTGTATGTGACATTGTACAAAACTATTTCATTGTAGATTTCTGATAATAAAGTAGATTTCAGGGGATATCTTAAAACATTAATGTTATTTATATGATGTTATTGAAAATCTACTTTATCAACAATAATGGTAATATTTTCTAGTCGATAATAGTTTCATAAAATGTCACATAGAATGCCTGGCGTAAAGTTATTGCGTACTAAACAGCAACGGGCACAAACATATCAAGTCTCCAACAACGGCGGTAACAAAGTACGCTGGTAGCATTCAATATCTGGCTCAAAGTGTGAATGTAACTAACTCCAACTAGAACATAATGACATTGGCAGTATCTTAGGAAGGATCAAAGTACTAATGTAACAAAATGAGTACAGCTTAAAATGACAAAGGAGCAAAATTTATAAGTCTCAAAGAACTATTGTTACTAAGTCTAGATAGATTTAAGTGTATAAGTCACAAACTTGAATAGTTTCTCACATCATATGCATTTAATTACATTTTTTACAAAACATAACTGACATAATTTAAGTCTGGAACAATCAGCTGCTGGAATAAAATTCATTTGACATCAACAATAACTGGCTATTAGACAGACCCGGAACAAAATACGACTGGCATTAAGTCCTACTGCATCAAACTGCATTTTAGGACAAAAATGTGTCACCCGTCGATGTTTATTCTGATGATGGAAAATCTAGACTAATTGTATAGGAAACCCGTGTAGTCCAACAGGTAGAGTTCCGAATTCGAATGTTAGGACAGAAAAATTACGAAAGAGCTACGTTGACTGTAAATCTGGTTTATTATTACGAAACTATATGGCTTTAAGGTGTGAACTTTAGTACTGTTACCAAGTGTGAATTTTAGTAGTGTATCAATTGCTGAATAAGAATGAATTTTGGAAGATCCATACATTAATTGATGTCGATTGCATAAGCTTTTCCGATAATGAATTAAATTACTGATCAAAGTCCTGAGCTACGACTTCATCAGCAACGGAGCTCTCTGATGATTTTTCAAAGTCCTACCTTTCGTCTTCAGTACTCTATCTGTTGACAGGGTGACGCTCTATCTAGAAAGTAAATAATCAAAGAATCTCATTGTAATACATGTTGCAGGAAATTTCTTTTAAGTATAAGAATACTTGTGCCAGAAAAATCCACTCTTCCATAACTAAGAAAAAACATACAGAGATACAATTAAAAAATTAAACCAAAAACAACAATACTCTACAAATATATGCGCTACGTATTAATAAGCGCGCGTGTGTAAGTATTTAAATATAAATAAAAATTAATATTCTGGGACAAATCACACATGGTCATCTGGCCCCAAAGTAGGATAACTTGTGTTATGGGACCCGGAGACTGATATACATACTTATATACGTTTAAATACATACATATATAGATATGTAACCCCCAGACACAGAGCAAACAAATCTACTCATCACACAAATGTTTGCCCCGGGTGGGGATCGAACCCACAACCCTTGGATCAGTAATCAAGAGCACTAAACACTGAGCCACCGAGTCAGCCATTTATGTGTGCATATGCTATAGTGTGTGTGAATTTATTGTGTTTGTGTGTGTGTTGTGTGTGGGTGTTAATCATCATTATTAATTATCACGACATATGTTGCCGGGGCGGCTGCAGAGTTTGCGGCCATTAAAAAAGAGGATAAGTATAGCACACTTCGTGACAAATACATATTTATTCCATTTGCGGTAGAGATAGCGGGGAGCTAGAGTGTGGAGGCAGGTCGACATCTGAGGGAGACGGGGAATCGCCTATTATAGTTCAGATGGGCTTTGATACCACACCGGATCGCCCCCGGATGCTGTCCATAGCCATTCAGCGCGGAAATGCAGCTAGCTAGTGTTAATGCAAAGTATATATATTGTTATGGGCACCTTTGCACCGGGTATGACGAGGGATGGGTTATTTCAGGTGTTTTATTTTAGGTATTTTAGGTGTTCCATTTTAGGTATTTTAGGTGTTTTATTTTAGGTATTTTAGGCATTTAATTTTAGGTGTAATTTGTAATTAGTGTGAAATTATTTTTAGGGCTGATTAATTTTTATACAGTATTTTTATATTTTCCACTCAATAAACTGCGCTTCCGTTATTGGCGTAATGACTGATTTTTATAACCGCAGAAAATTAAAATTTTAAAATTATTGGAAAATAAGCAGTGTGAAGCGCTTAGCAAAAAAATCAGGAAAATTATTCCCGCTTAATTTTTTGGCCTGAAAAAAAGATATGTTAAAAAAGATTAGATTAACTTGACTCGATCATAAGAAATCTCAAACATAGCATAAATTGAAGAAAAGTAAAATAAAGCAAAGCCTGTAAACATTTGTAGGAAAAAATATTTCTTTTAAACAAATTTATATCATAATTTACTTCTTTTCAAACTATATACGTACTTACTTACTTACTTACTTTCACTGGCTCAGCGACCCAAACAGGATCTTAGCCTCCGACACCAAAAGTCGCCACTCGTCCCTATTCTGCGCCTCCTCACGCCAATTGGGTCTCTGGAGGGCACTCAGGTCCTTCTGCGCCTCATTGATCCAGCGGTACCTGGGACGCCCGACCGGACGTTTCCTTGAAACTATATACGTAGTCTATGTTTATTCAAATTTAATTGAGTTTACTTTTTCTCTACTTTTCAATGAAAAAACACTGAAAAAGTGCAAAAGTTATGTTATTTTCTTTACTCTTTACACGTAAAGAAAAGAAAACGTTGGGCGCCAGTATAACACGATTTCATAGGTAGTGGGCGTGGGTTTAAAAAGAAGTTCGTGAACAATTTATTTTATTGGTAAAAAAAATAAGAGTAAAAGACATGAAAACAACATAAAAATAAGGAAAACAATATACACCGAAATTTTAAAACACAATTCACAAAATACAAACTAAACCTTATCCAAAATGGGTATTTTTTAAGAAAGAATTACTTAGTTATTTAATTTAATTTATTAGAAAATATGAAAAATGATGAAAATATTTTGATTTTTCAGTGAAATTGTCAGATGGATGACAGCGCATGCATGAAAACGAAATAGATGGAATAAAAAGAAGATCGAATGAAAGAGAACGAATAACAGCGCACCGCGCTACAACTCTTTACACGTAAAGAAAAATACAGAGACAACTGTTCAACCAATGCCTCACCTTAACACCCCATAACGTCCCCACTGTTGGGGCAAGGGTCTATTTCCAAACTCAAAAAGGTTGGGCCCCGTCCGGTCCGGATTAGTGGAGTTTGTAGTTTTCTTGAAGCCACCAATAAGTCCCTCTAACAGGGCTTCACGACTGCCATCCAGTGATAGCAACCGGCAACACCGGCTTTACGTGCCTCGCGTAGCACGAAAACGGTCTAGATAAATGCCACTAATAGTCTAACCCATCCAGGTAATGACCGTTTCTTCTGATCAGTTAACCTGAGTTATCGACCCAACCACGCAAGTTGCATACTGAGCTGTGACAGATTTTTAATCTTTATCAAAGTATATATTATATTAGTACTTACATACAGTATGGACACTCCCTGCCGCTCTCTAGATTGCGACCTCACCCGCTCGTCACCCAGATTGATACAGATTGGTTACCGTTTTCGCCGCAATTTTGTTTGTTCCGTCCTTAGTTTTTTGAAATGTCATTTCTGGCCTGTTGTATGAAGTGTCCAGGGTGTGCCTATAAAAAGGTTAGTTCCTCAACACTTAAATAAACCAACTAGATTAAGATTTTCCTAAATTAAAACCGCCATAGCGTCAATCTAAAATGAATCAAAATTACCCTGAGAACGTTTAATTGGCCATTTTATTGGTCGTAAACCTGATTACTATTTTTCCAGATCAAAGCATTTCTAAAAATATTGACTACTAATGAGTGTTTGTTGAAATGTTAGTTCAGATGTTTGGATTGTGTTTTCATTTTGTATTTTTGTTTATATTCACCGTTGAATCTCATCTAGGTAAGTACAAATGCAGTAGGAATGTAAGTTATGAAACAGCCTACATGAAGGGTTATCATTTGAGAGTTGAGACACTTTGTAAATATGTCTCAAATGATAACGCTTATACAGGGTGAAACAAAATTGGTGTAGGTCCCGTTAACTGGGGCTTCTACTCATCATACTGAACAACTTTTGTTCTACGACTTTGCTGAAATCGCAAAAAATGGTATAAGTCTTTATACAAATCTATCAGCTGATCGACCAATTTTGTGCATTTGAGAATGGAGGGGCCAACTTTTTTTTTGGGAGTTGTTTATGGGTCTCTAGGGGCAAGTTGTTCAGTATGATGAGTAGAACCCCCTGTTAACGGGTCCTATACACATTTTTGTTACAGCCTGTATAAATAAAGGTTTTTTTAGGAAATAATATCTCTCCCTAACTTGTATATTTTTGTGTTTGGTTCTTTAACATTCTTGCGTTTGCATTTTTCTTTAAATTCATTCAAACTCAGTAGTTTCACATTTACATAGTTATGGACTAATATATATACTTAGTATACTATGGTATACTATAGTTATGGTATACTTGCCGTCCGCCGTTGTTTTCGATTTCCCCGTGGGAATAAGACTTTTTTCCGGACCTAACCTAACCTATATGTGTGCCAAGTTTCATCCCGATTCGTCCAGTGGTTGAAGCGTGAAAGAGTTACAACCATCCATAGATACATACATCCATATATCCATACATACAAACATTCACATTTATAATATGATGAATGATTAATGGGATGACTTAGCAAAGAAAGAACATTTTTATTTGTTTTGATTATTTTTATAAAATTTAATGTTGACGGTTAACTTTTTGACTTACCGTTTAAGTTTTTTACCTGACTACGGCGAAGCAAAAAGGAGTGTTGATGATTTTTACCGGTATGTATATTAATCTGTCCTCTCGTTTTTCTTAAACTAGTAAACCTCCAACCTCCAGAAGAGTAGGTGCGACACGGACGTCTTACATAATTTTCGTCTTGTCCATGTTCATTCTAAGGCCTACTTACTGAGAGGCTCTACTGAGGCTATCAAGCATTGTGCCTAAGTCGTCCATAGTCTCAGCCATGGTCACGATATCGTCAGCGTATCGAAGGTGGGTGATGTACTCGCCGTTGATATTGATGCCGAGTCCACCCCAGTCTAAAAGCTCAAAAACATCTTTAGTCCAGTCAAATTAGCTAAACCTGGACATAATTCGATAACTGTAATTTTCTTTTTCTAGGACATAAATTATTGTTAGTTATAGTTAAAATAAAAAGAATTAAACATTTTCAAGCTCCGCGTCAATGTAAAAAAACGGAAAAACTAAATTTTGAACACATTTTGATTTTACAAGTACAGCATAATATATAACTTTGTAAAAGTACCTCTGTTATGATATGACGCTTGCATTCTAGTTAAATAAATCAAAATTAAACTAATTAATCATTCGGAACTATCATTGATAGAGAAGGTTCAGTTAATTACAGATTTTTTGGTTTATCTTACCAGAAATTATAGATAACCGTGATTGAACAATTTATTCTGAATAGTATATTAAATGTGTTATTGAATTATTAAAAATTAAACAGATACTCTTTGCGAACCTGTAAAGTCACAAATATTTGTATTTTTTGGAAAGCCAAAATACATAACTACTTCAAAAGTGTTTAATTTATGCCTTCAAAATATTATTAATACTATGAGAAACAAATTAAACAATAAATGTCCACGATTATTCATAATTTAATATTTTTTCTTAGTTACGTTTCAATATAAACGTTTTCGAGAGTCATTACGAATCGTCTCGCACGCAGGTTTGACGACTTCCAGCCTCCCGAACAAGCCGGTTTCCGAAAAGGCTTTAGTACCATAGACCACATACATACGCTGCGGCAGATTATACAGAAGACCGAAGAGTACAATCAGCCACTATGCTTGGCGTTTGTGGACTATGAGAAGGCCTTTGATTCAGTCGAAACCTGGGCTGTGCTACAGTCTCTCCAGCGGTGCCAAATTGACCATCGATACATCGAGGTGTTGAAATGTCTGTATGAAAACGCCACCATGTCGGTTCGCCTCCAAGACCAGAACTCGAAACCTATCCAGTTGCAGCGAGGGGTGAGACAGGGAGACGTTATATCTCCGAAACTGTTCACCGCCGCCCTGGAAGATGTTTTTAAGCTTCTGGACTGGGGTGGACTCGGCATCAATATCAACGGCGAGTACATATCCCACCTCCGATTCGCTGATGATATCGTGGTCATGGCTGAGACTATGGAAGACCTAAGCACAATGCTCGATGGCCTCAGTAAGGTCTCTCAACAAGTGGGTCTTAAAATGAACATGGACAAGACGAAAATAATGTTAAATGTCCGTGTCGCACCCACTCCTCTAAAGGTTGGAGACTCTACACTGGAAGTTGTTGACGAATATGTATACCTGGGACAAACAGTCCAGTTAGGTAGGTCCAACTTCAAGAAAGAGATCAATCGACGAATCCAACTCGGCTGGGCAGCGTTCGGGAAGCTTCGCAATATCTTCACGTCCCAAATACCGCAGTGTCTCAAGACTAAGGTCTTTGACCAGTGTGTGTTGCCAGTGATGACTTACGGAACTGAGACATGGTCGCTTACTATGGGCCTCATAAGAAGGCTCAAGGTCACCCAAAGGGCAATGGAGCGTGCTATGCTCGGAGTTTCTCTGCGTGATCGAATCAGAAACGAGGAGATCCGCAGGAGAACTAAAGTAACCGACATAGCTCACAGAATCGCTAGACTGAAGTGGCAGTGGGCAGGGCACATAGCTCGTAGAACAGATGGCCGATGGGGCAGTAAAGTTCTCGAGTGGCGACCGCGCACCGGAAAACGTAGCGTAGGCAGGCCTCCCACGCGGTGGACCGATGACCTGGTGAAGGTCGCGGGAAGCCGATGGATGCGGGCAGCGCAGGACCGGTCGTCGTGGAAATCCTTGGGGGAGGCCTTTGTCCAGCAGTGGACGATTTGTGGCTGATATGATGAGGCTTATAGCCAATGATTGTCAAACTTTTATAAACACGTGGTGCCACGGTTGGACTAGGGCGGAGAATAAATTGAAATATTATTAATTAGATCGATAATAAATAACTTGATTGTTCAGGATGAGATTATTTTTGTAGAATCACGTTTACCTATTTATGGGCTCTCTAAGTTAGTAAAGTTCCCGAGTGGTGAACGAGCACCAAAAGACCCACAGCACACCGCATTGGAAATGAACGGTCCTGCACATCTACATCCAGCGGCTTCCCGCGACCTTCACCAGGTCATCGGTCCACCAAATGGGAGGCCTTCCTACGCCACGTCTTCGGGACTTCGGGTGCGCGGTCCCCACTAGAGAACTTTACTATCCCAACGGTAGCTATATGTGCCCTGGCCTAATAGCTCGTAGAACAAGTGACTGTTGGGGTAGTAAAGTTTTTAAGTTGTAACCGCGTACTGGATGACGTAGCATAGGCAGGCCTCCCACTCGGTGGACCGATGACCTGGTGTAGGAAGCGGAAAGCCGCTGGATGCGGACGAGCAGGACCGGTCATTCTCTGCGATAAGTCTTTTAGTGCGTAGTCGCCACTCGAGAACTTTAATACCCCAAAGGCCATCTGTTCTACGAGCTTCACGGCCGGGGCAAATAGCTACCATTGGGGCGTTAGGGCAGTAAAGTTCTCTAGTGGCGACCGCACACCGGAAAACGTAGCGTAGACAGGCTTCACACTCGGTTGACCGATGACCTGGTGAAGGTTGCGCAAAGCCGCTAGATGCGAATGAGCAGGACAGGTCATTTTCAATGCGGTGCGTTTTAGTACGCGATCACCACTCAAGAACTTTACTACCTCAACGACCATAATATCTGTTCTACGAAGTATGTGGCTGGGCCAAATCAATAAGTATCTTCTTAGAATTTAGGCCTGTTTTATTTTTCTTGACGAGTCCTTTGATGCAGGTAGGTTCCAAAGTCTGAAGTTGGACCACTCTCTTGATCAGCTTCTGGGTCCAGTACAAAAAAACTAACCGTGACAAAAAAGTTAAGGTTTCAAGAAAACAAAGTAGAAAACACAAACGAATATTTATTCTTGACTAGCTTTTGCCCGCGGCTTCGCCCACGTGGACATAGCTTTTATGACTCTTTTTGAGGGTGAGTGGTGCGCGAGCCGCAATCAGCTCGCAAGCGTGGACATGAGTTTTCTCCAGGTACCTCAGGAACTGTATCGGGCTATTCGGATTAGCAGTCTTTGTAACTTCCCACCCCCTCAACAAATTCTATACAAAAAAACCACTTTAATCCGTTGTTCCGTTGCGACGCCACCGACGTGCGCGAGCGTAGAAAACAGTTGTCCCCAGATCCCTCAGGAACTATGTCAGGATATACTTATTAATAAATTATATCATTTTCCACCTCATCTCTGTGGTAAAAATCACACCAATCCATTTTTTCGTTACGATTTTAAATAAAACGAACAAAGAGTATTGTTTTAGTTTCCTCAGGAACTGCATCGGGCTATGATAATTTCTACAGATAAAAGGTTGACTATTTCATTCCCAGTGATACAGGCTACCTGCATGCCAAATTTCATCAAGATTGGTAGAGGTGTTTTAGTGTGAATAGGTAACAAACAAACAAACACATTTTCACATTTATAATATGAAGTAAGGATTTCTAAATCTTAAATAAAATATAGAGCGTCGGTGGAAAAACGGTTAGGGCCACTACCTCCTGTCCGGAATACTTACACTTACCAATATCTATACGAATATCAATTTCATACTGGTATGTTCGTTTATCCGACGCTCTTACGGTGAGAAAAACATCGTGAGGAAACCTGCACACGCCTGCGAAGAAATTCGAAGCTTATGTGTGAAGTCAATCAACCCGCAATTGGCCCGCGTGATCGTCTAAGGCCAGATCGCCCTAACTCAGGGCAGGGCGAGCCCCTTGGTGGGGACGTATATAAACTGATATGATGAAATATTATCAAAAAACTAATTCAAATCATTATAGGTATCAATCTAGTAATAAAATTTCCTAACAATATTAATATGGGTCAAATCCTCGAGTCGTATCAGCTGCAAAGGAGCCCAAGACGCACTTCTCGTTGCCGCGCTGGATGGCAATAGACAACCTTAGCAGCAGGTAGGACCTCACGTCACATCTCCTCTCTCGAAGGCGAAGGCCAATCTTCTTTGTGAAGGCAAAGGCCTCTGAGGGTTCAGCAGCCGGTTGTCTCACAGACCAGCGGCACAAAGCAGTAATTTGCCTCCAAGACCGAGTACTTATTATGCTTCTTTCTCATCGCAAATTGAGCAGCAGTACCGTACGGGTGAGGAGTGAGGCAGAAAAAGTGGCTTCCCAAAGCAGACACGTTCCCTTCTGCCATAGCACCTGTTTAAACCCTCCGGCCTTTTGCCATCACATCGACTAAAGCCCGGCCGGCGGGTGCATCAAAGATGGAATATTCCATCTGGCCGAGACCAGTGCCCTCCGAGTGAGATCATTAAAGAATTAGTGACGTGGTAATCTTCACAAACACGACTGCAACTCAGTGAGTGATGGCCAATTGCCTCCACCGTGGACCCGCAAATACATTGATGAGGTTCACAGATATTGATATTGCAGGCGGAGAGCAACTGCCACACGCAAATAGTCGCCGTCAGAAGAGTTCCCATATCTGTGCCTCCTGTTAAAAGATGTTAAACTCGATTTATGTGTTTTTATTTTTTTACACGATTGGAATCTGTTAAAAAAATACCTCTCTGTTCGTCTATGAAACACATCGCTACGTACCATAGTTCCAGAGTTTAACGTAGCGTATGCTGAAAAATACATAAAAGAAATCCACTCAAAAGTATGAAATAATATTTTAATGTTTTAATACAACTTAAGCGCGTTTTATTATCCCTGCAGTGCCTATTGACATTCTGCTACTATGATTATAATGTTTGGTATGTGTAGCTAATATATAGAAAAAAGTACTCTTTTGTTATATGCTAAGTATCGATAGATAATTTCCCACGGGACCTCTTTAGTTTTCCGGGATAAAGAATACCTGACTATACAATGATGGTCAAAACACCCCATCCCAATGTAAAGGTTTCATATTGTTACGTTGAGTCATTCTAAAGATACAATTTTTTGCATTCCTGTAGGAACCCTAATTTTTTTGGGATTCACAATGTCCCAGTTTTAGTTCGCGATAAGGGTATCAACGTGTAAAATTTGATTGTAATAGGTCAAGCCACATTTGCGTGGTGAGCCATTCTATAAATGAATACTTTTGATTTTCCCATGGGAACTCTTGAATTTTCTGGGATAAAAAGTATCCTATATGTTAACCTGGACTATAAGGAACCACCATACAAAATTTCATCAAAATCGGCCTGGTAGTTTTTGCGTGATGCGCGAACATACAGACAGACAGACAGACAAAAATTTCAAAAGTTGTTGTTTTGGCCTCTGTATCGTTAGTAATGTCCACCACAGTTATTATTTTCCAAAAATATTTCATGTACAGACACGGCCCCGTTACAGTTTTATTATATTATAGATAACCTGCACATTTTTCTGTGCTTCTAGAATGTATGGCGGTTCTCGAATCTCAAGAGATCTGGGCACACGTGAATCAACCAGTGAAATAAAGTAGACTATTGTTAATCCAGGCCCTAATCTGTCTACCTACCAAATTTCAGCCAGATCCGTTAAGTCGTTTTTGCGTGAAGAAGTAACAAACATACACACTCACACAAACTTTCGCCTTTATAATATTAGTGTGATGAATCGTCTCGCACGCAGTCATTATTATGAATCGTCTCGCACGCAGATTTGACGACGGTGACAACACCCTGCTGAAGTACTACAGAGTAGAGACCCATCTCACTTCAGAGCCATGTCTACAAGCTGTTTTCGAGAGTCATTATGAATCGTCTCGCACCCAGGTTTTACGACTTCCAGCCTCCCAAACAATCCGGTTTCCGAAAAGGCTTAAAGTAGACTATTGTTAATCCAGGCCCTAATCTGTCTACCTACCAAATTTCAGCCAGATCCGTTAAGTCGTTTTTGCGTGAAGAAGTAACAAACATACACACTCACACAAACTTTCGCCTTTATAATATTAGTGTGATGAATCGTCTCGCACGCAGTCATTATTATGAATCGTCTCGCACGCAGATTTGACGACGGTGACAACACCCTGCTGAAGTACTACAGAGTAGAGACCCATCTCACTTCAGAGCCATGTCTACAAGCTGTTTTCGAGAGTCATTATGAATCGTCTCGCACCCAGGTTTTACGACTTCCAGCCTCCCAAACAATCCGGTTTCCGAAAAGGCTTTAGTACCATAGACCACATACATACGCTGCGGCAGATTATACAGAAGACTGAAGAGTATTATCATCAGCCACTATGCTTGGCGTTTGTGGACTATGAGAAAGCCTTTGATTCAGTCGAAACCTGGGCTGTGCTACACAGTCTCTCCAGCTATGCTAAATTGACTATCGATATATCGAGGTGTTGAAGTTTCTGTATGTCGGTTTGCCTCCAGGACCAGAACTCAATATTTATCCGTTTGCAGCCAACGATGAGACAGGTAGACGTTATATCTCCGAAACTGTTCGTCGCCGCCCTGGAAGATGTTTTCAAGCTTCTGGACTGGGGGGGAACTCAGCATCAATATCAACGACGAGTATATAACCCACCTCCGATTCGCTGACGATATCGTGGTCATGGCTAAGACTATGGAAGACCTAAGCACAATGCTCCATGGCCTCTAGTGCTTTGCACCAGAGACAAAATTCAGCTCCAGTTTTTTAAAACCGGTTTTATGAAAAAACCGGAGAATCTCCGGAGAAATGTCAAGTTTGTGTACCTTTTTTGATTTTAAGATTTGAGCTGAAGTTTGTTGTGTTGTCACCGTCGTCAAATCTGCGTGCGAGACGATTCATAATAATGACTGCGTGCGAGACGATTCATCACACTATAATATTATAAAGGCGAAAGTTTGTGTGAGTGTGTATGTTTGTTACTTCTTCACGCAAAAACGACTTAACGGATCTGACTGAAATTTGGTAGGTAGACAGATTAGGGCCTGGATTAACAATAGGCTACTTTATTTCACTGGTTGATTTACGTGTGCCCAGATCTCATGACATTCGAGAACCGCCATACATTCTAGAAGCACAGAAAAATGTGCAGGTTATCAAGAATAAATATTCGTTTGTGTTTTCTACTTTGTTTTCTTGAAACCTTAACTTTTTTGTCACGGTTAGTTTTTTGTACTGGACCCAGAAGCTGATCAAGAGAGTGGTCCAACTTCAGACTTTGGAACCTACCTGCATCAAAGGACTCGTCAAGAAAAATAAAACAGGCCTAAATTCTAAGAAGATACTTATTGATTTGGCCCAGCCACATACTTCGTAGAACAGATATTATGGTCGTTGAGGTAGTAAAGTTCTTGAGTGGAGATCGCGTACTAAAACGCACCGCATTGAAAATGACCTGTCCTGCTCTTTCGCATCTAGCGGCTTTGCGCAACCTTCACCAGGTCATCGGTCAACCGAGTGTGAAGCCTGTCTACGCTACGTTTTCCGGTGTGCGGTCACCACTAGAGAACTTTACTGCCCTAACGCCCCAATGGTAGCTATTTGCCCCGGCCGTGAAGCTCGTAGAACAGATGGCCTTTGGGGTATTAAAGTTCTCAAGTGGCGACTACGCACTAAAAGACTTATCACAGAGAATGACCGGTCCTGCTCGTCCGCATCCAGCGGCTTTCCGCTTCCTACACCAGGTCATCGGTCCACCGAGTGGGGCCCTGCCTATGCTACGTCATCCAGTACGCGGTTACAACTTAAAAACTTTACTACCCATATATAAGTCACTGACTACCCAACAGTCACTTGTTCTACGAGCTATGAGGCCAGGGCACATATAGCTACCGTTGGGATAGTAAAGTTCTCTAGTGGGGACCGCGCACCCGAAGTCCCGAAGACGTGGCGTAGGAAGGCCTCCCATTTGGTGGACCGATGACCTGGTGAAGGTCACGGGAAGCCGCTGGATGTAGATGTGCAGGACCGTTAATTTCCAATGCGGTGTGCTGTGGGTCTTTTGGTGCGCGTTCACTACTCGGGAACTTTACTAACTTACTACGTGATATATGCGGGCCATATAGTTCGTAGAACAGATGATCGTTAGGGCAGTAAATTTCTCAGGTGTTGACCATGTACCGGCTGACGTAGCGTAGGCAGGCCTCCCATTTGGTGAAGGTCGCGGGAAGTCGCTGAATGTGGTCAAGCAGGACCGGTTTTCAAAAGTAAATGAACTGAGAAGTTAAATTACGTAAATTTATCTTACTACTGGTAATAAATAAGTAACACAGCATCAGATCTTGGAAACTACCTGAGACCAAAGTTCTCACCAAGAAAAATCAAACGAGCTCAAATTCGAAGTGGATCGTTTTTAGAATTAAATAAATCTTTAAGATAAAACTAAAAACATATTTTAACTCTACCAATATTTTTCTTACTGATATGATAACCGTTTTGCGGGCAGCTGGGAGTTGGGAGTGGAGTCGCATATTGCGTATGAGTGTGTGAGCGCACACTTGCAAAAATAAAACCTACGCGCTGGCATAGAACTTCATACGTGTTAAAATAATATCGAACGTAAGTCTATTCATTCTAAGTTCAAAGTTCAAAAGAACGTCCCATTCTCGTTTTTTTTTTAATTTTTCTTCATTTTCAAATAAGTTTAAAAAAAAAGAGTTCAATTAAAATGGAAGGTCGAGAAATTTTGCAATCAATGCCAAACACAGGGTCTACATTATATTTTTTTACTTAAGTACATCCAAAGTGGTATTTTTTTTTATAATTGTATTCAATTAAATCGATTTTTTATTACTTTCAGTATATTATAAATTTTTTCCATGGTGATAGCTTTACACAATCTTTCAATAATTTGAATTTAATATTGTCATTTGACCCGTGTCACCGCGCGAGTGCGCGAGCCGGCCGGCCGCGGCCGCGCGAGCATGCGCTCTCTGCCCGCACCGCATGCATGCGGCCCGGCTCCATTAAGTGGCTTGCGCGTATTTTGAATTAAATTTTCAATTTCATAAACGTCACATTAAGATGTTTAATTTTGATGAAAACAAGATTGTAGTGTACAAAAACATATTATTAAACGAAAATTTTACAGTTACGATTTTTAACTACTGAGAAATACATTATTATTAAAACTTAAAAATTAAATGTTTAATTTTTGTCATAAATGACTAAAAAGACGCAATATAACTTAAAAAGATACAAACATTATAGTTACCATTTTTGCTTATCAAAATATTGCGATCAGATGAATACCGTGAAAAAAAACATACATGCGAAAGTGGTTTCAGTTTAATTTTGCTATTAGGTGACATCATTTGAATTCACCTCAAAATTATACTAACAAGGTATTTGGTTATCTATTTTGCTTTTAGGAAAAATTTAGGTAGTGTTCGAAATCTCATGTTTTTTATAAGAAACGGTTACCACCGCGAATTTTTTACATCATATATCTAATCAATATTTGATACTAATTATCAATATCCGATAAAATAATCAAAACAACTAGTTATCGAATTATGTCCAGGTTAAGCTAATTTGATGCGCCTACTTCCAGTGTGGCGGTGAATAGATTCGGAGATATGAGGTCTCCCTGTCTTACCTCTCGCTGCAGCCGGATAGGTTCCGAGTTTTTGTCCTGGAGGCGAACCGACATGGTGGTGTTTTCATACAAATACTTCAGTACCTCGATATATCAATAGTCAATTTGCCACCGCTGGAGAGACTGTAACACAGCCTAAGTTTCGATCAAATCAAAGGCTTTCTCATAGTCCATGAACGCTAAGCAAAATGGCTGTTTGTACTCTTCTGTCTTCTGTATAATCTGCCGCAGCTTATAGTACTAAAGCCTTTTCAGAAACCGGCTTGTTCGGGAGACTGGAAGACGTCAAACCTGCATGCGAGACGATTCGTAATGATTCTCGAAAACAGCTTGTAGATATGGCTCAGAAGTGAGATGTGTCTGTTGTCCTTCAGCAGGGTATTGTCGCTTTTTTTGAAGAAATGTACGACCACACTTCTGTGCTATGCCTTAGGCGTCTGTCCCTGGATTGTAACGAAATTAAACGGTTCTGAAGAGCTTTAAGTACCGGTGTTCCACCTGGTTTCAGAATTTCAACCGTAACTTCATTATCACCTAGTACCTTATTGTTCTTGAGCTGTTTGAGAGCCATTCTAATCCCGTACAGGCTGACGTCCGGGATATATTCGGTTAAGTGTCGGGTTAGTCTGGCTCTTGAGTCTTTAGCCAGATTGCTGACAGGCAGACGCGTCGTCGTGTACAATTTTCGGTAGAACATCTCAACCTCTTCCAGCAACTCAGTTTTAGAGGATTTGATCCTGTCATCCTCAGTCTTTGTCCAACAGACAGATCTCTCGCAAACACTTTTAAGCCTTTGTTGTTCTCAATCGACTCTTTTATAAAGTTCGTATTATACTGGCGCATAGAGATCTGCCTGTTTAGTTGCCTATACTGAGTAGCGTCTTCAGAGGACTGCAAAGACAATCTGCATCTTTCTTCCATAAGGTTGCTGGTGAAGTCCGAGTTTTTTTTTTGTTCTGTTTGAACGGCAAGTTTTAACAATCTTAGATCCAACCATTTGGACAATTTCCACGAACCTGTCATTATAATCGTCCACATTATCGCAATTCGTATTCGAAGCGATTATTCAACTCGAGCTGAAAGCTCTCGGGGTTTTGGAGCTGGATATGAGCTGGTCGGAGGCTAGACTTCATTAGTCCACATCTTTCTAGCTTAGTTTTTAAATTTTGATGTGTCTCCGGTGATCGCTTCCTGTTTTGACTGAATGGATCCCGTAGACATAATTGATTATTTGCTTACTTGTCGACAAGATGAAGTCCATCTTAATCTTCGTTCCGCCATTGGGATGCAACCATGTCCGCTTCCGCTGTTTAGGCTTTTTGAAGGATTTCAACATAAAGAGGCCCTCCTTTTCCATAAAGTCGGCCAGCAGCTGGCCACGTGCATTCCTCTCTCCGTATACCCGAAATCATTAACTTTGAGTGTCAAATTACGTATTTACAAATACCAGGTTTACAAATACTGTGTGTAACGGCTGACGGCCTACACACCTGACAAAATTAGGTTCTTGGAAAACTAGTTAATTATAAAATACACATTTTTTTTAAATTCACAATTGGTTAACCCTTGGCCTCATTTCAACAATAATAATATTCGGAAACCTAAAACCTTTTAAGTTTTTATTTTTTATTTACAATTGGTAAACCCTTGACAACATTTCACCTGGTGGTAAGTGACGATGTTGCCGTAGACGGAAGCGGGTTCACCAAGATTCCCCAACGCAATAGGGATCTGGCTATCTTATCTTAAATTTTAATTAGGAAAAATGTTTGGTTATTTTATATTCTTCTCAGCAAACCCTTTCATTTGATGCCCATATCATGAGGGTGCATAAAAATAACTGATCCGTTTACGAATTTAGAATGAAGTCACATAGGTAACCATGTATTGTTATCTAAACTTAACGTGTATGCTAAATTTCAGCTCAATCCGATTGAGCTGAAATTAACCGGGAAGTGGTACTATTATAGCTTCCAAGATTTATCCCAAACTAACTAACTAACATGACTAGTTAATAATATAAAGCTTGTAAAGGGGGTAAGCTAAAAAAATCAACAACTAAATAAAAAAAATAATTAAAATAAAGATTTAAACTGTATAAGAACCAAACAGGCAATTCGGTATAGAATTTTTTTAATGTTTGTGACGGAAAGAAACAGAGAACGAACATATTATAAGAGTTCTTAGATAATACGTATGACCCTAAAAAATAGATAAAATATATAACTGAAGTGTATTAATATTGCCAGTCAAGACATCCCGCCGATGTATCCCGACCTCGATAGCTAGAGGACCCTGCCACACATGCGTATGTATGGTGGATGGATTGTTCCATTGCCGCTCAGAACCATGCAATAAGGTGCAATCGAGTAAGTAAAGCAGCAATGTATAAGACACACAAAAATACGCATGAAAGTTGACACCCGTAAGAAATCCCAAAACTCGACTTGAACAAAGAGTAAAACTTGAATTTAAGACTCAATTAAGCTAACTTTTGCCCGCGGCTCCACTGCATGAATGTCGAGGGTGCGAGAATTTTCGCATTGAATGTCCACACCTAGCTTCCCTTTAACTCAATTAATTTAATTGGGCAATAGCTAATATGAAAGAGCTGGTTCCAGCGAGTGTTCTTAGACCAAAACGAACCGCGTACCTCAATTAGAAACAGAAGTTGCGCGTTACGCGACCCGCAAGCGGCTCACGGGTGATTTCTAATGCTTGATGTCAAATCTGTGCATCAATGCCTTTCGTTAAGAAAATATTGAGAAAACTGGTTGGATATAAAAATAAAATTTTAAAAAACTTAAAAACCGACTTCAAAATGAAAGTCATTGAAAAGCATAAAATAATATTATTATACTTGATACACGACATTAACCAACAATAAGGAAATCAAAGGTGGGTACGAATTAAATTAGGGGCCTAATTTTACTTTTGAGGTCGGTATCAGCACACAGATACTTATTACGTATCAAATGTTTTAGATTCGATAGCATTGCTGACACCGACCACAAAAAAATTTTAGGCCCCTAATTTAATTCCTAGCCACCTTTGATTTCGTTATTGTTGGTTAATGTCGTGTATCAAGTATAATAATATTATTTCATGCTTTTGAGTGAATTTCATTTTTAAGTCGGTTTTTAAGTTTTTTAAACTTTTATTTTTATTTTATTTATTTTTAGTGATAATGCTATCTATCTAACAACGTTATACCCAATCACCCACTCGCCAATAGGAACCATCAAATCATTATTCATAATGCATGTGTTTCATTAATAGATACAGATTCCTGTGGCTTCCATCATCATCATCTCAACAGCATGAAAGTTAAGGAGTTAAATCTTCATCAGCTCATCAGAATAAGCTCATCTGATGATGATGATGATGAAATGATGACTACCAGACGCCAAAACTTGGATAGTTTTAGGAAATACATGAAACACGTAATATGTGCCTATAAAATTTGAGGGTTGTTATCGATTTCCCTGGGATCCCATCATCAGATCCTGACTTGGTGACAATGGGACCTCCTCGGGAGTATACTCTTTCAAATAAAAAAATAATTTTATAAATCGGTTCACAATCGGCGGAGATATCGCGTAACAAACGTACAAAAAAAACATACAGTTGAATTCCTCCTTTTTGAAGTCGGTTGAAAATAGTCCAAATTAGATTATGTAATTTTTTATGTACAGGTGATAGCCACCAATTACGAACGAGAATCTAGCTTAGTATTGCAATTTAGAAAAAAAATACAATTTATTAGTATTAAATCCTAATGTAATGTACACATACCAGCATATCAAGTTAGACACTCGTAGTGCGATTCGGATCCGTACGCGTACTGCATAAGAACGATACAAAGTACAAAGTGTCTAGCTTGATGTGTAGGCCTCTGTACCTAGTAAACGCAGAAGCAAGAATGAATAATAGGTAATCAATCAATAAATTCGTGAACGTTTTTCAGTTGTTGACTCCTACAATGTTGAGCAAGATTGCAAACCAGGAATGACTTATAACCATAAAACTCTATACTGCCATTGCAATGATAAAGGTCAATGGAAGTCGGAGAATTGCAAAAATACTTTCTTCTATCTTATACTCAAAACATCAAACAATCGTTTCCATTCCAAAATCAATTGCGTACCTAACGTTTTCTATCTGCGAGAATGCAATGTATGTTACTGTGACAAAACTGGTGTAATTCGAGATTTCTCATGCACTAACAGAACTTGTAGGGCTAACGGTAAAACAGATAGCTGCAAATATGGACAATATCTGAAAACCAGTACACAGTTTTGTGCATGCAACGATTATGGCAACTATCACGACCGTTTATGCATACAAGCAAAATCCAAAAAATTTCAAATTGTCGACCGTGAAGAACTAGAGAAAGTTTTAAAACTTACTGGTGGCACGTTTGAATTGAGCTGCGCTCCAAATGTGATATATCATGTAGACTGTAAAGAATGTCAATGTGTATATGGTAAACTTGAATGTGAAAATAAAGATTGTTCCCTGCATTACAATGAAAATAAGTTGGATGCAATCAAACGACTCAATACAGAAGTGAGGTCTTTGCCAGAGGTGAATAACGAGAGAGTCAAATGTAAGCCTGGATACAATTACCGATACAAATGTAATACTTGTCTGTGTTCTTTACAGGGAAATCTAGAATGTACGACAAACTTATGCTTGGATGATAATTATTAATAATATTTAGGACACATATTTGTAAAACAATAAATGGTCAAAATTTATATGAAGTATTTAAACACTTTTGTAACACAATTTGATTTCAATAAGTAGGTACACTCCTAATCCTATGCAAATCTAAGAGTAACTTTAACAGTTGACACAATGTTAAGTAAAACAATAAATGGTCAAAATTTATATGAAATATTTAAACACTGTTGTAACACAAATTGATTTTAAAAATTACACTGCTAATCCTATTATTATTATTATCTTTAATTCAGGCCATGCCCATAATTTGTTAGTACAACTTATACTATGTTAGTAAACAATAACATATAATTAAAACACAATGAAATTAAAATTTACCACACATGGCGACCCTGGACTCAATGTGAACGTGGTTCCAGTGCCACACAATCGGGCAGTCCACCTTCTCCAGTATTGTGTTTAGGAGGCCGCTGGGGCTATTCCGCATGCGACGCATCAGCGAGGCGACTCTCTTACGCACAACATTTTGATAAGAGTCAGTGCGTGCCTCTGCAAACATTTCTGATGCGCTGCGGAAACGAAGCAAACCCATCAGCAGCCTAAACCCATTATTATATTGGATGCGTAGGGCATTAAATACATACCTAAGAGTAACTTTAACAGTTGAGACAATGTTAAGTAAAAAAATCAATGGTCCAAATTTATATGAAGTGTTTAAACATTGTTGTAACACAATTTGATTTTAATAAGTACACTCCTAATCCTATACATACCTAAGAGTAACTTTACCAGTTGACAGTTGACACAATGTTCAGTAAAACAATAAATGGTCAAAATTTATATGAAGTGTTTAAACACTGTTATAACTCAAATGTTTATGACTTATCTGTTGATAGATTTGGTTTTAATAAGTACTCTCCTAGTCCTATACATACCTAACAGTAACTTTAACAGTTGACACAATGTTAGTCAACAATTTCGGATACACATTTGTAAAACAATAAATGGTCAAAATTTATATGAAGTGTTTATACACTCATGTAACTCAAATGTTTATTACTTATCTGTTGATAGATTTGATTTTAATAAGTACAATCCTAATCCTTTACATACCTAACAGTAACTTTAACAGTTGACACAATGTTAATTAACAAGAACGGGTTTACCTTGTAGTAGCATTGTATAGACCATAAGAAATGTAGTATTTATTTTATTTATCTTTACTCTCTATTTTCGGGTTAAGGTGAAAACTAGAGAACGGCTGAGTCTAACTATTCCTTTCATCTCGTACTATTTAACCATATCACAGTGTGCATTTTTCTTCCTATACCTGAAGCTTTTTTAGGACGGTGTGGTGAAAGGTAAGTAGATACTAGTATATCGCAGTATTTTTGCGTGCAATAAACACATTTCAATTGTTAGTTACTGTCCATGTAATAAAGACTTTACTGAAAACTACATGTATCAATTTTATTTTTATATTTTTAGTCAATTCAACTCTCAGGTCCCATAAAAATCTACCTGAAATAAAAGATGGGCAGCCTTGCAATCCTGGAAAAGTCTACAAGATGCAATGTAACACTTGTTGGTGCACGAACAGCGGAAAACTGATTTGCACCAAATTGGGTTGCATTATGCGGCCAAATTATCAGGAACCCTTGAGATCGAAGAAAAATGGTCTGCCGGAGCTTCCAAAGGTAAACTGTGAACCAGGGAAGTTCTATAAGAAAGGCTGCCAAAAATGCTTTTGTAGCGACACGAGGATCTCTGTTTGTAGCAGACAGCACTGTAAAAAATGTAAGTGTGCTTTCGTTTATCATAAATTATCATAGTGCAACTATTGACAAAGATAATTTTTGTTGATGTTCTTTGTCAGCAACAACATCATCATCGTCGTCGTGATGTTAATAAGTTGTGTTAGCTTTAAAAAAATAAGCAGGCTTACGAACAATGAATTTTAGCTTATACAAGACTAGCTGGTGTGTTAAAATTTCTCATTTATCGCTCTTTCTATTAGTGATGGAAAACCGTATCAAAATCCGTTTCGTGGTTTAGAAGAAGTAAGCGGAGAAACACAGAACAGATGGCCGATGAGACAGTAAAGTTCTCGAATGGCGACCGCGCACCGGAAAACATACCGTATAGGAAGGCCTCCCACGAGGTGGACCGACGGATCTCCATAAAAATACGAGTTTACTTTAGACCACACGACTGAAGTAAAACTTCTTTAGCTCCATCTACGACGCCAGCAACAAGAATGAGATACACACTCACCTTCGTGTATTATTATCAGTTGATTGGGTCTCACTAGGTTTAAAATCTTGCCTTGTATATGTTGTCATACACTTTTTATGCACAATTTCCGTACGTAATTTCTTCATAGTTGATGGTCCTGGAGCACCACGTTCATATTCAGAGTCTGTGTCAGTTCCTGCCATAATTTTATTCACCCGAAAATTCACATATCTATAATATAAAAATGAATCGCAAAATGTGTTGGTAAGCGCATAACTCGAGAACGGCTGGACCGATTTGGTTAATTCTTTTTTTGTCGAGTTCGTTATTGTCAGGAGAAGGTTCTTATGTAGGGTAGTGTAGGGTAGGGTAGGGTAGGGTAGTGTAGTTTAGGGTAGGGTAGGGTAGTTTAGGGTAGGGTAGGGTAGTGTAGGGTAGCTTAGGGTAGTGTAGGGTAGGGTAGGGTAGTGTAGGGTAGTGTAGTGTAGGGTAGTGTAGTGTAGGGTAGGGTAGTGTAGTGTAGGGTAGGGTAGTGTAGGGTAGGGTAGGGTAGTGTATGTAGGGTAGGGTAGGGTAGTGTATGGTAGGGTAGTGTAGGGTAGGGTAGGGTAGTGTAGTGTAGGGTAGTGTAGGGTAGGGTAGTGTAGTGTAGTGTAAGGCGGTACGTAGTTCGCCGGGACAGCTAGTTAATTTATAAAATTGTTCAAGAACGAAATGAAATTACGAAATAATCATGAAATCATCGTTAGCGCAACGCTAGCAAACTCGCAAATAAGAGGAATAGAGAAAGAAAATGTGCGCGCACTGCTCTCTCTTGCTCCTACAGTAATATACAAAACGTAACTCTCTTTCTATCTTCACTAACTTATATCTCCCTCTCAACTTCCGTTCGCCTCTCACGTTCTTACATTCCGTACGTAACGCACTCGTCACGCATTCACCAGCTTTACTCCCCAAGTCCAGCGTGCGTAAGAAGTTTTACTTTAAAAATATTGGACTCTGCATAAAAAAAGCATAAAACTGGTGGGTAAATATATCAATGTTTACCAATCAGTTTTGTGCAGTTTTATGCAATTCACTTCATCAGCTGATTTACCTTATCCATATTAGTAGGTAGTAATATGGCTGAGGAACATCATCTGATGACGTGAAGATTGTACAAAGGATTAAAATTTTATTTGCGAATAGACTATGAAAAGTTATTCAGTATTAGGAGCCCCAATTCATGGTCCTATAAGAATTTTTCAGACCTGTACACTTTAACCAAATAGAATGCCTGAAGTACTTCTTACTTGCACTATTTCACGTGATACTTGGTAGTATATTAATATAAGACTAACGGTAAAACAGATAGCTGCAAATATGGACAATATCTGAAAACCAGTACACAGTTTTGTGCATGCAACGATTCTGGCAACTATCACGACCGTTTATGCATACAAGCAAAATCCAAAAAATTTCAAATTGTCGACCGTGAAGAACTAGAGAAAGTTTTAAAACATACTGGTGGCACGTTTGAATTGAGCTGCGCTCCAAATGTGATATATCATGTAGACTGTAAAGAATGTCAATGTGTATATGGTAAACTTGAATGTGAAAATAAAGATTGTTCCCTGCATTACAATGAAAATAAGTTGGATGCAATCAAACGACTCAATACAGAAGTGAGGTCTTTGCCAGAGGTGAATAACGAGAGAGTCAAATGTAAGCCTGGATACAAATACCGATACAAATGTAATACTTGTCTGTGTTCTATACAGGGAAATCTAGGATGCACGACAAACTTATGCTTGGATGATAATTATTAATAATATTTCGGACACATATTTGTAAAACAATAAATGGTCAAAATTTATATGAAGTATTTAAACACTTTTGTAACACAATTTGATTTCAATAAGTAGGTACACTCCTAATCCTATGCAAATCTAAGAGTAACTTTAACAGTTGACACAATGTTAAGTAAAACAATAAATGGTCAAACTTTATATGAAATATTTAAACACTGTTGTAACACAATTTGATTTTAAAAAGTACACTGCTAATCCTATTATTATTATTATCTTTAATTCAAGCCATGCCCATAATTTGTTAGTACAACTTATACTATGTTAGTAAACAATAACATATAATTAAAACACAATGAAATTAAAATTTACCACACATGGCGACCCTGGACTCAATGTGAACGTGGTTCCAGTGCCGCACAATCGGGCAGTCCACCTTCTTCAGTATTGTGTTTAGGAGGCTGCTGGGGCTGTCCCGCATGCGACGCATAAGCGAGGCGACTCTCTTACGCACAACACTCTGATAAGAGTCAGTGCGTGCCTCTGCAAACATTTCTGATACGCTGCGGAAACGAAGCAAACCCATCAGCATCCTAAACCCATTATTATATTGGATGCGTAGGGCATTAAATACATACCTAAGAGTAACTTTAACAGTTGACACAATGTTCATAACAGTTGACACAATGTTGAGTAAAAAAATAAATGGTCCAAATTTATATGAAGTATTTAAACATTGTTGTAACACAATTTGATTTTAATAAGTACACTCCTAATCCTATACACACCTAAGAGTAATTTTAACAGTTGACAGTTGACACAATGTTAAGTAAAACAATAAATGGTCAAAATTTATCTGAAGTGTTTAAACACTGTTATAACTCAAATGTTGATGACTTATCTGTTGATAGATTTGGTTTTTATAAGTACACTCCTAATCCTATACATACCTAAGAGTAACTTTAACAGTTGGCAGTTGACACAATGTTCAGTAAAACAATAAATGGTCAAAATTTATATCAAGTGTTTAAACACTGTTATAACTCAAATGTTTATGACTTGTCTGTTGATAGATTTGGTTTTAATAAGTACACTCCTAGTCCTATACATACCTAACAGTAACTTTAACAGTTGACACAATGTTAGTTAACAATTTCGGACACACATTTGTAAAACAATAAATGGTCAAAATTTATATGAAGTGTTCATACACTGATGTAACTCAAATGTTTATTACTTATCTGTTAATAGATTTGATTTTAATAAGTACAATCCTAATCCTTTACTTACCTAACAGTAACTTTAACAGTTGACACAATGTTAATTAACAAGAACGGGTTTATCTTGTAGCATTGTATAGACCATTAGAAATGTAGTATTTATTTTATTTATCTTTACTCTCTATTTTCGGGTTAAGGTGAAAACTAGAGAACGGCTGAGTCTAACTATTCCTTTCTTCTCGTTCTATTTAACCATATCACAGTGTGCATTTTTCTTCCTATACCTGAAGCACACCCCGGACACTCCATACAAACGAGCGAGAAATGATATACATAATTATAACTGACGTATCTATAGGCAAGAATGCAGGTAGGGTTGAATCACACCGGCGGTATTGGTCACAAAATGTTTGTTAGTTATTTACTGAATGCTGTGAGAATACTAAACTCTTTTTTTTTACACTTTTCGTTGTAAACAAACACCGTTCGAAAAAAAAAACACCACTTTCCGAATACACCATACACATTATGAGACTAAAAAACATTGTAAATGGTAACTGCGATGTGGACGTACGAATTAACTCTGAAACCTGCTATTATTTTGTCATCTACTTCTATGACGCCGAAAATCGCTGCCGCTTATTAAAAAAAGGTCCTCCACTTCTCTGACGGCGAAAATCGCTGCTTATTCCAAAAAAAGGTGAAGTCAATTTGATCGCCAAGATTCATGATATGGGGTCCAGGGGGCCCAGCCCCCTCCACCCATATAAAACCCCCAAATTTTATAGTGTTAGAAGATGACCGTATAAAATAATAGCAGTTTTCAGTGTTAAGTTACCATTTACAATGTTTTATAGTCTCATACTGTGGAAAGTGGTGTTTTTTGTTCGAGCGGTGGTTGTTTCCAACATAAGACAAGTATGAAAAAAAAGATTTCAGTTGGGCCTTTACGTTCGGTAACTGGTTGGTTTTTATGCTTGTGAACGAAATCACAGCGGCGCGCAAAGTGAATATAGTGAATAAAAGTGCTTGCGTAGCTCGTCCTTTACGTTTGGTACCCAATCTACACCCAATCTGAGTGACGGGGGGGTGAGGTCGAATTTAGAGAGGGGCAGGGAGTGTCCATACTGTACGTTAGTACTAATATATATACTGTGCCTGAAGCTTGTTTTGGGACGTTGTGGTGAAAGGTAAGTAGATACTAGTATATAGCAGTATTTTTGCGTGCAATAAACACATTTCAATTGTTAGTTACTGTCCATGTAATAAAGACTTTACTGAAAACTACATGTATCAATTTTATTTTTATATTTTTAGTCAATTCAACTCTCAGGTCCCATAAAAATCTACCTGAAATAAAAGATGGGCAGCCGTGCAATCCTGGAAAAGTCTACAAGATGCAATGTAACACTTGTTGGTGCACGAACAGCGGAAAACTGATTTGCACCAAGTTGGGTTGCATTATGGGGCCAAATTATCAGGAACCCTTGAGATCGAAGAAAAATGGTCTGCCGAAGCTTCCAAAGGTAAACTGTGAACCAGGGAAGTTCTATAAGAAAGGCTGCCAAAAACGCTTTTGTAGCGACACGAGGATCTCTGTTTGTAGCAGAAAGCACTGTAAAAAATGTAAGTGTGCTTTCGTTTATCATAGATTATCATAGTGCAACTATTGACAAAGATAATTTTTGTTGATGTTCTTTGTCAGCAACAACATCATCATCGTCGTCGTGATGTTAATAAGTTGTGTTAGCTTTAAAAAAATAAGCAGGCTTACGAACAATGAATTTTAGCTTATACAAGACTAGCTGGTGTGTTAAAATTTCTCATTTATCGCTCTTTCTATTAGTGATGGAAAACCGTATCAAAATCCGTTTCGTGGTTTAGAAGAAGTAAGCGGAGAAACACAGAACAGATGGCCGATGAGACAGTAAAGTTCTCGAATGGCGACCGCGCACCGAAAAACATACCGTAAAGGAAGGCCTCCCACGCGGTGGACCGACGGATCTCCATAAAAATACGAGTTTACTTTAGACCACAAGACTGCTCCATCTACGATGCCAGCAACAAGAATGAGATACACACTCACCTTCGTGTATTATTATTAGTTGATTGGGTCTCACTAGGTTTAAAATCTTGCCTTGTATATGTTGTCATACACTTTTTATGCACAATTTCCGTACGTAATTTCTTCATAGTTGATGGTCCTGGAGCACCACGTTCATATTCAGAGTCTGTGTCAGTTCCTGCCATAATTTTATTCACCCGAAAATTCACATATCTATAATATAAAAATGAATCGCAAAATGTGTTGGTAAGCGTAATAACTCGAGAACGGCTGGACCGATTTGGTTAATTCTTTTTTTGTCGAGTTCGTTATTGTCAGGAGAAGGTTCTTATGTAGGGTAGTGTAGGGTAGGGTAGGGTAGGGTAGTGTAGGGTAGGGTAGGGTAGGGTAGTGTAGTTTAGGGTAGGGTAGGGTAGTTTAGGGTAGGGTAGGGTAGTGTAGGGTAGCGTAGGGTAGTGTAGGGTAGGGTAGGGTAGTGTAGTGTAGGGTAGGGTAGTGTAGGGTAGGGTAGTGTAGTGTAGGGTAGGGTAGTGTAGTGTAGGGTAGGGTAAGGTAGTGTATGTAGGGTAGGGTAGGGTAGTGTAGGGTAGGGTAGTGTAGGGTAGGGTAGTGTAGGGTAGGGTAGGGTAGGGTAGTGTAGTGTAGGGTAGTGTAGGGTAGGGTAGTGTAGTGTAGTGTAGGGTAGGGTAGTGTAGGGTAGGGTAGGGTAGTGTAATGTAAGGCGGTACGTAGTTCGCCGGGACAGCTAGTTAATTTATAAAATTGTTCAAGAACGAAATGAAATTACGAAATAATCATGAAATCATCGTTAGCGCAACGCTAGCAAACTCGCAAATAAGAGGAATAGAGAAAGAAAATGTGCGCGCACTGCTCTCTCTTGCTCCTACAGTAATATACAAAACGTAACTCTCTTTCTATCTTCACTAACTTATATCTCCCTCTCAACTTCCGTTCTCCTCTCACGTTCTTACATTCCGTACGTAACGCACTCGTCACGCATTCACCAGCTTACTCCCCAAGTCCAGCGTGCGTAAAGAAGTTTTACTTCAAAAATATTGGACTCTGCATAAAAAAAGCATAAAACTGGTGGGTAAATATATCAATGTTTACCTATCAGTTTTGTGCAGTTTTATGCAATTCACTTTATCAGCTGATTTACCTTAACCATATTAGTAGGTAATATGGTTGAGGAACATCATCTGATGACGTGAAGATTGTACAAAGGATCAAAATTTTATTTGCGAATAGACTATGAAAAGTTATTCAGTATTAGGAGCCACAATTCATGGTCTTATAGGAATTTTTCAGACCTGTACACTTTAACCAAATAGAATGCCTGAAGTACTTCTTACTTGCACTATTTCACGTGATACTTTGTAGTATATTATTCTAAGACTGAAACAATCTTATTTATTCTTTAATAAAGTTTTGATCTCGAAGTTGAACCTACCTAACTGGGCTGTTTGTCCCAGGTATACATACTCTTATTCGGTAACAACTTCGAGTGTAGAGCCTCCAACCTTCAGAGGAGGAGGTATGACACGGACGTTTGATATAATTTTCGTTTTGTCCATGTTCACCCAAAGGGCAATGGAGCGTGCTATGCTCGGAGTTTCTCTGCGTGATCAAATCAGAAACGAGAAGATCCGTAGGAGAACCAAAGTAACTGACATAGCTCACAGAATTGCTAAACCTAAGTGGCAGTGGGGAGGGCACATTGCATTGAGAACAGATGGCCATTGGGGCAGTAAAGTTCTCGAGTGGTGACCACGCACCAGAAAGCGTAGTGTAGGCAGGGCTCCCACTCGGTGGACCGATGACCTGGTGAAGGTCGCGGGAAGCCGCTGGATGCGGGCAGCGCAGAACCAGTCGTCGTGGAGATCCTTGGGGGAGGCCTATGTCCAGCAGTGGACGTCCTTCGGCTGATATGATGATGATGATGAAAGTTTTAATAAATATATGCCTGGATAGCTTTCTGTCCACGTCGCATCGAACTCTAGCCGACTGTGCTGGAGGTCCTCCTACCACTCCGCCTCGTGCCAAGTGTCATGTGCAGTGTAGCCAAAATTTATCTCCCAAATTAATAATAATACTAGTTAATATAATACCTAATTTAAATTCTTATTCCCAAATAGCTTCAAAATCAGGTGCGAATGCCGTCCACTCAATACGATCCCCAGCTGATGTAATGCCCCCAGTAGACGACAATGCATTCGACAACCTTCCAAAAGTTCCCCATGGTGCTTCGGACTGCAAACCAGGAGGGACGTATCGATGGGACTGCAACGTCTGCATATGTATGGCAAACGGGAATTTGCTATGTGAGCAGAAATATTGCTTGCACATGGGAGAATCGAACAGATTGGCTGCGAAGAGGAGATCAGGTAAACTTTGAGCCAAACGAGAGTTGTACTGGCTTTAATGTCTACATTTACCTTAATATGATCAAAAGACGTCCACCTGCTGGGGAAAGCCTCCCCAAGGATTTAAACAACGACCACAATTTCCAGGCCTCTCACTCGGCGGACCGACAACCTGGTGAAGTCGAGCGGAGCCGCTGGATGCGGACAGTGCAGGAGCGGTCGTTGTGGAAATCCTTGGGTAAGGCCTTTGTCCAGCAGTGGTTTTTTTTCGGTTGATATGATGATGGTTGATGATGATACAAGTAAATGGCACGAACTCATCTGGATCTAGAGTGAAAATGGGTGTGCCCCAGGGTTCCATATTAGGGCCTTTTCTTTTCCTGGATTACGTAAATGATTTGCCTTTTATGGTGCAACATCTATCAAATATTGTGTTGTTTGCGGATAATACTTCTCTTATTTTTAAAGTGAATAGGAAAAAAAAACAGAATTGACGAAGTAAACAACACTCTTTCAAAGATACTGAACTGGTTTACTGTCAACAACGTATTATTAAATGCTAAGAAAACAAAATGTATAAAATTTTGTTTGCCTAATGTAAAAAAGGTCAATAATACTGTAATATTAGACAGTAATAACATAGAATTTGTAAATACTACGGTGTTCCTTGGTATAACTTTGGATGTTTCACTTCCATGGGGACCACACATTGAAACATTAGCGGGAAGGCTTAGTTCAGCTGCTTATGCCGTTAAGAAAATAAGACAGTTAACGGATATAGGTACTGCGAGACTAGTGTATTTTAGTTACTTCTATAGTATAATGTCTTATGGCATCTTACTGTGGGGGCATGCGGCCGATATAGAAACTATTTTCTTCTTGCAGAACAGAGCTATCCGCGCAATCTATCAATTGCGATCACGTGAGTCGTAGTTCAAAGAAATCAATATTTTAACTGTTGCTAGTCAATTGATATATAAAAAACATCATGTACGTTCGTAAGAATTTGCATTTATTTCCTAAAAACAGTGACAGGCATAATTTGAATTTAAGAAATGTAAATAAAATAGATATAGCCTTTTTGAGACTGAGTAAGGTTATAAAGTCATTTTTGGGGCAGTGTATACGATTCTACAATAAAATTCCAGAAAATGTAACTAGTTTATCAGAGAATAAATTCAAGACTCATGTCAAAAAGTGCTTGTGCTCTAAAGGATATTATAAAATAATAGATTATGTAAATGACAAATGTATATATGTTGATTCTATAACAAATACCATTACCTGAAACTGTAATCTGATCATGACATTATTTGTAATATTTAATAGGTTTTTTTGACTATTTAAAAGTGTGTGTAAACACCTATTTAAAATAAATGATTTTGATTTGATGACCGGTAGTTATTTCGTATAGGGAAAATTTCGGTATTTAATTAATAAGCATTACAACCGTTATATTGTTAAATATTATATTGACAAAGTACATCAGCTGTTATATGGTATAATTTGACAAAGTTATATAATAACTACCAGACTTAAACTTTTATTATTCGCCACTGAGTTTATTTATGTGCTAAGCTAAACTCTAAAATGAAAATCGTTAATATGTCTGTCGTACTAAATCGTCTGCTATGACGTACCTAAAAGCCACTGGAGATGCCACATAAGTTGGGGCGAGGTGTTTTCCACAACCAGGTAGCTAGACTGTTCGTTTTTCGTGATGGTGATACTTGCATCATTGATATTCTGCGTCTAAATCAGATCATTAAGTTAGTCATCATCATCATTATATAAGCCGAAAGACGTACACTGCTGGACAAAGGTCTCCCCCAAGGATTTCCACAACGAGTGGTACCCGCATCCAGCGGCTTCCGGCGACCTTCAAATTAAGTCAATGTCGGGTAAGAATTATTTTTCTACACTGCGCCGCATGGAAATGCGGACCAAGTACGTCAATCTCTCGGCCTAACTAGCTGTACCCGCAGGATCGACGGGCCAGGTCGGCTGCAGGGGAGAGGCACATTTCCAGGTTCAACTATACTTGCGCCTAACGGAGACCCCATACCGTTTTTTTATTTGAGTACGTTTGACTACATCTCACTTGATGGAAAGTAACAATGTAGTCGGGGATGGTACACGAAAACTCAAATAGCATATTGACTTTCGTCTTGAAGACTCCCAAATTGTAAGAATCGGAAAACACATATACCGGCCAGAAGTTCCACTCTATCGCTGTCAGCGTAATAAATGGATAGCGTAACGCTTAGTGCGGTTAGACAGAATATCAACAACAAAGAGGTGGAACTCATTAAGGTCATGTAGTTATTGCGCTCACTCTCCGAAATAAATTCGATAGAATACCGAAAGACAAGCAACTTTGCGGCAATACTAAAGGATTTGGAGTTTTATTAGACAAGCTCGTCATCACCAGTCTCCAGGCGCATCGGATGTTTGACTTTCGAGTTTTTCTTCCTTTAAACGTGTTGCATACAATACAAAGCTATTGAGACTAATCTTCTCGATTTTTATAACCTGCTGTAAATTTCTAGGAAAACTGTGCAACGAGACTCGTCCTTCCGAAGATGAGTGTGTAACGTGCACGTGCGACAAGTCCGGCCGCTACACCTGCACGCCTATATCAGACTGTATTCCCGGCTCAGCCAGGAGGCAGCTTCATGGCAACCATGAGAAGATCAAGCCAAGATTGGAATTCAATATTAATAAGGATACTTGCATACCGCACATGGTGTATAGGTCAGTTTTTTCATTCTATCCACAATTGATAGACCCTTGGCATTAGTGTCGTTGCGATAGCGATAGTCTATCGATAGTATCGTGATACTATCGTGGCCTTAAAATTCATAGTATCGATAGTCCTATCGAAACTATCGACCCTTGACGATACTATCGTTAGTATCTATTGATAAAAATAAGTAATACTATTGCTAAAGATCAATAGTATAGGTACTATACGAGTACTATATGTAGGTACTATAGGTCGAACATTTGCTTGCTCATAAAAGGTAGGTAGTTTTATTTTCAGTCGATTGTATCGAAAATTGCATCCAGTTGCAGCGAGGGGTGAGACAGGGACGTTATATCTCCGAAACTGTTCACCGCCGCCCTGGAAGATGTTTTTAAGCTTCTGGACTGGGGTGGACTCGGCATCAATATCAACGGCAAGTACATAACCCACCTCCGATTCGCTGACGATATCGTGGTCATGGTTAAGACTATGGGAGACCTAAGCACAATGCTCGATGGCCTCAGTAACGTCTCTCAACAAGTGGGTCTTAAAATGAACATGGACAAGACGAAAATAATGTTAAATGTCCGTGTCGCATCCACCACTCTAAAGGTTGGAGACTCTACACTGGAAGTTGTTGACGAATATGTATATCTGGGACAAACATTCCAGCTAGGTAGGTCCAACTTCAAGAAAGAGATCAATCGACGAATCCAAATCGGCTGGGCAGCGTTCGGGAAGCTTCGAAATATCTTCACGTCCCAAATACCGTAGTGTCTCAAGACTAAGTTCTTTGACCAGTGTGTGTTGCCAGTGAAGTGATTACGGAACTGACTTACTATGGGCCTCATAAGAAGGATCAAGGTCACCCAAAGGGCGATGGAGCGTGCTATACTCGGAGTTTCTCCGCGTGATCGATTCAGAAACGAGGAGATCCGCAGGAGAATTAAAGTAACCGACATAGCTCACAGAATCGCTAAACTGAAGTGGCAGTGGGCAGGGCACATAGCTCGTACAACAGATGGCCGATGGGGCAGTAAAGTTCTCGAGTGGCGACCGCGCACCGGAAAACGTAGCGTAGGCAGGCCTCCCACGCGGTGGACCGACGACCTGGTGAAGATCGCGGGAAGCCGATGCATGCGGGCAGCGCAGGACCGGTCTTCGGGGGAGGCCTTTGTCCAGCAGTGGACGATTTTCGGCTGATATGATTATGATGATAATATATCGAAAAGTGTCGATACTATCGAATCGCAATGATATATCGTAGATAGTATCGAAAGCATCGACTTTTTTGACGCGATACTAATGTCGTCCTGTAAATCGTTTCCCATACAAACTTAAAATAATTACTACTACTTGAAAATGGATGGGTCGATTCAAATGAAACTTTCAAAAGAATTGTGTTGTCATGTCACTTAATAACAGTGATTTATGGTTTTCATTGTAATCTTAAAAATCGACAATCTTTTTTTAAAATTTAAGTATTTCAAAAATGTAATACATCCACAAATTAGAATTTCGTGACTTGCTTATGTGAACAAAGTTCCATTAGAATCGGCCCATCCATTTTCAAGAAGTAGTAATTTTAAGTTTTTTTTATATCAGGAACGATTTTGTGAATACACTCTTAAAGGTAAGGCAGACAAAGGGACGGACGGCATAGACGTACGAACAAGACTAAGAAGTTTTACACGGCTGTGATGTGACATACCGACGGATGGACAGCCGACGAAAATGGCAAAACTATAAGCTTTCCTGATTTCGCTGCAGAACCCTTAAGAATATAACAATATCTTATTACAACAGAATCGGTTGCAACAACTGCTACTGCCAGGAAGACTACAGCCTTCGCTGCACCAGGAAAGGCTGCCTCAACAGGTCCCAAGTAGAACAGCTGATGGGGTCAAAAGATATTGAAGAAGATTAAAATTCGAAAGAAGCTTCTGAATCTTGAAAGATGGGTATGAAAATCAAAGGTTTAAATTTTGCAATATAAAGCTAGTAAAATGACAAAGTATTATGGTAATTCATATTGATAAGGAATCGTATAGTGGAAGTCAATAAAGTTGACATAATAAGGTCTGATTATTTTTTCCTAATTACTACCTAGTTTATAAAATGCGGTCACAGCTCAGTGTCACTTGCGTGGATGGATCGATCATTGATAAGGAATCGTATAGTGGAAGTCAATAAAGTTGACATAATAAGTTCTTTGATTATTTTCTCTCAATTACTACCTACTTTATAAAATGCGGTCACAGCTCATGTGACTTGCATGGATGGATCGATCATTGATAAGGAATCGTATAGTGGAAGTCAATAAAGTTGACATAATAAAAGTCAATTACTACCTACTTCATAAAATGCGGTCACAGCTGAGTGTGACTTGCTTGGATGGGTCGATCACGAAGGTTAACTGACCTGCAGCACGGTCATTACCTGGATTGGTTGGAGTGATAGTGGCAGTTTTCTCGACCGTTTCCGTGCTTTGAAAGGCATGTTCAGGCGTTCGTGCCGGTTACTAGATGGCAGTAGAGACCGCTTGAAATCTTTTGACAGTGTAGTTCCCCAGTAGCCCTATTCACTGTCCCTAAACTTGCCTGCGCATGTACAAAGCGACTGAAAATGTACAGTTTGCGAAATACTGGCCCAACAAATTTTTAATTTATTTATTTGTATCAGGTAACAAAGTATGTACAACGTATATAAGGTCTAACAAAATTAGCTGAAACTATTTTAACTAGTGCTTCTACCCATGAAACTGAACAACTTTTCCCATGGAACACATAGTCAAATTGCAAAAAAAAATTTAACTCTCCCATACTAACTCGATCAGCTGATCAGCCAACTTAGTATGGGAAGTTCAAATTTTTTTTTGAGATTTGGCTATGGGTTTAATGGGGAAAGTTGTTTAGTTTCATGGGTAGAAGCATCAGTTAAAATAGTTTCAGCTAGTTTTGTTAGACCTTATATACATTGTATTAGTTTGATGTATATATACATCAAACTAATACAATTATAACACATAAAATACTGTAAATGGGTTAAAATTTTAAAAAACTTAGGTACAACAATTAGCACGAAGTGACGTTAGTGCTGTGTCGGCGTTAGTGATGAAGCTCTCGCGGAATCTCCGAAACACCACACCCTTCAACCAGAACTCCTCCCCAGTGAAGGACTCCAGCTGCTCAGTCGGGATTCATGACTCACTTACTGACTGACTCACCAACGCCCACCCCAAACTCTACGCTCACCCCAAACCCTCGGACCTAGGAAGCTTAAATTTTACAAAGAGATTCCCTTTATCACACGACTGCCCACAAAATAATTGAAAACGCTAAACACGTTAAAAAACCGACTTCCATCGCAACAACTTAGTACATTTTTGCATTACTATTTTTGGTTTTTGTTAATTTTCGAATAAAGTTCTACACCGATTTTGATAAAATTTATATGGGACCACACGGGAAGCACTAGCTTTCTAATAAAAAAAGAATCATAAAGATCGGTTCATACAGTCCAAAGTTATGAGGTAACAAACATAAAAAAAAAACATACAGACGAATTGAGAACCTCCTCCTTTTTGGAAGTCGCTTGAAAAGAGTGTATCGTTTTCAGGTCTAATGTATGTATGTATGCTACTTTTTTCCACGATATCTTCACAATGGCTTACCGGATTTTAGAATGCGAGGTATTTTTTTTATTCACACAAGCCCTTGGCATCATTTCACCTGATGGTAAGTGACGATGATTCCCCAACGCAATGGAGAACTGCCTCTCTTATCTTTAAGCCGGAACACATCAATTTTGTAACACTGATGTTTGGCGGCAAGACTTAAATAAGATGTTGGTAGCTAGTCAGGCGGGCTTAGAAAATGCCCTACCACCAACCAAACCGAGTCTTACAAGTTGACCCCACCGGGAATCGGACCCGCGACCTCCTGGTGTAAAGCGAATGGACTAACCATTACGCTACGAAGGCAGTTACATTGAATGATAAAATATTGCGCCTCCAGAGTTTCTCTGTACATCAGCGTCATGCAGCATCTTAAGGAGGCTCGAGTTTCCATACAAACGTTGTTTCGCTTAAATACACAAACTACATGTCTGATTGCATTCAAACTTTGAAAGTATATTGAGAAGACACATATCGATTACTTAGTTTTCATTGTAGTAAATTTAAACATAAGGCTTAATTTAGTTTTGAACTGAAAGTTTAAAACTGCTCTATTTTTTTTCCGTTTTATATTAGTACATCGAAGACTAATTACAAACATCGATATTTGTCTACTCAATATATTCGCAAAGTTTGGATTCAGTCCGGCATGTAGTTTTTGTATTAAAGCGGAACTACGTTTGTATGGAAACTCGAGCCACCTGGGGATCCTAAGGAGAATAACATTTAAAGATAGTGTTTTTTTTATATATAGGCATCGATATACAGAGTGTAACATAAAGATGCAGTGATACTTGAAGGTGGGCTTGTACTCATCAAACTGTACAACTTGTTCTTAGCCGAAATCGTGTTTTTTTTTGATTGATTATTCAAATCGGTCAGCTGATTGGCCGATTTGTATGAAAAATAAATGCGATTTCAGCAAAGTTGTTAAGTTTAATGAGTACAAGCCCACTGCACCTTTATGTTATGTACACCTGTATATGTACTACTTACGACATATACAGGGTGTGAGGGACGAAGTGTTACTACGGAAAAACTCCATAACTCCGTCAAATGTTGATATTTCTATTTGAATATTTATGGTAATTGGGAAAATTTACCTACTTTATAGGGCTTGATACAAAAAGTGCAAGACTTAAATCCGGCGCAGAAAAAACTACGGTTGGAGAGATCCCAGGCACTGAAACGCTTGCACGCGAGTGAAGCTTTGCCAAACATCATCTTTTCGGATGAAAAAAATTTCACTGTCCAGCAATAAGTGAACAAGCAAAATGACCGTGTTTCGTTAGAGGAGAAGTCAACCAATAATCTCGAGCAATGAATAACAGTCGGAAAGCAAGGACCCAGCTTCTGTCATGGTTTGGGCCGCACTGACTGCTGAAGGTCACTCTCCACTCGTTTTTATCGACCAGGGTGTCAAGATTAACAAGACCGTGTATCGCGAAAAGGTCACAAGGAGCAATGAGTTTAGCTTTTATAAACTAGGTAAATTTTCCCAATTACCATAAATTTACAAATAGAAATATCATAATTTGACGAAGTTACGGAGTTTTTCCGTAGTAACACTTGATCCCTCTCATCTTGTACGTCTTTGGATATATATCTACGTCTTTTTTTACGAGCATCGATTCTCTAGTCTATTCAATATCTCACCTGATGGTAAGTGACGATGATGCCGAAGATGTAAGCGGGCTTTCCAAAATTCCCCAACGCAATGAGGAACTGGCTATCTTATCTTCAAGCCGGAGAACATTAATGTTGTTAACATTAATGTTTGGCGACCAGACTTAGATAAGATGGTGGTAGCTATCCAGGCGGGGTTAGAAAATGCCCTTCCACCAACCAAACCGAGTCTTACAAAGTGAGTCTCCGCTGGGAATCGAGCCAGCGACCTCCTGATGTGAAGCTATCGGACACGCTACGCAGGCAGTCCCATCGTTTCCTACAAATATTGTCCGGCAACTATCCTTACTAATATTACCAATGTGAAAATGTGTTTGTTTGTTTGTTGGTACCTTTTCACGCTTCAATACCTCGACCAATCTTGATTTAATTTGGCACGCAGGTAGCCTGTGTCACTGGGATGAACAAAGGCTACTTTTTATCCCGTAAAAATAGCATATTCTTTTTTTTCTGTACGTATGAAAATTGAAGGGATGAGAAGTGACATGAACTACTAATCAGAATAGCCCGATATTGTTCCTGAGGGATCTGTAGAGAACTCACATCCACGCTCAAATACAGTCATAAAAACTATTTCCACGCGGGCGAAGCCGCGGGAAAAAGCTAGAACACATTATAACTGACAAGTGACAACGATAAAAACGTTAAAAACAACCCACTTGAACCAACTTCAATCACAAAATTGCGGCGTTAAACTTTCGACGTGTTTTTCCAGTGACTGGTACACATATAACAGTCTATATCTTAACAACTACTTAACCGATTTTGATGAAACTTGACTGTTCCCTCAATTGAAAGATACTTAATCCAATAAAAAAGATTTTTCATTTCGATTTCTTGTTTCTGAGAAATACTTGGACACACTTACACACGTACATGAATATTTACATACATTTTCGAAATTTGGCACAGCTGTTAAGGAGTCCAAAGAGATTAACATAATACAAATATTGTGCAATTCCAAAAATGTTACATACAGACGGGTCGAATCCCTTTTTAACGGGTTAGTAAAAAGCCTAGACTCCTGAAATTATTACGCGCTTGCATTTTTTGTAAATTTTAAAAGCGCTTGTCTCGTGGTAGATAAAAAAATATTACGCCCGTAAAAAGTACATCAAAAGTTACACAATCACCTAAGTTCTAGAAAGTCTATAAAATTGATTTCTTAATTAACTTACGTTTTTACGATCAAAAATACACAAGTACAGGAAAATAAAAACGCAACATTTGCCAAGTCGAACTTTAATCACTTGGACACATTTCAACCGTGAAATTGCTAATTACGTCGAAACACAGGGGAATAAGCCACTGCTCTCCCAGTTCAAGTAATGGCTACGGCGGTGGCAACCCTGGCCTTGTTGATGCGATTCCCGTACATAATTGGGTCTCAACGTAAGTACTTCACGGCTTATTCTGTGCCCAATCCTGGCTCAATTCTTCAAATTGACTACATTTTTTCGTCCGCAGGTGCGTGCATTCCAAACACTGAAATCGTTGTGGATGGCAGAATCTGTATTTGTAATAACCTCGGTCGATGGAGCGAAGCGAATTGCTACTTACCACAACGTCGTCAAATTTGCAATCCCGGTGAAATTACATGGCAGGGGTGTCGCCAGTGTATATGCGAATCTAATAGGCAGTTGTCCTGCACCGATGCCGCTTGTCACAGTGTCCCACACATGGGCAACGTCAATAAATTAAACCCTTGGTGTACCGCCTTCAGATCTTACTATGTAAACTGCAGCTTATGCATTTGCCCAGCTTCCGGACGAATCGTAGAAGCTCATTGTGCTAAAGATGCATCATGCTCTTTGAAAACGCAACTTTTAATGACTGATGTAGCAACAAAGACTATATCCTGCATTCCAAAAGTTATATACTTGTTCCCATGCCTTCATTGCATGTGCTCTGATTTAGGATTCTTTCTACCAGGCAAATGTGTGGAAACTTGCCAAAGAATCTATCAGAACTCAAGTCAAAAATGTAATCCTCAAAGTTTTTACAGAAGAGATTGCAATGTCTGCCAATGTCCCAGCAACAGTATTCCAGATGACAGCCTCTGCACAAAACAAATTTGTAGCCAACCAGCGCACTTGAGACAGCTTTCAACTATGAGAAATGAATCTTTGAAATGTGTGCCTCACAAGTTTGAAAAACCACGATGTTTTTACTGCGATTGTAATATTAATGGAAAATTAGACGAAAATGCTTGCTTGGAGCTCGAATGCTTGGAAAACTTTAAGTTTGACAGCCTCCAGTACAATTGTAATGTTGGTGAATCAGTACCAATTTGTATGGAATGTTTATGTCTACAAAACGGTCAGACAGACGACAGGTATTGCTCAATGACATGTTCTTACGAAGGTAAGCTTAAAGTCATAGAAGATGTAAAGAATAATACAGACAAAAATAATTTAATAGACAAAAACACTGTAACAAAGACCACGGCTAGTGGACAATGTGAACCCAATAGCATTTACATAGACCAAGGGAAGTACTGCTTGTGTCCTGAAAACGGTTTAACGGACTTCAACTTCTGTAGCTCCTCCAGCGATAAACAAGTTTTACAAACCACAGCTGGTTATAAAATAAACATTGACTTTGAAATTGACTGCGAGCCGAACACATTTGTAGAATTTAATTGTAACACTTGCTTTTGCAACAAAACTGGCAAGATTGATCCCAAATGGTGCACATACGACGACTGTGAAGCGAAAAGACTCATTCAACAGTCTCACGACTTGTATACTGATCATGTGCCAGAAATAAGCGAAAATTGTTATCCTGGGTCAATCGCAAAGGTAGAATGCAATTTCTGCATTTGCCCTGACAATGGAAACACCAAGTATAGAGTTTGTACTAAGAACGACTGCTCAGCTTTTGTCACTCCTTCACCCAGCAACGACAAGTTTATATGCGAACCTCTAGCGTATTACGAAGTTGACTGTAACATCTGTTTCTGTCCAAAAAATGGGCTTAAAAACGTCGCCAAATGCACAAAGAATCACTGCGAGAAAAGTTTCTTGAGATCCGACGTGTGCGTGGCTGGTCAGTTATTCAGCGACGGATGCAATGTTTGCGTTTGTCCTCCAAACGGTAACAAGTCTGAGAAGGCATGCACGAACTACACATGCTCTGACTCCACGCCATGGAAGAAGATCTTCCAGCTTTCCGAGAGTCTTTTAGGGAACCAGATAGCAGAGGACGATGCTACGAGAAACTTGGAACTTTGTTTTCCCGGAGAAGAATTCGTTTTGGGTTGTAAATTATGCGTGTGTCCAGATATGGGACTGAGGATCTATGCTTCTTGCTCTCCCACCCTATGTGACGAAAACAATTTGGTAAGATACTTAATGGATACATGATGCAGTATTTTTTACGATTCCGTACCAGGTAACCAGACCCTATTACTAACCCTACGCTTTCCATCTCTCTGCCTGTCCGACTTTCATAAGCCTGTATCTTTTGAACAATGATGAGAAACGGGCTGAAATTTTTACAGAATGTGTGTTATTATGGGGGTTTTTCGTACAAATAATAAAATTAAAGGGGTCCTCATAGAAATGTGTTTATTTATAGTTTTTTTGCTCTATCGTATAAACTGTTATACATAAAAGCGTGAAACTAGGCTATTAGAAATGAGTAGGTATCGTGGATGTGCTTGTTTGTGAGAGTGTGGTGATACGGAACCCTTGGTGCACGAGTCCGACTCGCACTTGATTGGTTTATATACTTACTAGCTTTTTCCCGCGGCTTCGCCCGCGTGGACATTGTGTTTATGACTGCCTTTGAGGGTAAGTGGTGCGCGAGCCGCTTAGCGTGGAAATGAATTTTCTCCAGATCCCTATCCCAGATCCAGATATTGTGATTATCAATCTATGATACTCCTCAACCATCTGTGCAAAAAATCACAAAAATCCATTGTTCCGTTGCGATTTTAAAGAAATTAGCCAATAAAAGAGTATTTTTTTAGTTCCCTCAGGAACTGCATCGGGCTATGCTATTTTCACGGGATAAAAAGTAGGCTATGTACTTCCCCGTAACACAGGCCACCTGCATGCCAAATTTCATCAAGATTGGTCAAGGTATTGAAGCGTGTGAAGGTAACAAACACTTTCACATTTATAATATTAGTAAGGATATAGTAAGGAAGATTATACGCTTTAAAATGTTTTTTACTAAATCTTAAATTTTCAACAGCACTCCGGAAATGTCAGTTCTCGTAGGAAGGCAGCTGAATGCGACTTACTCGTAGATGAAGAAGCTGGCCTTGAAGATCAGTGCACTCCTAACGGCACCTATCTTTTAAAGTGAGGAACTATTTTTGTGAATTGACTGAGTCTGGTCTGCATTGCAGAAAAAAAGATTACTCCCATACCCAGGACATCAGCAAATAGATAACTGGATGCTTATTATTATTAACCGACTTCAAAAAAAAGAATAGTTTTCTCAAATCGACCGTATATTTTTTTAATGTGTGTTCGTGGGTAACTTTGTCGTTTATGAACAGATTTTGATGATCCTTTTTTTGTTGGAAAGGAGATATCCCATGATAAGGAAACCAGGACCTGAACTTTCTAAAATAGTAGTTGCTACTAGTGCGTTTGAAGTCGGTTTCTTTTGTTTAAAATTATTCGTATATTCTTGTTATCAGAAATCGTTTAATAATAAAATATATTTACCGTTTTTAGCTGCAAGGAATGCATATGTTCAAAAATGAATGGCAACAAATTCTGTCGCCCGGCTCCTGAAAATCTTTGTGATGGATCACAAACAACCAAGATCGGTTCGGGTAAGTACTCTATAATTGTTAAAAACTGAGGAAACTTTTTTTTTATTTTTTTTTATTCACAATTGGTAAGCCCTTGGCATCATCTCACCTGATGGTAAGTGACGATGATGCCGAAGATGGAAGTGGGCTTACCAAGATTCTCCAACGCAATGGAGAACTAGCTATCTTATCTTCAAGCCGGAACACATCAATGTTGTTAACACTGATGTTTGGCGGCAAGACTTAGATAAGATGGTGGTAGCTAGCCAGGCGGGCTTAGAAAATGCCCTACCACCAACCAAACCGAGTCTTACAAATTGACCCCACCGGGAATCGAACCCGCGACCTCCTGGTGTGAAGCAAATGGGCTAACCATTACGCCACGGAGGCGGTTAAAAACTCTTGAATCGGCGAACACATAGATTGCCTAAATCAATCATAGATTTAGTAGGTAAAAATTATAGGTAAATTAAACAAACAAAAAATATATATTTTTATTTTTATATCATGTTTGGTATCAAAAGAACCAAAGACCGGAGACCAGCCAGCACTACTTGGCTTAGTGTGTACTCTAGAGCAGGCTAAGGTGGGAGACGTTTGGCGCCGATAGGATCAGGGAAGAGGAACTATGCGACCTGGAAATCAGTAACATAGCGGAGTATTGCAGAAGGAGCTCAAGGATTGAGGGGGGGAAGCCACCGGGTTCACAGTAACCATTGTACCACCATGGGAATAGGGTGTAGTGAGTTCACATTGTGACTTGAACACCCGCCTGTACCCCGCAGGTCTTGACGATCACATTATAAATATATATTACATTACACATACAAATATTTTTATTTTCTTAGCAAATAGTCTCACAAGCGATACTATGAGACGGCTCAATGTACTTGCCACGTACGCGCACTACAATCAAGCGACACGATACGCGGCCTCGGGTAGCGAGGTGGGGTGGCGTTATACTCTGAGCACAAAAAATATGGAAATAAAATAAAAGTTTAAAAAAACTAAAACCCGACTACGGAAAAGTATGAAAACAAGAGTTTACCGCCTAAAATGATAACGCCTATTCCGTGTCTTGATTTTCCCGTCATCTGGGGTTATATCCGTGGTCGCAAGCCATTATTTTGGATTAGGGCTATCGGAAAAATCAAGGCTGGGATTTTAGGCGGAAAACTGTTGTTTTCATACTTTTCCGTAGTCGGTTTTTTTGTTTTTTGAACTTTTTTAGTCAACAGTACACTTTGTGCTTTAGCACACTCTTATAGTATTGGAACGATGTTGCTCACCGCGGGTTTTTTTTTCGAGTATGGACGTCCCTACTATACGTATGCCGTGATTAAGTGTCGTTTCATATTCGCATCAGTATATAATTTTTGCCACGATTCTCCGCTCCTAATATCTGACCTGACCACCCCCTAAGCCTGTGCCTGGTCGGCCATAGGGGAAATCCACCTCTGCCTGTGACAGTCTCACGAATCATTGGTAACAAATCATATATTTTAAGGCCTTAAGATAGGTCAAATGAGAATATTAAATTCAAATTATTGAAAGACTGTGTAAAGCTATCACTAGGAAAAAATATATGTATAAATACTTAAAATAATAAAAAATCGATTTAATTCAATACAATTTTTAAAATATTACCATTTTTGATAAAAATAATATACTGTTTTTGACATTAATTGCAAGATTTCTCGAAAACAAATAGTTAATTTTAAATGAAACCAACACACAAAAATCGGTGACTTTAAGATCTTTCATTTTAATTGAACACTTTTTTTTTAAACTTATTTGAAAGTATAGAAAAGTATTAAAACATGTAAAAATCGAGAACTGGGCATTCGGTTTCAACGTACAGCCGCGTTGAAGCCCGCATTGATTTGAACTTAAAATGAATAGACTTACGTTCAATATTATTTTAACACGTATCAACCTGCTCGGATTGAGGCATCTTAAAACTTAAAGAGATCCAAATCTTTGCACGTTTTACAGCTCTCAACTAAATGTAAGTAATATTAATGTTGGCATACAGCGTAACGGCCGCTACCTCTTGTCCGAAAGGTAGTGGTTCAAATCCTGCCACCTACCAATGTG